>CM049402.1:9940000-10405000 GCA_026929865.2 Hyperoplus lanceolatus
TGGGGATGGGGTGATTTGTGCCAAAGGTTATAAGTAAGTAAGTAAGTAAGTAAAATGTATTTATAAAAGCACATTATGACAGTTTGCACTGTCCAAAGTGCTGTACATAGTGCATTCAGTAGGTAAACAATGAAGGTAAAATAACAATAACCAAAATAAAAGACGTAAAGCCCATACATCCACATAAACACAGATAGTAGTGCAGAGGTAAGATAGTTAATGGGGAGGAAACACCAGGGTGTACATATGGGTTTTGAGCCTTGAGTTAAAGGCAGAAATGTAGGGGAATCACATTTGTCAGGTGGCAGTTGGTTCCACAAGCACAGAGCAACTAGTGCAAAGTACATTTCTGAGAGTTGTGCCAGTGGCATGGCTGTATACGCTGGTCACCAAAAGAAAGTGATTGTCTATAGTAGCTCAGAAGAGAGTGACATCTCAATTCCACTTAACAACACCACTGATGAGAGTTCAGATGGCCAGAAAGATGATGATGGTGACTTTGTCATTGTGAGCTTTGCAGGTAAAACCATTAGATCTGTTAGGCCTTGTTTAAGAAAATTGTCCTTCAATCTTTGTCAACTATTTACTTTATTTACTTTAGATAAACCTTAAATAAGTAATTGTCTAATGGATTTGTCTTGCATTACAGTTTATGAGATATATATCAATGGCACAATTCACCCCATGGTATTCTCTCCAACCGCACAACTTACACCACACCGGGGGCAAGTTGTGCATCAAGACAACTTTTTTTCTGAAAGCTATATTTCTTCAACAGATTATTCCACATCCAAAGTTTTTATTGCCAGGGATGCACAACACCTTGAAATATATGTACATATTTGAGTTGGAGACTTTACTGTCAAGGCCTTACTTTAAAGTCACTTTGAGTTAAAAGTTGCACAACTTAGGCCACTCTCCCCTATATATTTATGTATTATTATTATTGATGTTGTTGTTGTTATTATTGATAGAACTGACAAGTCAAGACAGTGATGTTTTAATGTAGATAGATAGATACATGTATATTATTTATTTATTTATCCCCATAGGGACATCACTGTATCCACCAGCTCATACACATAAGCAGATCAGAAGTAGCATATTCTGAAGGCTACTCAAGTAAATGTACATTCAACCGGGAATTAAAAAGTTATTTGCGTGTGTGTGTGTGTGTGTGCGCACGCGTGTGTGCGTGCGTAGTCATGTATACCTCATGGTGACATGGGAGTAGTCTCCGACCGACTGCTCAGAGAGCACCTCCACATGGATGTCGCAGTCATAAAACTGTTTGCCCATCTGTCTGAGCTGGCCCATGGCGTAGTGCAGATAACCTTTGCGCTTGCTCCTGAGGGTCACACAGAGAAGGAAGAAAAAAAGTCAATATCGGCCTGAAGGATTTCCTCACACAGCTGTCTGTCCATTTGCCCTGCTGCTCTTCCACTTTATTATATATCTGAGGCTTGATAGTTTATCAGTCTCCCCTCCTCCTGACCTGTAGTGGAGGGTGACCCCAGTGGCTGACTCCTCCTGGCAGAAGAAGGTGGGAGGCTGCACCTTGGGGTAGCTGAAGCGCAGGTACTCGTGGAGGTTATCCAGGCCATTGACAAAGTCACGTACATGGCGGCCAAGCACCTGGAGACAGAGGCAGAGGGTAAAAAGTCATGTCTGGGAAAGCTTTTTATTATAGTGCTTTCAAAGGGACACGCTGATTTAAGGACAGAAAGGTCAGTTTATAGAGTTGTTATGGCTTGTGCTCGAGGACGAACAATGAAGAAAAAAAAGTTAGAACCAAACAACTCTGGAGCTGGACCCACACAAGTTACTAGCAATAAGGATATCCTGCCGTCTGCAGGGGCCTATTGCATAAAAGTGGAATAAAGATATCCAGGATGATTGATTAAGCCAGCCTTGACAAAGTTTTGCCTGGGCACTTTGGATTAGTCAGTTGCATAAACGCCAATCCAGGATGTAAAGGGGCCGCTTTGTCAAGCCAGGTGTGAGTAATTCTGTTAAATGCCAGCCCACAGCTTTCAGAAGTAGACCCAAAGATCGAACACAGATTTACTGATGGAAAAATGGAAAAGACGGCCCATTTTCCCACAATGCCTTGCTAGTTTAAACCGTAAGTCAGGGGGCAGTTCATTTCATACAGGATATGTATTCTCTACCAGCTGCTTTTGCTGTCCCTGCATTGTTTTATGATAGAATAGTTGACAATGAGCAGTCTGCAGGTGCATCAAAAAAAATTAATATCATGGAAAGTCCATTCATAAAGTTAAACTTTCATAGATTCATAACAAGAAGTGAAATATGTCAGGCCTTTTTTTTGGATGATTGATTGATCATGGAATAAAAAATCCAGTATCTCAAAATATTAGAATGTTACAAACAACCAATCAGAAAAAGGATTTATAATACAGAAATGTCGACCTTCTGAAAAGTATGTTTATTCTAGATTAATTTCACTTCATGTGTAATGAATTTCTAGAATATATTTAAGTTTCACTTTTTGAATTCAATAACAGAAAAAAATAATTTTTCATTGATATTGAATTTTGTTTCAGATGCACCTCAATATAGTTATAAGTACAAAGTGAATTTATTTGACCCACACTTGCAATGTCATCTGCCATCGATAATCAATTGTATAAATATAGCCTGCAATATGAACAGACTATCACATAAATTATATAATTGCATCTTAATCTAATTATAATTAAGTTAATTATAAATGGTTCAGGTTAAATAAATAAAAAAGAAGAACTATTTAACTAAATGACAATGCAGTCTTTTATGTGGTACCTTAAAACAGGCTAATGAAAATAAAGCAATACACGGAAGATCATGGAATAACTGTTAAACACCTTGATTTCAGATCGGAGTGACAGCTGACTGAGCCAATCAGGCAGCAGAATAAGTTTATCCTTTACGTTTAGCCTGGTCGGGACCAGGCTAAACGTAAAGGATAAATCTCCATGGTAACTTATGTCCCTGTGCTTTTATGCAACCAGATCATGGCTAACGCAAGCCAGGATAACCGAAATATCCTAGGTTAATCCCTTATCCTAGTTTTATGCAATAGGCCCCTGGGGCCTATTGCATAAAAGTGGAATAAAGACATCCAGGATGATTGATAAAGCCAGCCTTGACAAAGTCTAGCCTGGGCACTTTGGATTAGTCAGTTGCATAAACGCCAATCTAGGATATAACGGGGCCGCTTTGTCAAGCCAGGTGTGAGTAATTCGGTTAAGTGCCAGCCCACAGCTTTCAGAAGTAGACCCAAAGATCGAACACAGATTTACTGATGGAAAAATGGAAAAGACGGCCCATTTTCCCACAATGCCTTGCTAGTTTAAACCGTAAGTCAGGGGGCAGTTTATTTCATACAGGAGATGTATTCTCTGCCAAATGTTTCTGATGTCCCTGCATTGTTTTATGATAAAATAGTTGACAGTGAGCAGTCTGCAGGTGCATCTAAAAAAAATTATATCATGGAAAGTCCATTCAAAAAGTGAAACTTTCATAGATTCACAACAAGAAGTGAAATATGTCAGGCCTTTTTTTGGATGATTGATTGATCATGGAATAAAAAATCCAGTATCTCAAAATATTAGAATGTTACATACAACCAATCAGAAAAAGGATTTATAATACAGAAATGTCGACCTTCTGAAAAGTATGTTTATTCTAGATTAATTTCACTTCATGTGTAATGAATTTCTAGAATATATTTAAGTTTCACTTTTTGAATTCAATAACAGAAAAAAATAATTTTTCATTGATATTGAATTTTGTTTCAGATGCACCTCGATATAGTTATAAGTACAAAGTGAATTTATTTGACCCACACTTGCAACGTCATCTGCCATCGATAATCAATTGTATAAATATAGCCTGCAATATGAACAGACTATTACATAAATTATTATAATCTATATAATTGCATCTTAATCTAATTATAATTAAGTTAATTATAAATGGTTCAGGTTAAATAAATAAAAAAGAAGAACTATTTAACTAAATGACATTGCAGTCTTTTATGTGGTACCTTAAAACAGGCTAATGAAAATAAAGCAATACACGGAAGATCATGGAATAACTGTTAAACACCTTGATTTCAGATCGGAGTGACAGCTGACTGAGCCAATCAGGCAGCAGAATAAGTTTATCCTTTACGTTTAGCCTGGTCGGGACCAGGCTAAACGTAAAGGATACATCTCCATGGTAACTTATGTCCCTCCGCTTTTATGCAACCAGATCATGGCTAACGCAAGCCAGGATAACCGAAATATCCTAGGTTAATCCCTTATCCTAGTTTTATGCAATAGGCCCCTGGGGCCTATTGCATAAAAGTGGAATAAAGACATCCAGGATGATTGATAAAGCCAGCCTTGACAAAGTCTAGCCTGGGTACTTTGGATTAGTCAATTGCATAAACGCCAATCCAGGATGTAAAGGGGCTGCTTTGTCAAGCCAGGTGTGAGTAATTCTGTTAAGTGCCAGCCCACAGCTTTCAGAAGTAGACCCAAAGATCGAACACAGATTTACTGATGGAAAAATGGAAAAGACGGCCCATTTTCCCACAATGCCCTGCTAGTTTAAACCGTGAGTGAGGGGGCAGTTCATTTCATGGAGAAGATGTATTCTCTGCTAACTGTTCTTGATGTCCCTGCATTGTTTTATGATAAAATAGTTGACAGTGAGCAGTCTGCAGGTGCATCTAAAAAATTGAATATCATGGAAAGTCCATTCAAAAAGTGAAACTTTCATAGATTCATTACACAAAGTGAAATATGTCAGGCCTTTTTTTGGATGATTGATAGATCATGGAATAAAAAAAATACAGTATCTCAAAATATTAGGATGTTACTTACAACCAATCAGAAAAAGGATTTATAATACAGAAATGTCGACCTTCTGAAAAGTATGTTTATTCTAGATTAATTTCACTTCATGTGTAATTAATTTCTAGAATATATTTAAGTTTCACTTTTTGAATTCAATTACAGAAAAAAGGAATTTTTCATTGATATTGAATTTTGTTTTAGATGCACCTCGGTATAGTTACAAAGTGATTGTATTTGACCCACACTTGCAACGTCATCTGCCATCGATAATCAATTCTATAAATATAGCCTGCAATATGAACAGACTATCACATAAATTATTATAATTTATATCATTGCATCTTAATCTAAGTATAAATGGTTCAGGTTAAATAAATTAAAAAAAGAACTATTTAACTAAATGTCAATGCAGTCTTTTATGTGGTACCTTAAAACAGGCTAATGAAAATAAAGCAGTACACAGAAGATCATGGAATAACTGTTAAACACCTTGATTTCAGATCGGAGTGACAGCTGACTGAGCCAATCAGGCAACAGAATAAGTTTATCCTTTACGTTTAGCCTGGTCCCGACCAGGCTAAACATAAAGGATAAATCTCCATGGTAACTTATGTCCCTCCGCTTTTATGCAACTGGATCATGGCTAACGCAAGCCAGGCTAACCGAAATATCCTAGGTTAATCCCTTATCCTAGTTTTATGCAATAGGCCCCTGGTGTCATTCTGACCAGCATTGTTTTTGTTTATAAATGGTCTTTTGAGAGGCACACAACTTCATGAAAGTGCAATAATAAATTGCTGACACAATCCTTAAAAAGAAATCCAAGATTTTTTTTTGTTGTATTATGTCTTTTGTATGTGCATCTTTTTCTGTGTATTGTTAAAGGAAATGGAAAATGTGTATGAATAAAATATATATAAAAAAAAAAGAAATCCACCGTATTTTGCTTTAACTCAGCATGATGATTATTTTATGATATTGGAGCAATGAGTGCAATGTGGTCAATTCTTAATTTGGAGTTACATAGTCATTCTTCTGTAACACTTTACAATAAGGTACACAAAAAAGAGTAGTTACTCTTCCAAAAAAGAGTAGTTACCCTTTTAAAAAGAGTAGTTACTCTGGTAATACTTTACAATATGGTACAAAAAAATAGTAGTTAAGGACTAAAAGAGGAAAACCTAAGATATGGATTGCATAACCTTGCACCAGCACAATAATAGCATTAAGGATACAACTGTCGCTGGGTACCTCATCATTTTCTCACACATTTACCAGAAGATAACAAAAGTTATAACAGTTTCAAGTTGGTTTTTCTCACCTTGAGGATCCTATCATAGCCGTACTTCCCGACGAAACCCAGAAAGTAGACCCCCCAGGAGTTCATCAGCTCATTGTAGGGCGTGCCTGTCACTCCACTGGCTGCCTTTGCAATGCGAGGAATCACACTCTCACTATACACCTGCAGACACACACACACATCCATATAATTATACAGACCTTATCATCAGTTCCAAAAAAGATAAGTTTTGACTTCACACAAGACAGAGTGACAAACGCTAGATGCAAACACACAGCAAGCAAATACATTGGCATTTATTTTAGGAAACACAGGACCACTTTACCTGATGGGTGACAAAGGAGTGTAATCTAACATCTGCTCTTTCTCGGACCAGCTTCCAAACATCGTCTCCATACGATTCCTTGATGAAGTCGTGAAGGCTTTCACACAGCAGCCCGTACATTATGCCCCCCCTGGACTGAAGCTTAAACTAAATGTTACTGCTTTTTGACTCTCAACACTACACCTGTGGAGTTTTTTTTCTTCCGTTGAACGTCCTCGGACTAGGCCAGCCAAATAGGGTTTCATCTGAAAGCCAACAGGGCTAAAGGTTTTAAAGGGTTGCGTTATCACACACAGGGCCCTTGAGTGTGAAGGACGGCTCTATTGTTTCTTGTGTCAGCTGTCAGCGCCGGGTGGCTGTGGCCCCTCTCTCTATGTGACATAAACACACTGCACAGGGCCACCTCTCAAACACAGATGACACCAGTCACAAGAAGTTGTCCCATTTCATTATCTTGTTATTGGCCCGTTTAAAGTGAGTGACTTTTTTTTGATTCACTGAATTAACAAAAGACACTTGTGGATAAGCAAAAGGAATACACTGGAAATCACAGATCGGTTTGAGTCAGTAATGCATTGTGTGATGCATCCCCACACTCACAAAAATCGAAAGTCGACGGCAGGGAACTGTTAAATCGCCTATACGCTCCTTTGACCAGATATCAGTCAAGAGAGCTAAGGCATAAGATGAGGTGCCCACTGAGCTAAAAGCAATACAAAATCAACAGCTTTTTAAAATCAAACTGACAATATGTTTGATAGTCACATATAGGGGTTGGGTGACATAAAGGTACGTGTATGTGTGTGTGTGTGTGTGTGTGTGTGTGTGTGCCTTGTATGATTTTGAATGTGTCTGTGCCTGCCTGTATGTTTTAAGGTGGCTTTGTAATGTCTTAGTTATGACAGTTTAAAAGCCCTTCTAGGGACTGTCATTGGAAAATTAGCATTAGCTATAAATGCTGTAAGCCTGTTCATTGGATATTTGTTGTTCAAGTGCCTATGAACAAACATGAAAACATGAAAATCTGTTTATTCAAATGAGGCTACTGACCTCCTTTGCTGTCTTTTAATGAAGCAAAATAGCTTTTTCCACTAAACCCACATTCTTAAACTAACCCATATAAGGTGCAGCAACTGATCAGCCTCCATTGTGTGTCTGCAGATGACTTTGAGTGACTCAGGGTGACTCCACATTTCCTTTCAGAGCCTGGGAGGTTTCCCACTGGGGGGACATTGTGGAGCAGGGCAGGAGCCAAATCAATATCCAATCTCAACAGGGATAAGGAAAATGTTTTTTTCTTCCCCCTCCCGGCCCCTGCTGAGCTCAATGTATCAATGTGTGTGTGTGGGCCACTCGGTTAACACTTGAGTTCAAAACGAAAGCCGCCTTATATCAAGTTAAAGGCCAGCATCACTTCTAGACAGACCCACAGATTGTGAGGTTTTTAAGGAATTCACAACTGGAGTTTTTTCTCAGCGGTTGGTAAGCCGGCGAATAAATGGGAAAGCGAGAAGGTATCTGAAAAAGGCACGTGGAATGCCCATAACTCACAGCACCGTGCGAGAAAAGAGAATGTCAAAGGTCTTACACCGTCAAAAGAGGGGAAGAGCAAAGCTGCTACACAGTTTAACCTTTGACACCGAAACTGCAAAACTTAATGGCAACTTCTGATCGCTGTGGCCTCGCCAATTTTAACGACCGCTCCTCCTGTAAAAACCGTCTGTCTCTGGGAAACACTGGTTGGGTTTGTTTGAAATAGACCATGTATAAATGGCTGAGCTGTTGCAAGGTGATTCATAGAAGGGAGAAGAAAAAGGAGGAGGCAAAATAGAAATGGTGCTTGTGTGTGTGTGTGTGTGTGTGTGTGTGTGTGTGTGTGTGTGTGTGTGTGTGTGTGTGTGTGTGTGTGTGTGTGTGTGTTTACAGTGGAGGGGTTGGATGCTTGGCCTCACTGACAGCTCAGTGTCCCTCTCTGGACAGCAGCTGTTATCATGCACACACACACACGCACACACACACACACACACACACACACACACACACACACACACACACACACACAACACACACACACACACACACACACACACATACACATACACACAGAAGCACACACATACACACACACACAAACCCACACACGTACACACACACGTACACAGAGAGAGGGTATCGGATTTTTATTATCAAAGAGGATCGCAGAGGTCAGGATGGGAATCTTTATACTTGCCCCTTCCCCTTAAATGCCCTTTATTACCCCCCTACCCCACACACACCCTCCCCTCCCTTGCAAAACACCCCTTCCATCCATCCCCATGCACTCTCTTGTCCCCATGCTAAAATAGCCTAGTGAGGTAAGCTCCCGAGGCATCCCCCGGGATGAGTTTTATACAGGCCGTTCCTTCTCGCCCGAGGAGTGTCATAGCGGTGTGTGGAAGCATCTCATCTCCAGAGAGGAATAAAGCGCACAGCCCTCCAGACCAGCACCCACGGCTGACACACAGACAGGCAGGTAAGGTAAACTGAGGTGAGGGGAGCGTAAAGGCCTTTCAAAATAAGGTTGTTAGGTGTGGTGTCCTATACAAGTGTATCCTTAAATGCATTTCTTCCAATGGTGCTGGAGGGAAATAATTCAAAATGTAAAGAAGCATTGTGGTTTTGTTGCGATAGGATTTTTTCAAAACTTTTTTTTTTAATGAAACACTTTAACATTTCTGTAAAAGCATTGCCTGTTAATTAGTCACATCTAAATGCAGGTCTCCCTTCAGAAGCTTTTTGTCAATGTACAGGTGTATCGGTGTTTTTGTCTTGCTCTCCAAGGCTGCATGATATCAAGAGAACATGCAATATGTGATAACATTGTTGAATATTACAATGAAGATATCACTTGCGATAAAAATACAAATGCTTAAATATACAGTCTTTACGTCTTTCTGCTCTGACTTCACTGCCACAAAAGACCCCTGACAGTAAGAAGCCAATGCAGACAGTGAATAAAATAAAAAATATATATTATTGTTTATTTGTTAATTGATCACTTAAGCAAAACATCTTCATGCCACCCTTTGTAACATTATCTGGTAGGCCTAATCTGATTGGCTAAAAATATTGGCATGCAGCGTAAATGCATGGCACATGGAATAGGCGACCATTTATTGCAGTTGAAGCTGTCTTTGAGATACATATACCTCAACTGTTGATCTCCCGATAAGGATGCATTTTGTGCAGCGATATATGGTGCAGCCCTACTTTTGACACTAAATAACGTCATTTAAAAACAGATTTGAAGTGGCAAAAAAGTATTAGATGTATCATAAATCATGCTACAATTGATAAAGATCCTCCTAATGCTTCACGCCTATACTTCATAGGAAGATGATGATGATGCAGTCCGGTCCGACTTACACGTCAAACCAGAGCATGCCGCATGCTAAGACTGTGTCCAGGGTGGCCAGCACAGGTAAGTCTGGATGGAGAGATTGTATTTTGTTCCAGTCTATGGCAGCCCATTGTAAAACAGAACTCTCGTGCCTGTACATAATAATTTTCTGGAAGTAAACTAAGCTGTCTACTAGTTCACATTAACACTGGTCAGATATTACACACATAAGATTACAAATTGGTTTACATATTGCGTCAAAAACTTGGTTTGCTTTTCTTGTGTGTATTAATGCCTGTATCCAAACTGCCATATACTGTCTGATCATGGCTGAGGGATTTCATATGTAATTGAGTTAAACATCCTGGTGTGTTAGCCCACAGCCTGAAGAGGATGCATGCCGTGTGGTACACCCAGATCCCACGAGTGCTAGTGCGCTGTTGATATTCTTCAAACATTTTAGCAAGGGACCAGTTGTCCCAGTTGTGCTGTTTGTTTTTGTTTTTTCACCTCTGTCAGTGAGCCAGTCTTTGAAACCAAGTCCCCCTAAACTCAGCAAAATGTGACTCCCACCACTGAATTCAACTCAGCCCGATCAAAGGCAGGCAGCTCCTCCAGGGGGGGGCACATGCCCAGACCTCTCCTCCCAACATTCTTGATGTGTGAAAAAAGAAAAGAAAAACAGGGCCATCCGCTCATACACCAGTCTTTCATCCAGAGATCCTATTTATATGGTTACCCGTGCAACCCTGGACCACAACAAACATTACGCACCCCCTTGACATCATCTCAAGGCTATTTCAGACCCTCTGCTGTGCCATGATACAACAGGAGCAGAGGCCTTGGGCAGAAAAGCTGTGCGGATACCAACTTAGTGATGCTTTTTTATATCGGTGCCCTTCAGCTGTTGAAAGTCGACAGAAACAAGAAGATGAGAGGAGACAGGGATTTGCCAAAGGTCCTTATTAGTATATCCTTCCACATGTAAAGTTATGCTATCATCACCTTAGCACTAACAACTTCAATCAAATCAAATTCATTTATGTAGCCCAATATGATAATCAGCCATTTGGCTTAGTGGGCTTTACAATCTGTACAGCAGTACTACACCCTGTGTCCTTAGGTCTTTATTTCACTGGAGGATAACATATTCAATTGGCATAAGATGAAATGTCTAAATGAAGCGCCCCCGTTTGTCTGCGATTTTGTCCCAGGTGGTCTGAACCTGGGGAAGAAGATCAGCGTTCCCAGGGACTTGATGATGGAGGAGCTCAACCTGACGTCTAACCGAGGCTCTCGCATGTTCCAGGAGAGGCTGAAGAGAGCAGAGAGGTTCACGCTGGAGAATATCAGCAATGGAGCCTACGATGCCAACAATGTAAGGACCAAAGTAACAGAGAGAGGACCCAACACAACACACACAGTGACACCTATCCACTGATCTCACTGCAACCTTCACACACAACATCACCTTACTGTGTTTATGACATCCGGCTAATGCTTAGTAACAGCTTGTTAGTGTGGCAAATTGATCATTTGAGTGCTATAATTAATTGCCAATTAAGTCTGAGTCGTCTCTGACCTTTCTCTGCACCTGTCCCACTGCTCTGGGGTACAGCAGCAGGCATTTCACATATTACCACAATAGTTTCATGTGTAAAATGGGGATGTTTTCACCTTGATAAATAGGGGACATGTTTATGTAAACTAGAAATACCAGTTGGCGGTTATATGCCTCCACGAGGCATAAAATAGCTGATTGGTGAAAGTACAGTGATGGTCGGCAATACTTTAAAGAAGGGAAAGCTCTTAAGAATCTAGAATATGGTAAAATCTATTCAGTTTATCTTTGTGTAAGAGTTGACATATGTGCAACTTTGAAGAAAAACCCTCAAAGCATTCATGATATATCAATGCAAAAGGTTACAGTGACCTTGGCCTTAGACCTCCAAATTGTAAGTAATTCATCTTCTAATCAAAGTGTAAGTTTTGGTCAAATTAGACACAAATTGCTCAATGCATTCATGTGATAATGCGTTCAAAAAACAGGTCCGGGCGGATGAACGGACAACCAAACATAAAGTCTCAGGCTCAGAGCATACAGAGACATTAAAATACTCATACTCAATACGCTTCCTGTTAAAAGATTCAAACCCATGCAGAATTAACACCGATGACAGATATTACATACTGTACATTTACATTTTTCATCTTCATCTTTGAATTTGTTTATATATTTTGACACTTCTAACTCTCAACTTTGAGCACATCCTCTAGAGTCTAGAGTATGCTGTCCCCGCACTTCACTGCAAACTTTGTAACTATGCGTATTTGCCTAACACACACATGAATATACAGACTCACCTGACTATGTCTTACTCCCAGGTCCATATGGAAGCGAGTGCACCCACGCACATCCTGCCGGAGCCACAGGGAGGATCAGAGAACCAGGCTTTCCCCGTCCCTGGTAAGCATAGCCTGGTGATGAGCCTTCAGAAGACTGTGGCTAAGAAGGGCAGTCCTGACATCCTGGCTCCAGGTAAATGGTAATAATACACGGTGGAGGAAGGATGGCCACATAACTACCACTTATCATATGGAGAGGTATTGGTTTGATTAAAGGTGGAGTGAGCAAATCTGGAGAATGTTGTTGTCAAAAAACCTCATGATCCACTACCTGTCCGTACTGTGTGCGCTGAAAAAAGGTCTAGTGTTAATACGCTCCGTAAACTTGTATGTGGTGTACCCCTTTGTTTACATGCCCTTTGTTTACACACCAGTTTACAGAGCCTAGGCTTTGTATCAACACCAGGTTTTTTTCCAGCACACACAGTACATAGGACTACAGATCGTGAGGAGACAATCCCCTATTTTGTACAAAACGTGATGTTGACAACAAGTGTTCTCCAGGATTTCTGACTGCACCTTTATCACCAGAGTTGGCAGTTTTCAGGAGTTTATGTGTAGCAGTCTTTGTGGATGACCTGACAGAAGGCACTGCTTACAGTCTGACTGACAGTGAGCTAAGCTCTATTTCTAATTGAGGATTCACACTGAGATCTAATTACTGTAGCTCCTATTGTTGAAAGAACTGACGGAACTGTATATTAAATAAGTTTGTGCTTGCTTTTTTAATGTAATGGGTTTCAACTGCTTTCTGAACCCAGTGAATATCCATTGTTCTCAACACAGGGGGGCTTATTCTGCTTCCTTTGAATTTAAATAACGTAAACTGATCGAGTTTGGAAGCATAGAAATGACAGTTTCACCAAATACAGTTTCACCAATGATCCCACTGATCCCTGTTGAAATATGTATGAATTGCAGGGTAGAGGATTTTGACACACAGGTTTACAGTTTATATTGTGTAAAAAATGACTGACATACATGTATTGTTCTTGTCAGGATATGCTGGCCCTGTGAAGGAAATCCCGCATGAGAAGTTCAACGCAACAGTAATCCCCAAAGGCTGGTGTTCCCCATGGACGGAAGCTTTGCAGGGCAACCAGGAGCTCCTGGACTTGCAGAATACCCAGCTGCCCCAGCTCCCACAAAGACTAGAGCCTGCCAACTACAGGTGCTTCAACAGGTAAAACAAAAAAAAACTGCCTTTACAGTGACTACTCAGTTCACCCAGAAAAACAATGAATTCTTTAAATGTCATTCATTTGCAAGAACAAGTTGAGACCCTTCTGCCCAACCCACCATCTTCAAATAGACCCAGAGATGACCCTACCACATCACAATCATCTCTTCCCTCGGCTGCTCTCCATGTTTCCACAGTTTGAAAATTAATCCTGTTCTTTGGCTCGCACCTCCTTGAATTTATGGCTATTTTGAAGCCTGGCTCTTGAAAGCTGAGCCACTGGGTGGGTGGGGGTGCTGCAAGCTAATAATGCCCCCACAAGACATATTACGCACGCAAAGGAATCACCTTTCTCGTGGCACACAAGGAATTGCATCACACTAGCGAGTACGAAGGTTAACCTTGGGCCATCGGGGAATATATGAAAGACAAACTCAGCCTTTACTCAATTAATGCTGTCAATCACTCGCTTCCTGCCAGCTGGTCTGGAACTGTAACTCCCCCTGGAGGGATCTCTTACACCCTTAAGATTACTTTCAAATGTGGATGCACTAATTAAATATGAACCAATGGTCAGCGTAGCTACACGTGAAGAAATTATTTAGTTCAGAACAAACTTAGTTTGAGTTTTCTCCTGTTCACAGAACCAGTTTATATCAGAGATGACCAGACTCCCTCTGTCCATTGTGTACATACTACTTTATTTGTATTCTTTATGTAGGTTGTGAATTATTTGTAACCAATAACGGTAATGCTATGTTGATGTGAAGTTTGAAATCTTTAATGTGTCCAAGAAGGGGAAGAGCGATTGTGTAAGACTAAAATATTATTTTGTAGCATAAAAGACTTCACTTATCTGTACTAAGGTACTTTATTTCATGTGTCAATTTATTGCAACGATTGATGAGAACTGGGACCTATGTATGTATAAGATATTTGGGTACATTCTATCATCTAAATGTTTCCTACCCTGCTCTATCTTTATAGGAAAGAGCCAGCCCACGTTCTACCAGGAACATGAGACACAATGCACTGAGCCAGCTTTATAGAGACCCTCTTTCTTTTCTTTTTTGTCTCAGATCAGCCAGGCCATTCGGTGGAGCAATGTCCAGCAAGAGGGTGGTCCCACTGATCAGCTACGAGGCAGTGGAGTCCCAGCCCCTGCCCAGTGCCGCTCCGACCAGAGTATGGACACGGCCCAACTTCAACAGAGCACCCAAGGGATGGGCAATGGATTTCTGCCCTGAATCTAATGAACTATGAAAACGGGTGCTGGCCAGCTAAAGACTTAAGCCACTGACCTATGGCTCGCTTCTCTTCCCCTACTATGATGATACCCCTGTTAATCAGTGGGCGCTGCAGGAGGGAGAGAGAGAGAGAACACACACTTGTGCATGATTTATTAAGTGGTTTGCTACTGCTGAGTAGTTTGACCAGCTTAGTGCAGCTGCAGTGTGCTGGAATCAGTTATTTACCACAGCAGAGTCCCGGATAATGAGCCAGGCTGAACGGATGTGCATAGCCATTTTCACCCTTAACTATATCTGACTCCGCCCCCTTTCTTGTGACTGATACTTTTAACACTGCTGCTTTACATCTTTATCCCTCCAGTGACCTCATTACTACTGTAAAAGAGCAGTTATCTATGCATTTACACACAACAGTTAAAACAGCACAATTATGAATGAAAAATATGCTCTTGATAAAATTGCATCATTTTTGTTTAATGACAAGTGAAAACAACATTTAAACAAAAGCCTTACAATAAACTAAGTCATTATGCTGTGGAATATTAAGATTGTGTCAAATAAGAATAAACATAAGAAAAAAAGACAATGGAAATGAAAATTGCTTTAAAATGTTCCTCCGAAGGCTACTCCACTGGATACTTTGCACGATGTGACACATACAGGTTTAACTCACAGTATACATTTGTATATGTACAAATGGCTCCAACCATAGGAGCATGTATAAAAAAAAAACATATAAGCCCTCATTGGTCAGAATTCTCATGTTGGAAATGTGTAACTGTTTGAATTCCCTAATGCTCCCGTACTTTATAAACTGTGAGTAGTGACAAAGTCATTCTGCAAGATCCTGGTTGTGGTCTCTTCAGACACAGTTGGCGCTCCCTCAGTTAATTCACTGCACTGCAGGTGGCCAAATAAATCAAATGTTATCTTGTAAGAAGGAACTGCGCTTCACTCAGAAGTAGTCTTCAGGTTTCCCGCCCACTGACGCCATCTGAGACCAAAAGCCCCTCACTGGGTTTGAGGCGAGGAAAAGAATGAGCATTACATCACTGCGGTTTTGTCACCATAGCATCTAATCGCCGTGACGTGAGCCGTGTGCGGCGTGGGCGCCCATGCGCTGGGGATCCTGGGAGGGGTAGTGGATATGACCTGGAGGTCTCATGCCCATGGGAGGGGGCATGGGGGGCATATGACCCATAGGATGGTGGAACATTGGAGGCCCAAAACCTGGTGGAGCCGGTTACAAGACAGAGAATACAGCATTAGCAATATATTCTCACTGCGTTTCAATCATTTACACCCTTGTTATGATAATGAATAAAATAGTATAAAGTTATAAACAACAATTTTATATGTATGTATTTATATAAGCTGCCTCTCTGAAATGAAGGTTGTGATTTTACCTGGAGGAGGTGGGTTGATGCCTGGTGGCAGGGGCAGACCAATGTTCATGACAGCAGGAGAGGTGCCGGGGTCCAGGTTGAAGTAGTTTGCTGGAGCCTCCTCGTCTAAGGCCGGTGGTGGAGGAAGAGCTGCAGCACAAAGAGGAATACAATGAAACCATTACCGTGACAATACCCCAATCATTTTCTAGTATATGACCAAAAGCAGAAGAGAAAGTCAACAGCTAATGACACAATCTAGGCATTAACTACTAGTATACACACACACACACACACACACACACACTGTGTTTGCAGACTCACCTCCAGGGAGACCAGGTACAGGATCAAGTCTGGTGCCCATCTCACTCACACCCTCTTTGATGCCCTCCTTCCCTCTTGCTGCCTGAGACCTAAAGAGACAAACAATATGAGTTATACATACTGATCACATCACCTACTTTGTTAATAAGCATTGAATGGTGCAGCAGCAGAATTGTTGTCGAGAAACTATTGAGTGTGTAATAACATTTTAAAAAGCACTGTCAGTAATTTACTTTCAACTGTGGCTGTGATGGTAGCATTACTTGAGGCTGTTAATTTCAAAACAGTTAAGCTCTATAAACATGGCGTTTAATAGGAAAATCAAATCATCTCTATAAACCATCTAGCACAATTTTAGTCTGTATTGAAGATAAGAACTTTTTTTTTTAATCAGCAGAGTGAGCTTGTGTGGGTTGCACACGATGCACAACAATGCATTAGCACGGATTCAGTGCCCGGGGGTGTAGTTGGTGGTGGACCGCCTTTATGTTTATGTTTAACCTGATCAGATTTTTACCTTCCCCACTTAACAGTGAGCCTGCGTCCATTGATGATGAGTTTGTTGAAGGACTTCTCTGCAGCACTCTCGGCTGCCTGCCGCGTGGCAAACTGGATGAAAGCACACTGCTGCCTCTGGACTATGGTAATGGTGCGGATCTCACCAAACTGGTAGAAGTGACTCCTGCAATACAACAGATAAATGACCAACAGACCCAAAACATTGGAGGTAAACATTTTCGATTGTAACAAAAGACATTCTACTATATTCAAAAAAATTGGTTAAGCCCACTCTCCATAGTCAAGGGAAGTTGTAAAAGAGCTCTCAATAAAAACAATAACAAATCCTTACTTGAGATCTCCATCTGTGACGGTATCTCCCAACCCCCCTATGTAGAGGGTGCTGATGGACTTGTCCTCAGGGGGGTCCAGTCGAGGCATGGTTGAGGCCCGCTTCAGCAGCTTGTCAGCCACGGGGTCATTGATGCCGTAGTATCGGTCCTTGATGTTTTGGTCAGCCAGAGGATCATCAGGATCGGTGGGCTTCTCGTGCCTGTGAGAAAAGGAGAAGCGGAGTGAGAAAAAAAAAGCTTGCAGTACAACAAGTGTAACAAACAGGGAAATGACGGTCAAATGAATCAAGAAGAAATTATTTTGCATATGGTAGTAAACGCTCAAAAATATATACAAGCTAAGTTGGACCACTGTTTTTATGAAATGTCACTTCACCTGTATGGACACTCCTCCCCTCTCTTACACTCTCCCTTCACCCAGAAGGAGCAGATGTGCGGCCTGTTCCTCTTGTAATACGGCGTGGTCCGGGCCAGTTTCAGCAGCATGTCACTGGAGCTGGGTGCTTTCCCAAGCTGGCCCACCGGACGTGTGCCATCGGTATTGGCTATCTAAGAACACAAGACGTGCAAAATGACGTGAGGGAACAATAACATAAAATACCCCAATCTTTAAAAAAAAAACTATCTTGGGGCTATTTCAGTGAAATGATATAGGGCAACCAAACATCTAAAGCGCTACTGATGTTTAAAATTCACATTCATTCTGTTTTAATTCATTGTGAAAACGAAGACAGGCTAAATCCTAGGGCTTGAAACTGGCATTGATAAAGAAAGATGGACAAGATATTTACAAGATAGTTTTTGCTATTTGAGAATATTACAGACAAACATTTTTCAGCATGGAAAAGCATTCCTACCTCTCTCTCCATGTTCTGTGTGTAGTACTCTTTGTTCACATCTGACTTGGGAACCTCATCTTTAACAGACAGCCCAGTGTCTCGGACCTGGATAGGCAATCCTGTAAAACAAAGTGCGTAAAGAGGGTTACTTAGCTATATACTTCAGTGAACGATAACAAAGTTTTTTCTTTTTTTAACCTAAGGAGACTCACCATACTCCAGGTCCAGCAGACATGTCTGGCAAACATTCTTCATTTTACTGCAGGTCTGACAGACCTCTGTCTTCTTGAAACGCATTCGTGTTCCTGGACACCATCGGAACACCGTAAAGGGTCGAGCGCAGATCTGAAGAGCAAAGAATGAAACATTGGGTATAAATAATCCTACATGGAACATAATAGTAACAAGTTTAAGCTACACTGTGTTGTGTGTGCTGTATAGTCAAAAAATGACCCAAAAGTATTAATGCAAAACATACCTTGCATTCTTTCCCATGCTTCTCCTTTGTCTGTAAAAGATGAACAAATGTAAATGCACATGTCTATTGGTAACCAACCCTACAAGAAAATAAAGTCAATTTCACTATGAAGACACAGTAATGCCCACTCACCATGCGGATGTAAGGGTTTTCTCCTAAACATGTCTGACACAGAATCGGAAAATCCTTAAAGACAAAAGGAAAACAGTTTACAATTTAGTTCAAAAACAAAGCAACATATCTGATATTCATCCAACAGTCCTCTTTGTGAAGCAGTAACTTGGCCTACGTCCCATTTCACTTCCTGCTGTGGGCACCTTAGCAAAGTAGCATGCGTGACTACAGGGAGAGAAATGAGACTAGCTCACTCCTATTTCACCATCTGTTAAAGGATGCTGTTTCAATCCAAGTGCATGCTGCTGAATAGGACATCCTCTTAATCCACCCCATTTACAGCATCAGCCTAAATATAAGCAGCTCCTGTTGCTCAAACGTCTACTACATAGTATAGGGGTTGCAAAATGTTTAATCTGGTGGTCTAATAAAACCATGGACATATAAAACCAACAATGGCCCGATGTCATGACTCAAGGGAGAAAACAGATTTTTTGCTTTATATAGTAGGACTACGGATGATTCAAAAATATGAGTCTGTGATAGTTTCACATTGCGATCATGGTAAATATAACGGCTTTAACCCAGCTCAAATGCAATTACCTACTTCTCCTGTGTTTCCAGGTTTTTACACTTACATTTAAACATGTTAATACATTTGAGACTATGCTCAATGCAATGTTAAGCACTAAATTGCATCCATACTGCCAAAATAGGTGTAAGGATGTCTACAAATATGTGAGTGCTAGAATTGGTTCGCAAAGTGAATGAGTACATTCACATTCAACATATTCCGTACATTCTTAGCTGGTTTTAAAGTTTGGTTGTAGCATGATCCATTCACATTTCTCCTAAAAAATGACCACTCAACGACCAATACATTTACATTGGACGCCTGCTAGGCTAACGTCACGATTACATCTTTTTCAATAATTAGGGTTAACATTGCCGAGGACTTGATCAAAAGCAGCAGAGACGACATTGGTTTGGATCTGGATAAACAAGTTACGAGAGAACCTCCTTGTTGGCGTTAAATTCGTTGTTATGTTGTGCCGGCTGCTGGTGCTAAACTGGATTAGCCTAGCTGGACAGCTAACTTCAACACAAAACATATCACGCTCAAATGAACCGAGATAGTTTGTTTTAAGTGATCTAGGATGTAATCACCCATCCACCGTGGCTCAATATCGCTAGATAAGGATGAAATTGTGTTGTTTTATGACTTAACGTTAAATCTGTAGCTAACGTTAGAAGGCAGATACGTGTTGTGGTTGCCACGCTGCTACAAGCTAACGGGAGGCTAACTAGCCACAAAGCAAAGTCGCCGTGTTATTAGTGATAACATGGCACATATTATCATCTTGTTAATGCCACGACTAAAACAACAGTTCATAGTTGTAAATAATAATTTTAAACTTAAAACGTACCGCATCTTCCCAGTTTTGTCTATTGTAAGTGTTGGATCCCAGGGACATCGCCATTTTGCAACTAGCGAGCCAAACAGGCCAGACCACAATGCACCGCGCGATAGAGCTACGTCTCACCCTTAGGTGTCGCCCTTTCTCAACAAACTATTATAATGATCATTGTTATAGACATTTATTTGTTGTTGGTAGAGTTATTTTATCGAATGTTTGCTTCATATATATATTTGTATTTGTAAAGTGTTTATTTTGTTTTGTTGTAAACACGTTGTTTGTTCCTATTTGGTTTTGCAAATGGTATTTTATTTTATTTTATTTTATTTTATTTTATTTTATTTTATTTTATTTTATTTTATTTTATTTTATTTTATTTTATTTTATTTTATTTTATTTTATTTTGTTTTGCTTTGTTTGTAGCCTATAAGGTAGGCTATATGCGGGTATAGGACCAGCATGCACCTGGGTTGTCTTATGTGGTGTTTATCAGATCCAAAGGCAGCACGAAGAATTATATTTTTTCTGTTCTTTTGTTTCCTTGTTTTGTTAAGAAATAAATCATAGCCAGATAAACCAAATACAAAAGAATGTTTCAAAGAAACATCATAAATGGAAGCCTGTGTACAGCTGGTAGGTTTTAAACGCTTTATAAAATGTGGCACTGCAATAGCTGCTTTTAAGTTTGTTCCACATACACAAGTAGTGTCCGAGCTGAAAAAAGCTATAAAAGCATGCTCAAACTTTTGTTTCTAAGCCTGGATCTATAGGGACATTTAAAAGCTTCGGTCTTCATGTCCGGAGGGATTTCAGAGCAGTATGGAGAAGTCAGATAATTTAAAAATAAGCAAATGTCAGAAGAAAATATATTGGCTAAACAAAGGGGAGGAAGCAAGATTAGTACTTTAAGTGACTCTGGCATCTGTGACTGAGGTGGAAAACTGTCTATGTTGAAGAAATACATTGTATACTCTTTGTACACATTGTGCTAACTGTACTCAATTTAAGCATTTCAATGTGATACTACTGTACATTTTATATTATACATTTGTACATTTTATTATTTTATATGTTATATTCACTGGTTAAATAAAAATGATATAACACTGATATTGCAATAGTATAGTGCTGCACAAATGTACTGCTTCAAGTTCGTTCTGCTGATAACACCTCTGTACTTTACTTCAGTATTTTGAGTAACTAATTTTAGATTCCGGTTGTAGGTCTGTTACTTTTAATTAACTAGAAGGGATGTTAGTGCTCATGCCACTGTGTGTGTGTGTGTGTGTGTGTGTGTGTGTGCGTGCGTGCGTGCGTGCGTGCGTGCGTGTGTGTGTGTGTGTGTGTGTGTGTGTGTGTGTGTGTGTGTGTGTGTGTGTGTGTGCGTGCGTGTGTGTGTGCATGTAAGTGAGACAGACAGATTGACACACAAATTGATTGGCTGCATGTGTGAGAGCCTGTCTAAGCCAATTGTATAGTCTACTTACAGTTCATCCACCTGTTCCAATCCAGGTCAGGGTGTCGTTGTTGTGAGAAACTCCAATTAGCCGTGGGGCAATGGATGTTTGTGATTACGGATTGGGCATTAGGCCACTCATGTTTATTTAAGGCTAGAGTGAGGTTGCGGAGTCCAAGCACAGGGATTAGATACACGGGTTTAAAAATCTGGCAACTGTTTCATGTTGTATCGGCCTGTCTGCAGATCAGAAAGGCAGTCTGATGCACTATTAGGCTTCTTCCAAAATGACAATTATATTTAGCCCCCTCTGTTGCTTTTGGGTGTATGACTCGGATTCAATTACATCATAAGTAGTTGCAGTGTGCTACTTTGCTAAATTAAGTTGCTGTACTTGTCAATTAACGATAAGCTACATGGAAATGTGTCTTTTCTCACTAGTGATTAGGGGAGAGTGGCCTAAGTTGTGCAACTTTTCACTCAAAGTGACTTTAAAGTAAGGCCTTGACAGTAAAGTCTCCAACTCAAATATGTACATATATTTCAGGGTGTTGTGCATCCCTGGCAATAAAAACTTTGGATCTGGAATAAACTGTTGAAGAAATATAGCTTTCGGAAAAAAAGTTGTCTTGATGCACAACTTGCCCCCGGTGTGGTGTAAGTTGTGCGGTTGGAGAGAATACCATGGGGTAAATTGTGCCATTGATATATATATCTCATAAACTGTAATGTAAGACAAATCCATTAGACAATCACTTATTTAAGGTGTATTTAAAGTAAATAGTTGACTAGATAGATTGAATAGATTGAAGGACAATTTTCTTAAGGCATAGCAGATCTAATGGTTTTACCTGCAAAGCTCACAATGACAAAGTCACCATCATCATCTTTCTGGCCATCTGAACTCTCATCAGTGGTGTCGTTAAGTGGAATTGAGATGTCACTCTCTTCTGAGCTACTGACAATCACTTTTGGTGACCAGCATACAGCCATGCCACTGGCACAACTCTCAGAAATGTACTTTGCATTAGTTGCTCCGTGCTTGTAGAACAAACTGCCACCTGACAAATGTGATTCCCCTACATTTCTGCCTTTAAATCAAGGCTCAAAACCCATCTGTACACCCTGGTGTTTCCACCCCATTAACTATCTTACCTCTGCACTACTATCTGTGTTTATGTGGATGTATGGGCTTTACGTCTTTTATTTTGGTTATTGTTATTTTACCTTCATTGTTTACCTACTGAATGCACTATGTACAGCACTTTGGACAGTGCAAACTGTCATAAATGTGCTTTTATAAATACATTTTACTTACTTACTTATAACTCACCCAGGCCCTTTGGCACAAATCACCCCAATCCCAGAAATTTGGACAATAAGCATGATGCAGCAATTTAGGGCTGACATCATGCTAACTGTATAGACTTAGAATGTAGCATACCAAAGCACTAAAATATGTGTCAAATGTTTTCAAACTTGTCTATAATTGTTCAGACACAATAATCAAAACACCTTGATCATGGAAATTTTAAAGGCAAAACACAGTTTTTTGAACTTAAATGTGCTTATATCTTATTCCTTGTGTCTCCCTTCTTTACAGGATGAGTCAAATGGATGGCTCTTCTTAAATATGTTCACATTTCCAATTTCTTCCACGGTTTTCTAGAAACAAGGGGTGGAACAACTTCCAAAATGCACAACTTCGGCCACTCTCCCCGACTTATCAACAACTGCTTTCCATATTCACATGAGAAAGATCTTGTCAAAACTATTCTAGACTCCTCCGCCTGTTTCCTCTTTCTGCAGCCAGGTGCACAAGACTGTGTCTCGCCTCGCAGTGTTTAAGTGGGACACCAGAGTAAACCTTCTTTGTCTTCAGGATTTGTGTGACCCTATCTCCCCCTCTGTCATGTGAGGTGGATGAGACAGCCAAAGATCTTTTGAAGGAGGGCTTTGTGTTGGATTTAGCCTCTCCGTAATCAAAATCACCAACCGCATGAGTCACAAGGTCAAAGGACGTGTAGGCTATGTTCAGCCTATACTGCTATACCTCACGGCTGATGTGTTGGGACTCCATTCTCAGAGTGTCCATTTTTCTGTTGATCTTATATGATCGTATGTGGTATATTGTGAAATAAGTTCTCTTTTATACGTTACAATATGAATATTTCATTTATCCATTTGCTGTCCTGAAACTGTGTTTGACAAAAGACAGCTTTCAATGTTCCATGTTATTAAACATTGATGGCGTTTGTTGTCCATTGTTTGCAGCTATAAAAGTTTAGTTTCTGTGACTATAATAGCAGTGTGCTCCGAGAACACTATGCCTGAGTAGCCTACCAGTGAGTTACATTACTTGTATAAATATTACATGCGTTTATTTTGTTTATAAGAGATTTATCGACATTTGTTTGTTTGTTTGTTTTGTTTTTTTCTGTTTTGCTGTGCAGCTTGTTGTGTAATCTGCAAGGTGCAGTGACTAGGCCTAAACAAAATCATCCCGAATGACCAGAGCTCCTCATGTAATGAAAAACATGACTCATTAAAATAAAAAATTAAAACGTTCAGGTTAATCCCCTAGTAGCTCTGCACAATTAAATCCAAAGAGTAGCAACACACACCGCACAACTTGAAGGCCCATATAACCTCAATTCCAAAGATGTATAGTATAGCCTAGATAGATAAGCCCCTGCAGGAATATGAACTTCACAGTGATTTTCTTGTGACTAGTTGTAGCCTATAGAAGCCTTTATGCATGTAGGTTATGTATCAGAGATAATGTGCTGTGCTGGCGCCTCCTGTCGAAAGTTATGGGCCACTGCCGTCCGTGTGCACACAGAGCTGCAGAGAGAGAGAGAGAGCATTCTCAGATTTCCCGATTTCTCCCAGCCTGAGTCGAGTCCACTGTGCTGTGCTGTGTGTGCCGCTACCACATCAACGGCCGACAGCAAAACCAAGACGACGACGACGACGGCGGTTACGACACGCGCTCACTGTGCCTGCTCCAACCGAACCCAAACCCCCAGCATTCATTCCAGCCGCCCGGCGTCGTCCAGAACCCACTAGAAACCCCCCATACAAGGTGAGTACAACGACACAACACTAGTCTCGTCGCGGTGTTTTCCGCACGTTTTGACGGTGCCATATAGCTTACACACACACCGAGAGCCCCGCCGCTTACTCGCTCCCTCTCCCAGGCCAGGCTAGTGAATGCTGTCTGGCGCAGGCGGGATAATGAGGCCAGTTTTTCGGCCTCCTCATTCCTCCTTGGCTGGGAAAACAGGCTAAAGCTCCGGAGATACATGCTAGTGGTGGGGGGCTCCTCGATGTAGCTTTCGGCTCGTGCGTGTGGCCGCCAGAGAGAGAGAAAAGAAGAGGCTATCGTTATTTTTTCGAAGCGGGTCAGGTCGAAGTTTGCACTCGGGATAGAGCTGTGTCCGGGCTGCTCTGCTCTTTCTGTGATTTAATATCCAAATTCCTTCATCCAGCTGGATACCGTAGACTAGAGCCTATTGCAGCCACCGGCACAAGTTGTTTTTGCAACTTTGTAGCAGCTGCTGCTATAGTGTGTGGACTTGAAGCGAATGCTTCAACAATTTGGCAACAATGCAGCAGTCTATACCCTCACAGTCTAACGTGTCTCGTAGCCTACAATGGGGAGGCCAAATGATTTTGAGAGCAAATTCTAATTAAAGGTCAATACAACTGTCTATTGCATCCTATTCTTACATCACTGCAAATGACAGGGGCGGATAAAGGATGGGAATGCCGCTTTTAACGTGACACATTTGTCAAAATGAGTGTTTAGGGAACTTGGGTCATCTAGGCTATATGTGGACTATGTGTGGTGATGGAAGGAATAATGTTCTGATGATGCATTAGGCTATTGTGCAGCTACCTGTAGGAATCATATGCAGGCTGATTATTACAACCATTGCCCCTCTTTTCAAAACTACTTGGTTCTAACCTTTAACCCTTATCTGTGGGTGTGAGAAAACGAGAAGCATAATGCTGACTGTAAGCCATTTACTTCTGTAATTTGAGTTTTTTGAAGAGGATAGTTTGGTAGGCACCATTGCAAGATAAACATCTATAGTTTTAAGTGTTTGAATAGGTTGTTTACATGAGGTATGCAGTGGCACAATGCACTAGTGATGCATCCTCCCTACTTACAGACATGTCTTGTTATGCTGCTGTACCAGGCTTGCTTTGTTACCGTTTGTTGTGCGAGACGGGAGCAAAATGTCTGCGTCAACCCAGATAGCTTGCGTCTATTAAATACTATAAACACTTGACTCGGCTCTGTAGAATTTTTTTTTAAAAAGGGGCAGTCCAGACCTGCCTGAAATCTGTTGCCTTGGGGTGTGTGCGCGTGCAAGCAAGACGGCGTGCACCTATGTCAGTAAGAGAAGATTACTAAAAGGAGAATGACTCACACTCAGAAAGCATTTGGCAAAGTCGTAAGGACTTTCCCTGCATTTTCGCCTCGGCTGCAGAAGACATTCTTCTTTGCGACTGACTGTCTGAAGCTGTAAAATAAATAAAAAAAGCTGTCCCCCTGGCTTCATTTCTCGTGAGATTTGTTTGAGCGATGCTTCAAACTTTTGCTGTTCCCCAGGCCATGTGTTGTTTATCACATGTTTCCCCTTCATTTGTAAAACAATTAAATAAAAAGGGTTTATCCCATTAGCAGATTAGATTTTTTTTTAGTGTGGATGCTGTCATTTGTTTGTCAAATGTGTGCCGAGCCGAATCTTAAATTGCGTTCTGTTTGTCTGGTTGTTCTAACCCGCCATCTGATTGCTCACACTGGGTGCCAAACATGCTGTGATCTAGCACTTAAGCTTGATGAAGGCTGCCACTATTGCCGCAGCCATTTGATCATATATCAGCATCTCTCCTCACTTAGATATGCCTGTGAAAACGCTGCAACCGGGTTACAATGCCTGTGTGCACGTAGAGCTTCTGATTAAAATACTATGGGCACAACATTATGTGACACATCGCGTCACTAAAGCAGTGTTTAGCCGTTTATCAGAACGAGACATGATCATAGACCATTTTTCATTTTAGATTGAAGCCTTGGGCCTTGAGCTGGGAACACTTTTAAAAAAAAGACCGTTGTTATCAATCAGAGCTTTGACTGCTTTATCACCACTTTTCTTTCGCTCGGAGCAGGATGTGCATTTAATTGTACTGCAGTGACAATTCCATCGCCTTCAATGCCACACAAGGTAACTGCTGGGAACTGTGGTGCCCAATCAACATGCCAACTCTTGTATTTTTCCATGTCAGTGCCCCTTGTATCCACACTCAGTGAGTGGGGGGCAGACCCCTCTTTAGAGTGGGGCTGAAGCCAGGCATCTTTCCAAAGCTCAAGTCCCCCCCCCAGACCCTCTCTCTGCTGCGTATAAAATGCTTTGCTTTGTGCCACAGTACTGCTCCCTATGGTTCTTATTCATACACTACTACTACAACACTACTGGCGCCGCTAGATACTGGAATCTACAATTGGAAGTGGACCCAAAATTGCTTGCTGTTTGAAGATGAACTCAGATGCTTTTTGCATTAAAGGTGGAGTCAGTGATTCAGGAGAATGTTTGTTGTCAAAATCAGTGAAAATCTACTCAGGATTCTCTACCTGTCCGTAGTTTGTGCACTGAAAAAGAAATCCATGTTCATACTCAGCTTAGGCTGAGTAAACTGGCATATTTCTAGCTACGGTGGGCCCCCTTTGTTTACATACCTTTTGTTTACATACCACTAGGGCTTAGGCTGTGTATTAACACTGGATTCTTTTTTAGTGCACACACAGTACGGAAAGGTGACGGATTGTGAGGAGATAATCACTGATTTTGAAAACAAGAATTCTCCAGAATAGCTGACTCCACCTATTTAAATATGCCAGAATGCAAGAGGCAGACTGTAGTTGCCTGTAAATTAGTTTGTATTCCTTCTTTTTGTTTGCCTGGAATGTGGCTGTAGCATTTTTCTTCTTTTTTCCCCCTTTGGCTTATGTTGTGCCATGAGTCGTGAGGGGTATTGGAGATCAGGAGCAGAGTAAATACATTTCAAACAGCACAGAAAAACCGAGCATTAGCAAATGATCCGATAGCATCTATAATCCGCGGGGAAACCTGGAGAGTGGTGGTTATTCTGAATAGTGCTAACCTCCCATCAGATATAGTTGGCAGGCCCCGGGGGTGTCCACATGTGTGACTGGCTGGCTGAGGCTAGCGTCGCGGCTGACTACAGTATGCAGGCAGATCAGATTACTGAACGATTAGCCATGGCCTCCTATCCCCCGGCCCAGGGAAATTATTTTCCACTGTCATAATTCCCTAGACTGAATTACGCAGGCCAGTGACTCAGAGATACTCAATACTACAGTTCTGCAGAGGACATTAACTACACACACACGGCCCAATACAACTGTTGCTCTCCGGAGAGGGGAGATAGGTTGACAGCGGGTTGTACCCTTCTTGCTCTGTCGGGAGGATTACATTGTTTTTCCGTTTTTTGACTTTTCTGGTCGGTGCTGTGGTGCTGCTGGCAAGCACGGAAGGAAGGAAGTCTGACCCAGAATCCACTGGGTCAATTGGGGAACGTTCACTGGGACGTTTACCCTTTTGCTTGGGATGTCACATTATAGGATTAAAGTCTTTCCTCCTACTACTATCAGCCTGATGCTATAAAGTCCTCTTGGCCAAGAACAACACTTATAAAAACTCCTTCATTCCCTGCTATAAACATATTAAATAAAAGGCAATGACCCCCACATCAAACAAACAAACACTCTGCCACCCACTTTGCAAACATAAATTCTCTAAAACATTTTTTATTAGGTATTCTATTCTTTTTTTTTTAGGAACACATGCTGTATGTGTATTGTTTGCATTGTAGGTTGAGCCACGTCTGAGACAATTTTCTGTCATGAACGACAACGTTTTCTGAATCTGAATGTGAAGGATGCAGCAGAGAGCAGGAAAAACAGTCCCCAAGCTGTAGACTGTCCCTCACATGTCCTTCTATTGTGAGAGGCGCACGTCAAAAAATGTGTGCACATGTCAGATGGGCAATGAGGCGGGGTAAATCAAGCAGGCCTCTAGTGGAATTCTGCTGAATGGAAAGAGACACAGATAGGGACAGACAGACAGACAGACAGACAGACATAGGGAGAAAGAAAAAAGTAGGAGAGGCTATATAGCAGCCGGTGGAGGTAGGACCATGTTTCCAAGGTGCTCAGCCCCCGAGGCAGGAATCCGATACATTCCAGAGGCTCCTGTATCCAGACGAATAATGGTGACTGGGGGTGTAGCGTTTCATCAGGTGACACCCGATTGGAGCGTTAAGTGCTGGGAAAAAGTTAAGCGCTATGTCATAAGGCTCAGAGGAGGTAGCCAGCTCCGGTTGCGTCCAGGGTTTTTTGGGGAAGCGCGCCAGAAGAGCCGGACAGGTTTTGTGAGATACATGGATTCATCCTGAGCAAAAGGGACGGCAAATGTTTTTATAGCAACTCTCCTCCCTTATCACACCACAGTTTAGACACAGACATTCAAGATCATTTGAGGCTTTTACATGACACCCCCCACCCCAAGCTAGAGAAAGTTACAATGAATGACACAGTGTGGGAAAATCTCAATTGTCTTTTTGGTATATGTTATACTCTGATTGTTTTTTTTGATTTGGCCCCTAGTGGCAGTTAAACTGAATAAGGCTTTGCGCTGAAACAACATCTGACAAATGATCACTCAAGTGAATAAATCCTGCTCGGCTACTCCTTTTAGACAAGTTATGGCATGAAGAAGAAGCTGTTTTCTAGGTCCAAGTTTTCTGCGAGAAATATGTGACACTGCTGTTTACGCGGGACTTTACAAATCCACCCGGGCTATATAGAGACGCCTGCAACGGTGCATAAGCATTTAGCAGCAATCTATTCTACTTGCTTAATTTTACTTTTGTTAGAGCAAACATTTCAACTCAAGAAATGCGTACTCCGTCAGCAGCAGCCTCCTAAGCTGAAGGCTATTTATACCACAGACACAGAAAAATGCCCTGTTTTATTTAGTGGTCAAAAAACAAGCTGTGTGGAGTGTTAATGGACTTCACCTCAGCCATCCCGTGCGGACCCTCGGGGTATGGTGCGTGCGCTGGCTGGCTGGCTCGGCGAAGGAGCTCTCGGCACTAGCCTGTTAATGAAGCCTTTTCCAGAGACGAGGAGATACAGTAATGGGAACGCACCACTTCACTGCGGGATATTCTAACCCCATCCTCATCATAAGTGCTATCAGTCATCGGATACCATTAGATCTTCTTCTTTCTTTCCTCTCTCCTTTGTCCATTTAGCCATTCCGAAGGCTCTTTTTCCAGATGTAGTAAGAGGAGCGTGTGCATATACGTGTGTGTTTTGTCCAATATCTTAATATTGAGAGACTTTGAGCATGGTGTATTGCGGTCAAGGTTTTTTACTAGCACAGGTACAACAGGAAGTCTGTGATTAATGACTGCTCTGCCAGTGTATGTTTAAATGTTTCCGTCAGTCCGTGTTTTAAGCCAAACACGGTTGGACCTATGGCTTGGTGCTAAAAGCTCACTGATGTGAGAGCATGGACAGACAGGTGGAGGGGGAGGTGTGTGTGTGTGTGTGTGTGGGGGGGGGTTACTCTGTGTTTACCCAGTTGTCTGGTGGCCTCATTTGGGTCTGGCTGCACCACTGATACCACACACACATACCGTCACCTTACTGTAGGGGTGACGTGTGTACTCACACACTCAAGCATGCCTCAAGCTGTTTTTGGGGTATTTGTTGCTAAAAATATATTTTACTAGCATGCCGAATACATAATGTAAAATATTCTAAATCGTTACTGTGCAGTGTTCATATAATTAATCATATCAATATACTGATCAAAAATATACTCTCAGTTGACAAAATGTCATGGAGGTTATAATGTTTTCTTGATGAAACACAGTGAAGTGTTGGTGCCGTTATACAGCGCATGCACCGCTCAAATGGCATTAATGCATTGTATTCCATTCTACCAAGAAGTGATTTCAGCATTTACAGAAGCCTACGCTCATTTATATCAATGGGTTAGACAGAATACTAGATAATCACCTTTCCAGTAGCCTATTCAATATCACCAAAAACTGCGGCCTCTTAAATGACCATAAAGATAAAAATCTCTATCCCTCTAGAACGGCTATAGACAAAAACCGAGCATTCTATACTTCAGTGTGTATTCTGTGTCCTTATCTTCTTAACAATTGTAGCTGTCTTTGACTGTCCATCCCAAAGCTTAAACAAGAGATCACAGTTGTGACCCAAAGCTGTTAGGAAGACCATGTTTGGCACTGCTTACCACCTACAGTTTGTGTTCACAGAGTTCTTATGATAAGTAGGGATATTGTAAGAAAGTGAGGGGTGAACACAAGGGCTCTAAGAAAAGGTCAGCTTTGTTAGCCTATACCATATGATCATTCCAAACAAGTCTGGAAATTTCAATACCCGAGGGGTTTATCTCATCTACGTCAGTGAATGAATAGCCATGCTGTATATCTGATGTGCTTGGATGTAAAAGTGCTGGTGATTGGTTGTGTCGAGGCATCCAGGACAAATACGTTGGGTTACAATATGGGTTACACAGTATGCATCATGAGCCTTACATACTGAGGTGCACCTTTTCATTTTGCACTGATTGATTGTATTGATTACATTTTCTTCCTTTTTGCTGAAAACAGATTTCATAAAATTGCTATTTTAAAAAAAAGTATAGTCCAGGAGCTGGTATCGATTAAAAAAGTATTGATATCTAAAAATGTTAAAAAAAAATAAAACCAACCCTAACCTTGATGATAAACTGTCAGCCGGGTTACCAGTACAACATAAAGGTGGGCAGGTCTGTGACTGAGCTCACTGTCTTCATGCTTGTGATCAGACCAGGCTGGAGCATCATGGCGCCTCATCCGTCTCATATTTAAATTACTTTGTGGAGGTCTGGAGGACCACTTACAAAAGCTCACTGCAACCACTAGTCACACTTCAAAAACGAGCCATAAGAATAATCAATAAACTGAATATTATGATCACACCAACCTCCTCTTTTACATTCCCGCATCATAAAGTTCAAGGACCTGGTTGAATATCAAGTTGCACAAATCATGTTCAAAGCTAGAAATAAACTGCTACCAGGTAACATTCAAAAACTTTTTTTTGACAGAGAGGGGGGTTACAATTTGAGGGAACAGTTAAACTTTAAGACACTGGCTACACGCATGACTTTAAAATGTCATTGGATCTCAATTGGTGGTGTGAAACTGTGGAATGGTATGAGCACGGAGCTAAGTTCAAAAAAAATTCAAAGCAATGATTTTTAACAGGTACAGGGATAAGGGAGAGATTTAAGACGGAAAGTATGTATGTGTGGATATGGATATGTGAGTTGTACAAATATGGAGATATGGACGTATGAATTGTGTTGATGCATATGGTGGATGTATTTTTGTATGGATGTATGTAGTGGATATTTCATTTAATTTTTCGTTTGATTTTTGTTTATCCTCAAGAGACCAATTGAGGGGTGGCCCCCATTTGCAATGGCGTCGAGTATATATGGATATATGGATTGTATAAATATAAAAAAAATAATAATAATAATAATAATAATAATATTTGTTTATTTTTTGTTTATTTTTATTTGTGAAATCATTTGAACATATTTTTTTATTGTATTTTCATGCTTTTAATTTTTCTTTTTTGATATGTCTGAAATAAAATTGAATCAATTAATCAATCAAATCTGGACAGCAGGACTGGGTAAACTTTAGCAGGGCATCTGGTGCCCAGTGCCTCCTGTCCTCTTCTCTTCTTCCCTCTCTCCCCTGCCTCCTTGCCCCTAAGGCAGACCACAGCAGCCCCACACCAAGTCATCTGGTGTCCACTCTGCTCCCATCTGTGAGTGCATTTGGCCTTCGCTGCTAAACAACAAAGCACTGCGGCATGTGAACGGCGTCCGCTTGCATCTAAACAGCTCAGCCCCGGCTATCTAGCTTAATCTCTGCATGGAAACTATGAGTGCTTTGCCCTGGTTATGGGTCATCTCCATTTCAATCCTTTAAATTGCCTGGAGGCCCTGAGAATCCACCGTAAACGGGCCGAGGCACAGCTGATGGCATACCTCTTCTCCATTTTGAATTGCTGAGGTGGAAAGACTTGTAGTGGTGCACACCCCGAGGTTTAGCTGCTGGCAGCTCCGAGTGTTACCCCTCCACTGATCCGAGGCGGTGCCCAGCCTGCTGTGTCTCATCCATCCTGGGTGGTAGGGAGGTGTGTATGTGTGTGTGTGCCTGTGCGTCTGTGTGTGTGTGTGTGTGTGTCCTCGTCTGTGCTGGACAGGTGTTGTCAAACCCGAGGTCAGTCCAGATGCAGCTGAGGCACCTAGACAGAAGGGTGGACGGCTGGAGGCTGCAAATGACAGCGGGATGAATGAGCTTTGGTTTGGCCAGTTATATTCAGAGGACACAGCTTTGAAGCGGGTCAGTTGTGGCGGTAAGGTGGTGTGACGGCTGGCTGCTCTCAGCAGGACTTCTTGCTGCAGCCTGCGAGCATTTGGCCCTACCAGAGAGACTCAGGGGGGGCTGTTTGGGTAGAAGTAGCAAGTCTAAAGTAGCCATAGTGGGGTGTGTGAGTCTGCAAACACAAACAGCACCCTAGCCCTTCTGTGAAGTGTTAAGTGGCCGGATATGTTTGGTGAATGGGACACAGGTGCCTAGGCCTGGGCTGTGTGTGCCTGACCAGAGGTCTGTGTTTGTTTTCTCTCTGTAACGGCCCCCAACTCTTGTGCTCCGGAGCTCACTGGCTCTCAATGGGCCAGCATGGACAGAGCCCCCCCCTTTCTGTTTTCCCCTCCCTTCTACTGTGGGACTGAGCAGTGGATGAACTTGAGTCAGGAATCTGGTAATGAAATGCAAGACATCCCACAACACAAAGTTGAGGCTACACATTGAGCAGGCCTGCTGTTTTTTAGATTCCTTTTTTCTCCCCTTTATTCTTCTCTTTATCCACCCGTTGCCTCTGATCTCTCCCCCAGCAAAGCAGGCGTTTGAAGTTGTCAAGACTCTGGCATTACTGTTGAGTCCTCAAAGTGCTTATGTGTCAGGTAGAGAGGAGCTGGAGGGGAGTAATGTGACTCCCACATAGTCCAGAGCCTCCACAGCCTCCTTTCCCACTTCCCGCACACGGGCTTGGTCTCTGTGGTGATGTCACTCGTCTTCCTGAGCTCCCCTTTGTTGAGTAATGCCTTGTTTCCACTGAGCAGCACAGTTCGGTTTGATACGGTATGGTTTGGTACGGAATGTTAACTCTAGCTCCTGCTTGCCTTTCCACTGAAGACAGTACCCTTACTTGGTATGTGCCGTATAACGACATCTACATAAATATTGTGACACCATAGCAGCGAGACACATTGTAGCCCGCCGACATTTTCCTCAAAACCCAAGACTCTTCACTCTAGCCGAGATGATTATGGCGGTTTATCTCTCGCGCAAAATTGACTATTCTATCGTCCAATCAACAGACTGTAGTGTGTTGCTCCCCCCTTTTTGGGACAGCTTGGTACCCCTACGAAAGGGTGAAAAAAAAAAATAGGTACAGTAGTAGGTTCGCTAATTTTGGTACCTTTCACAACTGTTGACCGTGGAAACGCAAATAAGCTTGCTGCACTGCACTGTACTGCTCAGTGGAAACGAGGCTTAACATCCCAAAGGTGTGGCACACGTATACAAAAAGCGTCACCACAGCCCCACACACTGTTTCTCCCCAGGGAGTGCAGTAGGGTGAGGTAATGGGTAGTTAACCCCTCAGCCACCTCTATGTTTGGACGTCGCAACGCCCCACTCAGTAGCTGCTATCACCATTCTGATCTGATTGTTTGAGTAACCCTGTGGCCTCCACAGATGGCCAGGCCTCTTGAGCCGGTCTATGATAAACCATATAGTTAATATCTGTCCCACATAATGCTCTCCCTCCCCACCCCTATGCCTCCCTCAAACTCTGCTCTCATTTCTCCACGCCGCCACCCTCTGTGCTATTGTCTGCGATGCCTTCTCTTGAGTGCCCCTACGTTTTTCTTTCTTTATTTCACTTTTTAAATGTGAGAATCCATTTCTTGTGTCCCCAGGCACAAATGGGGGGTGGCTAGAGTCGGTGTCGCAAATTAAATTTGCTCCCCTTGGACGTGTGCACGATGGAACAGTAGAAGAGGGTGAACTGGAGGAAAAAGCCCATTTTCCAATGCATTACCGTCTCTTTCCTCGGGGTCTATGGTGGAGTTACACTGACACCTCTATATAGCTTTCTTTCTCCCCCACTCCTTTAATTTCCTTTTCCTCGCTCTCACCACTTGTCACGCCGCCCTAACCTGAAGGTCTCTGTGCTCTTGATACCACCACTAACACAACCTGACCCACTTCATTAGTTTGGCTCTAGTGAATCATTAATTGAGGTTATCTAACTATTCCTGGAATGATCCTGCTTTGACTGTGTGTGTCAGAGCCTTTCTCTGTGTTGGTAACCGATCAAGCTGTACCATCGTTCTGCCTCTATTTGTATTCCATCATAACCATCTTCCATTGAAATTTAAAAAGAAAGCACCTTCATCCCTCAAGCTATAGACTATATGTTTAATAGGTGTGCTGTGCACTGTAATATGTCATTGTGTCGGAGCACAATACGAGGACTAAGTGCACTGAATGCAAATTAATCTTGTGGTGATGGCAGAAGCTGAATAGAGTGTGGTTTTGGGTGGAAGGAGGGGAGCAAAGGGAGGGACAGAAGGAGGGCTAATAGTGGCGACAGAGAGGAAGAGAAAAGAGCATGTGAGGAGGAGGAGGAGGAGGAGGAGGGCTGTGTGGGATGTAGTCATCGCCAGGCCCATTCATCATGCAATGCCTGCTGGGATGCGCCGGGGTCAGTCCCGCACAACACAATTACAGCCTGTTCTGGTGTGTTGTGCTCGTCTCCGCTGTGTTCCGACTATGTTCCGTTGGCTTTTGTTACATTTCCTCTGTTCTAGCTCTCTTGTTTTTCTCTCCGCTCTGTAATCTCTTGTTCAGTGGCAACGCAAACTATCACTAAAAGATCTCCTGCATCTCTCAGAGCAAAGCTTCTCAATTAACTGAGCATTTGTTGTGTTTTTGTACGTTTCTTTGAGTCTTCGGCGCTCCACTTTAATTAGTCGACGTATTTTGTTCGCTCACGTGGTGTTGCCAGTTTTTAGGGCCGTCGTACCATGAGTTTGCAAAGCTTCCTTTCATCCACGTCTGAATGGCAGCCCCTCGCCTGATTCATATGATTGACAGGGCCTGGTTAGCATGGGGGTGTGAGATGCTAGTGAGCAACTTGTTTACCCTGCCTGCCTGACAGTGCTCTTTGAGCCTACAGATGTTTCCAGAAAAGCTGTACATACCAGCTCTGTGCTCTAATGTCAGTTGACAGCACACATCCAGTCATAAAGATATCGCTGTCTTCCCGTCTCCGTCTGTGCTTCATACGGGGAAAAATAGATTTCCCTGCAAAGACATTTTAGTGCCAACTTTAGATGGATAGCTGTTCTGATTTGATTTTTGAGCGTCTTACATGCTATATATTTAGATTCAACTATTTGGTGTATTAAGGGAACCAACTTTTATATAAGGTCTGCCATTCTCTTAAAGACCGAGTATTTTATTTTGAAAACTATACATAACACGTATCATCTCAATATACACAAATAGAATTTTTTAACATTTGGGTGAAAAACAAGCGTTAAAGCATAAAAGGATCAGGAATGTACTTAGGGACTTATTAACCCAATCTATAAACGAAGGTGGCTAGTCTAAAAGCAAGACAAGCCTTCCACAAAAATTAGTGGCAACTTATCACTGCCAGTCATTTCCGCGATGAGATGCGTTATCTCTTCTGACTGGTTGGCATCACAGCGTCTTTGTGCTGCATTGGCAAATATTGTAAAAGCCTACTTGTGTGCAGAGTGTTGCTAGCTTGCTCTCCTTGTAGGTTTATGTCTAAATGTCTAAACTGAATGTGGTTTAGCATGGCTCCATTCAAGTGGTTGTATGCAAGCTTTTGCTGACACAGCCGACACATGACCTTGTTATCATCACTTGACCAAAATACTGCCAAACCGTGCTCTTCTTTCGTGCCGCCTTTTTCTCTTTGTTGCACTTATGCCCAAGTTTAACTTTTCCATGTGTTGGCCATTTCATTACTAATCAACATTCTAGTGCAGACTAGTGAGGCTGAGGCAGTGAGCCTTTAAACGTCTAACGGGCCAGTCCTGTACATCTCTTTTAAAGGATAAAACATAATAATATGCCTGCAATAGACATTTTATTTTCATTATGGGTTAATCTGATCATCATTTTCTAAATTAATCAAACATAAATTTGGTTTATGCAATGTTATGGTAAAAAATGTCTGTCACATGATCACATCATGTTCCATAATCCCAAGTTCATGTCTTCAATGTTGTCCAATGTATTGTTCAAAATCTCTAAATGTTCAATTAACTATCATATGTGACAAAGAAAAGCAGGAAATATTCATACAAGAAGCCTATGTTTTAAAGGTTTTCTAGAAAAATCTCTAACAATATAGCAATTATTACAATAGTTGACCTCATTAACTAATTGTTTGTATAGCTTTATTAGCTTAGTACAAAACACTCTTATGTAGCCTAGTAAAATCAATCATACAAACACAATTACATCAGCATAATAATAGGTCTGTTTGAGTGGCTGTCTAGTTTTATGAACGTCTTAATTAATGAGTTATAGTAGGTTCAAGTTCTGTGCTATGATGGGGCCGTTTCTCTTTGGTTTACATTTACATGACAAATGATGCCTTTTAATTAATGACATCATTAGGACCACTGGCCATATTTTGTTATATATCATGGTGATTATTGTTGAATATTATGCCACTAAAAGATTTGACGAATATCCAGCCAAATAAATTAATAAAAAAAATCTTGAAATTACAAATACTCAATGTTCTTTTAAAAATGTATTCTTGGCATAAACATGCTGTTTATTAAACAGCATGTGGACCGTGGGGAATTGTGAATTTTTCTTGGGTTATATCGGAGCAATAATTGCCAGTAGTCGTTAAAACATTCCTCATGTAACAGAGCAGAAGACAAACGCACCCAAAGGTCCCAGAAGTTGACTTGCTGCTCACTGAGGAAGCATTGGGTGGTGGCTTGGCTGACGGTCGGGAACTAATAGGAAGCCCCAAAGACTGACTCAAGGAATGGGAAACCGTGGCCAGAAAATGCAACAGTCTGAAGTGCTGAGCATCTGGAAACCATTAGAAACAATGGATTGTCTTCAGCCTGTATGGATGTTTCTCTTTCCTGACTTTCTTGAGTTCCGGCCTCCAGGGACTACTGTGGAAGGAGTTGGTTGACATGGAGAGACTGACTTGGCATATTTTGATTTGACACCTTAAAACTCTGAATTGAACCTTGTGTACTCAAAAACCTTGAACAGGGTGAGGACATTTTTTTAAAGTATTTTATAGGTTCTTAACCTTAAATCTGACTGACTAAAAATCATATCCCCATTCCAGTCATGTCAGCTGCCAGTAGCGTTGCCATAATGATATTGGATTTCTACCGAGTGATCTCATCTAATCACTTGCATACAGCATAAAGCCCTGACCCTGATCTGAAAGATACACATACTCTGAACTTTTTAAATTAAAAATATGTATTAGTAAAATTAAATGCAACAAAGAAGAGTTATTAACGCCTAAGTAATCCCTTTTATAAGCCCAAAAGTAGATTTTTATAATCAGTAGAGGTTCCGGTGCTCGCTGCTCGGCTCTAATCAACAGATAAGCCTCCTGAAAACTACAGCAGTCTTTTCTATTAATTTGAATTGGGCTCTGAGGTCTTCTTTTTTTTACAACCTCTGCTTCCAAAAAATAAACCTGGCCATGCTGTTTTATGTAGGACACATTTTAAACTCATCCCAAGGCAACATTCTGGGTTGCTAAGTACACCTGCTCAATGGTTCCCCAAAATGCAGACACAGCATGGCCTGTCTGTCGTCAAGTTGTGTTTTTTTTCTTCTCCTCTGTGCCCTAATGAAGCTGGGGAGATGTGACGACATGCCTCGCATTTCATTCTTCACCTAATTGTGTTGATGTGGAGGGTGATATTAGTGTTGTGGCGGTTAATCTTCCCGGTGAGAGGGAAATGGCGGAGTCATCAGGGGGATACGACACGGCTAATTAGACTTGTGTATGCTACCATGTGTGAGGGGAGAAGTGGCAGGTGAAGTGGGAAGGAGAGAGACTTGAAGCAACACAAAAAAGGACTATAGTACCTTGATTGAATGGGCGCTGACAAACTGCAAAAACCTGTCTTCATTATATGGTATCTTCTTTGAACGTCTTTGCCGCCTCATAACGACAGCTTCCACGTTCTGACAAGGGACAACTTCCACGTTCATTACAGCCTGACATTTTTTTTTGCCCGCTACGCAAATCGCCAATCTCGTAGAGAGTCCGAATGACTTCAGTAGTAATTTAAATTTGCAACACGAAGCAAATGACCTACTGGTACAATAATGCTGTTTTTGACTTCATCTGTACCCTCGAGGAAAAGCTGTTAGTTGGTGTTTGAGTGATTAGGGCCTGAAGCCACTGGCTCTCAATTAGACAGAAGACAAAGCTTCAACCCCTCGCTGCTGGAAAATAAGAAGCACTGAATTAGTGATAAAGGTTTTAAAGACAACACCATTAGCGGGGCTGTCGGGAGGAGGCGGACTGCTTTCTTTTTTCCTTGGCCTTTGCCTGAGTAGGTAACTTAGGAGTCTAAAGGAATACAATCAAAATGCTTTAGATTCCTTTTTCTTTCTCTCCCCTTGTACACCGCTTGCTTCTCAAGTCTTTCTCGCTCTATCTTTGTGCTCTAACGTTGCCCAGTCATTTTAACCTCATCTCCGCCGTGCTGTCCTCATGTGACCTGGAAGTCATTTTCTTGTGAGGAGTGGTCAACTCGAGCCTCACTGGAGCTCCAAAAGCATTATGACTGCATCGCTCAGGGGGTGGGCGGATCAAATAATATATTGAGATTATTTTTCGAGCTGTCACACTTCACTTGGCTTGAGAAGTACTCTGCCAGGAAACTATTTTGCCAAGTCATACTTTAAAGGTCCAGTGTGTAAAAGGGGTTGCAGTGTTTCCCGCATGATTTTTTTCAGCAGCGGTGCTGTGGTCCCCGAACCCTGTAGGGGGGTCCGGGTGCATGCCCCCCCGGGCCGATTTTTTTTGTACCCTTTACATTGGAATGCACGAATCTGGTGCACTTTGAGAGGAGAATATGCACTTAAATCCTATTCAAACAGTCCTGTGTATTACTGTAGATAGGATTATTGGTGTTGTAACTTTGCCTTTTGTGTCTTCATTTACAGATTTTGACATTTTTGTGTAGAAATTAATATTAAACAAAAAATGCCACAACGCAAAAATAATTTGCACCATTTATTTACAGATTTTTGCCTAATGCTTAAACACTAAACGTGGTTGCCATGCCCAAAGCATCACAACCTCTGACTTTTGTAACCATGCCCTAAACACAAGCACCAACCCTACAAACACAATAAGTGCTTTGCACTGTGTTTAAAATTCTCCAACACACTTCTTTCAAAACACTACACACTGTTTTTTACATAAGACACATTGTTCAAAAATGAAATCTCCTGCTAAAATGGGCAAAACACAACTTTTTAAATTACAAACCACAACTAAAATTTGAAAAGAACACAGACTCACACACATGAAAAATAAAAAATAAAGCTAATTGAATACCAATCAGTGTGAGCCTTAGCACTACAAATAGACCTCAGGTGAGCTGAGCTCCTTTGTGAGACAGTGAGAGTCAGGGGAAGAGAACAAGAGAGAGTTGCAGGAGGATGAGGACAAAGAAGACAACAGACGGAGAACTGTGAAGTTTTTGCTCATCCACAAAGGCTACATCCAGCCTGGGAGCATTTAATTCTCCTTGTCCCTCTCCTTGTTCAGGATCTACCACTGCACCCTCTCTCTCTTGTTCTCCTTGCTTCTCTCTCACGTCTCTTTCCTCCCTTACTTGGTCTGACTGTATTTTCTGTAATAAACCTGAGCACTTAAAGGCCTTTAAACAACAAGTAAGAAATGCTAGAAATTGTATTTGTTTCCTTCAAATTACCCTATATGCATGCATTTGTAATGTTCAAATAATATCAAATCCAAAAGAAAATTCTCATTAGCTTGAAAGTTTGCTTCCCTAATTTGCTTCACTAACCTCAAATCCTCCATTGTCCCCGTCTGCCTTTCTTTTTCTAATCACCCAGCTTTTTAGACTCATCTGCAAATGTAATATATATTATTTAACTATGTATATATACATTGTGCCCAGTGCATCCCTTAAGAGCTTGTACCAGCCTTTTAAACTCTGAGCCCTAAGACATTTTTTAGATGTTTTGGTTCGCCTGGATTTATTCTCTTATTAAGATTGCATTCATCACCCCTCAGTGTTTCCCCTAGAATTTTTTTTAGGCCCGGTGGTAAGAGCTGATAAAGAGTATGCGCGCCGTGTGCGTACCAAATTTCTAGAAGAAATTGACCAAAACTAACCCCATTTGGGATGAGCCTCTTTTGACAGCCCGTTAAGAATGAGGGCATAGGGTTATGCTTTCACATTCAGTATGTTTGTACATGTGATTTTTAGATCCTGCTGGGTGAGAATGGACCTTCTACGGGGGTCTGGGGGCATCCCCCTGCAGAAGAAACCTTATCCTTTTAAAGTTAAATGCATCAATCTGGTGCACTTTGAGAGGCGACATCTGTTTAATTCTGTGCTCTGTAAACAACTGTCATATGTCCTGCCTATAACTATTGTCTGTAATTTGGAGACACAAGCCATGTAAACTATTAAAGAAAAACATGTGGATTTCAATTAAAAACAATAAACACTAAGATCTAATATAGACAGGTCCTGTCTAGTAGCCTACTCATTTCTAGAATAATCTGAATCACCTCACCTTGAAGCCTATTGAAAAATGTTCTTTATTTGTTTTAATGCAAATAGCCTTGTTGAAAATAAATGAATTAACATAGGCTACACATCATGATTAGCCTATCAACATGTGTGCTACATAAGGCAAATTCCCTATTCCGACCATTATATTTCATCTAGCCTATTTCTCAATTTAAAGGGGACATATTATGCAAAATCTCGGTTTTAAAGGTGTATTTCCAAGGTCTACTAGAAAAGGTTTTCATGGTTTATTGTTCAAAAAACCCAATAGTTTTCTACCATTTCCCATTTCTTCATCGCCTTTTCCAGCCTTCTCTGCCCTCTATCTCAAAAGGTAGGTTTTGACAGCTTACCCCCCTTCGCAAAAATACTAGTCTGCTCTGACTGGTCAGATCTACATGGGCGTGCATGCACCGCCCTGCTCATTTACTCTATACCTACCTACATGTTTACTTTTGGCCAATGCAGCATGGAGACCAATGTAAACATGTTTAGCTTCATTTCTACCACAAATATCGGCACACTAACCAGTTCTAAACTAAAAGATGTACAACTGAACCTGTTCAGACAGGAGTCTGAGCTGAAAACTGTGAAAATGGCATCAAGATTTCTGATTTCCTTGACATTATCCTCAGGTAAATACTGTTTAATTATGTCACAGTTTATGCATACACTCTCTAAACTGGTAACATACACCCTGTTTTACGTTTGTCTTTACAGGTCTGTGGAATGATCTACAGCCCAGTGGAGTGAAAAAGCTTTGGTTGTGAACCGATACTGAGTTGACATGTAAAAATGTACAGTAACCATAATGGAAAAGAATGTATCCTGAATCATGTCAAGATTCACTGGAAAGGCATTATCTTTTGTAAAATGTATGGTTGAAATAATTATGCTTTAGGTTTGTCAGAGCTGCAAATTATCTGACAACATTTCAAAATCTAGTAGATAATGTATCATTTGTATTGTGATCACTCATTCATAATAAAGTTACCGTTAAAAAATGTATTGTGTTGCTTACTGTCACCGTTTGCTACCTGTAGTAAAGGATTACTTGAAACTCACATTTTCATCTCGCTGAAGATTTTCTCTGATAAAACAGTATCATTACATTTTAAAAAGACCAAAAACATCCTTAAAAATAAAGCAGTTTATTCATAGCCAGTGGAATGAAAATATGAAGTGTACATATCAAACAGAAGCAAAGCCATAACTTGTATGTAACTGTCCAGTTGTTGTTGGGCCCTGAAGAAGACCACCTGTCCCACCCAGTGAACACATCCTCCTCTGAAGGAACGGATAGTGTGACTGTCTTGGTGGCTCCGTCAGGCTTCATCAGGTCACTCAGACGCCTGTAAAACATGGCACATTCAATGTTACATCATGTAGCCTAGCTGACATGTATAGGCCTACATCATACATCTGTTATGGCAAAGCAACAACAAATTCAGTACAGCCCTGGCTCGATAAGCAACAAGTTCTGAGTGATACTGTGTGCTTTTTGAAATATAATGGACAGGAAACAAACACCAGCAGAGACAACTTACAGTATTCCTGTCTATGTGTACATTACACTGGAGATCATGTAATAGGCCTACTGCTGCTTGTACTACAGGTTTATTTTGCTTAAAAAAACGGCACTTTGTCCCGCATTCTCCCGCACAAACGTAGTCTTTGTCCCACATCTGGTGAATTGGGATCTGGTCACCCTAACTACACACTGTCCGCAGACTTATTGCGGTGTGTAGGCCTACTTAAGCTATACAATCAGACAGCTAGCAGGTAGCAGGATGAAGCTATTAAAAAAAATACTCTTCAGTTTCCAACACACCCTACAGTTTCACCGTCTGTTTTTCACTCAGGGGCTGTCACGGCAGGACTAACGTGAGCTCACAAAAGAGCCAAATAACAGTCACTGCAAAAGACTCACAGCTCTAACCGTTAGCATAAAGCTAACGGTAAAGCTAGCGGGCGCTAATGCTAACGACTAAACCCCGCATTCTCTCATTTCAGTCGGTGTTGGTTATTATAGGAGGGATAAAATAAAGCACATTACAGACATTGAACTAACAAACGGACAGAATTATTTTTAAAATAGGACTACTTACATTTCGGAAGGATGGTGTCTCTGTCTTCCTGGCACAGTCTCCTCCACACTCCAGTAAAAAGGCTTTGATCACACTAACAGATTGCAAATAGCCTAACAAAAAATGAAGTAAATCCATTCAGCCCTAGTGTGCTTCGAGGCTGGGGTGTGATGGTAGCTTGAGGTTGAGCTCACACTGCAGCTTGCTTCTGCTCTGTTGTTGCATGAGCGAGTGGAGGCTCAGCCAGGTGTGTGTGGTTACCAACGGGGCGTCTTGATTTGCCAATCAACTGCCGAGTTTCTGGTGAGCTTTCCCGTGGGAGTATTTCTGATAATGAAAACCGACCGATTTCGTCATCAGTCGGTGTTTTTTGGAAGAAACCTTCAAATCCCCCCTTTTTCGAAATAAGTGTCCCAGAAGAAACTGACATATTTGTCTTTTTGAAGCTTGTGTGTGCTGGTAGGGGCGCCAATAACCTAAACAGTGTGCCCAAACACCGGCAATGTTTGGTTTTTCATAATATGTCCCCTTTAAAACATAAAAATAAATTGAAAATACAAAAATATAAAGCTTGTAGGCCTACTATAGCCTGCTGTTTAAGATAACTTAACAGTTAAAACAGTAAATAAATATGTCCCCTGAAAATAAATGAATGCTTTTCTGAGAAGAATGCCAAAGGCAGTAGCAGTGTGGCACTTCTGTAAACTTACTGAAACGAGTGCATGCCGTTTTTCAGCGCTGTCTCTGCTGTTGATACAGATTGGTTGTGTTGCCACGGCAACGTAGCGATTTTAACTTTCTAAGTTTTGCTCAGCACTTTTTCCTGTTCAACGTCCCTGTTACTGAGTCCTTAATATCTCCATAGAGCAGGCGCTGGTTTTATTTTCTCCACTAGTTCAATGTTGCTAGTCTTGCTAGTCATGCTCCTGCTCATTGACTTCCGTGTCAAAAAGTGCGCACCTAATGCACACGCGCATCGCGCCTCGCACAGAACATACACACACGCAGACACACAGATCAGATGATGGGATGATCAAACGAGAGGTTGTAAAGACCGGCGCACACGAGGGGTAGACCGACAGTGCCGCGCAGACGCTCGCAAATGATTATTACGGAATCAATTAAAAATTGGATAAAAGAAGAAAAAAAAAACATATATTTTTTCTTTTTTTTAAATCAGGCTGCTGTTGGCCTGGCGGGGGGGTCCCGTTGGCCTGGTGGTCCCGCCAGGCCTGTATAATGGTAGGGGAAACACTGCCCCTATAATGCATAGCTGTCAAGCTATCATTTATTTGGGTCACAACCTGGACTATCAGAATATGTGTAAACGTATTGGCCTAATGCATTTTTATATATAGTGTGTGTCAGCCAGACATTGGAAGATGAAGAGGAAGTACTATAGAAGAAATACCTAAATAAATATTCACCTCGTCACTTGATATTGTGGAAAGACTTGAGGTAGTGGTGGATAATGTCATCTTTAGTAAATAGCTTCTTGTTCTTGAAAGCCACCATATGTTCTGTACATTCTCTTAACAGGAGGGGTACTACTGCCAATCACTGCTCATCCCCCATAGCACACACAACAGAGTCCCATATTGGTCAGGCCGACGCGGTGTCCCTTTTTGCACCATTGCATGTCCCACCACCCGGCCGGCAGCGCCTGTGTCCATTTTTGCCAGACGCGGAGCTCAGTGCTGTCACCTGAGGGATGAATTGTATGGTGGAAACTTGTATCCTCTGAGGAATGTGGCGGGGCAGATGCATGGCCTCCGTTGGTTCAGCTGTTGAGCCCTGTGCCGACAGTCTCTGTTATTGGAGGAGTTAAAGAGCCCGGGCGAGATATTTACTGTTTCACACTGAGCTTTTTAATGCCTCTTTTAAATCTGCATGTAGTCATGGTGGTCCATTTGCCGTGGGGGATTTTATTTAACTATGTATTAATTCATTTGCATCGCTTATTGGTAATATCCCATTTCAACCTTTGGGGTTTGTTGCATGATCTCATCAACACAGCAAGATACAATATTCCTGAGCAGACCATCTAAACTTCTTTGTGAAACATTGGTCAGTGGTTTTGGGTTTTTTGTTGTGGATGTGGTGGCTTGAGGTCAGCCCACTTGTGTTGCCGACAGCACGGGGACAGTTTTCTTTTTTTTTTTACTGCCTTCGGCTCTACACTGTTTTCTGACCAAAAACGAATACAAAAATCTAGGAACTTCCCTGATGTTTCGGCTGCTTTTAAGAACAATTCTTCCCGTACCCCTGTTCATTTCTGACCCTTTTATAGAAAAGCAAAAGGTTAAAGTTGTAGTAATGACTTGAAATGCTTGCCATCACTTTTCTCACATTACAGCAGAGCCGGTACATAATGTCTCTAGCTGCTTGCCCTTGTCACAGAGGTCATTTAATCTCATCATGCGGTACGGTAGCAGAGGCTTAGTGCTTCTTCTCCAGTCAGAGCCAACATCTCCATGACCTGGGCCCGATGTTCACAACAAACTCTGCACCTTCCCTAACCTGTCTCCATTATACGACAGCGAGCAAAGTGATTGGACATTACAAGTCCCTGTTGGCGTGACTGTGAGAGAGATCCATCTGTGTCAGCTGGGAAATGGACATCTCCACCTCTCTCTCTGTCTCTGTCTCTCTCTGTCTCTGTCTCTGTCTGTGTGTGTGTGTCAGAGCCATTGCTTTACCTTGCCGTCACTTCACCCAATCACTTGATACGCCGATGACATCACCCTCTGCGTAATGGAATTCCACCCTTCCTCTTCTCGTCCCTCTCTGCTCTCATCAGCTGCTTTTTGCTCTAATTAGATGAGGGTGATTTCAATAAAGTTACTGTTGTCCTCACTCCATTAGTTATATTAACACTCAGATTCCTGCCCCAGGAGTCATCCATCTATCCTGCGCCTTTCACCGGGGAGGGTGGGTACCCAATCCTCTTCTTTTCATGGATCCATGTAACCTAGTTACTGGGGCCCGGCAGGGGAGGCCAATCAATTAATGAACAAAGGAGCCTGCTCACTGAGCAGCGGCGCGAGTCTGCAACTATAAACAGGGCCGCTCCCAAAACATGCTGGCTGTCAATTCAATGCTCATCTGATGGATGTTGTTTTGCTTTGGTGTTGTTTTTTTTCTTTCTTCGAGATTACTATTTCAGATTAATCTAAGGCTGGTGGATTCTTTAGAGTGTGACGTGCTTGAACGATACCAGGCAATATTCAGGTGTTTCTTATTGACACTAAATGCTTTATCCTAGCGAGAAATAAGTTAAATGGACTGTTGCATTTTCCGTCGTTGTGTTGTGAGGTGGCTGGAGACATTTTAGGTAAAAGCTGTACATGTTAGGAGCTTTGCTAAGAAATGACGCATGAGGTTAAATGTGCACTCTGCGGTTTCAGGGTAGGGGGATTTGTTTACATTTGCAGAGCCTGCAGTTAGCCTACATTCTTATTATTGAATAATTATATCATAAATAAGAATTAAATTATTTTGAGGCACCTGGAACTAAACTAGACTAGAATATGTTTTTAAACAAAATTGTGGGCCCTGCTGCTGTAAACCACAATACTGAAACACTTTTCAGGTAGCTTTCTAACTTGTCCCAAGGATCTCATTTTCCTGTGAGGACAGTTTGTTCATTCAGTCATGAGAATGTACTTTAGGAAATGTTCACTTCTCTGACACACCCAAAGTTTCATAGTGCACCTCTTTTTAAACATCCGCATTCAGTGATTCTTTCTGATCAATCTCCCGTGGCAACAGGCAGATTTGGACGGACAGCCCCTCCTCTTCTCCTCCACCTGTTCTCCCTCACCATCTTTCACCACTTTCTCATCCTCCCTCTTTTCATCCTATTAAATCCCCTCACCTTTTTTTCTTTTTTCCTTCTCCCCCACATCCCTCAGGTCCGCCCCCTTCATTCTATGCTATCTTTCTTCTCTCCAGCCTCCCGCTCTCTCTCTCTGTCATCCCCTCTTTCTTAATCCGGCTCTTGGTCCCCCCAGTGTTCCTCTCCCTGGAGTTTGCAGCTCTACTGTCTGTCTGCCCGTGTGTGAGATCAGGGAGCGGGCTGTTGTAACAAGCTGTTGAATAATGTAGGCACGGGGAGAGCTACAGGCCACAGTTTCAGTTAACCCTTTTTGATCTCTGATCACACGGCCGGGCGAGGCGGTCACATCATGAACGACAGCTCGACAGCAGGGCAAAGCGACCCGAAGGCCTTCTTAGCTTCCGCCCTTCTCCAACTGCCACCTAAAGGCTAAGGTTCCCCCACCCCATCCGGTCTCATTGTCATGGCCTTTGTAAGCGGCGAATGTTCCGACCCTTTGTTATTCTATCATTGATGTATAATTAAAGGGTTAGAAAAGGCGTTGGTGAATAATTGATATCTGGGCGAAGATGTCATGGCATCCTGAAGCATATCATACTCTGAGTTTGTTGCTCACAGTGCGGATTAAAGATTTACCAGGTTGCTTTCTTTCTTTCTGGTCATCTACTTCACTCTGCACTGATTTCTTGTGGCACCGTGCTCTCCTCCTCCTCCTCCTGACCGAGGAGCTATTACCATTATTTAATTCCACCCTTTTGTGTACTGCTAACTGAGAAAAACACAAGGCCAGGGATTGTAGAATGGTCGTATTAAATCCCCTGCAGCAGTCAAGTTTGTGTGTGTGTGTGTGTGTGTGTGTTACCAGTTTGTATCAATTAACCGACCGAGTCACGCATTTCCAATCTTAAAAAAAGCGTAGCCAGCACACAGGGTCCCATTAACCCTTTGTAATCGATATAGATTCCCCTCTCCTTAAGTGCTTCTAGTTAGCTGTAGAGCCTTATATCCTGAGGCTAGGGTGTATTGATCTGCCCCACTGATTGGAGGTTCCCCTCCAGGAGATGAAAGATAGCAGATTGGGGATGTTTTGGCAAGAGAGGGGAAGGAGAGTGGATCTTCATGGGCGGATCAGCTTACTACTATACTTCCTTCATCCCCCCACCCCACACACCTGTTACAGCCAGCGGGAGGGACATCACGCCACCAATCTGTATGTATCCCTGTGTGCACAATGATTGTGTGTGTGTGTGTGTGTGTGTGTGTGTGTGTGTGTGTGTGTGTGTGTGTGTGTGTGTGTGTGTGTGTGTGTGTGTGTGTGTGTGTGTGTGTGTGTGTGTGTGTGTGTGTGTGTGTGTGTGTGTGTGTGTGTGTGTGTGTGTGTGTGTGTGTGTCCGTCCAAACTGCTGTTTCTGTGCTCAGGAGGGCAAATGACTGAGAGGCGTAACAAATTAGCAATGTGTTACACAGGGTTTATGGTGACGCGTCGTGTGCCTGAACCGCAATGACTCTGCCAGCTGCCGGCCTTTTATGGATGGGGCGGCAGGAGACAGGTTTTTAGATTTAACTGTACATGGCTAAGGCACTACGTGACAGTCGCACAGGCTTTTCAGAATCGCTGTGTTAAGACCCACAGCCGAGCAAAATAAAACGCACACGGCGGCAACACTTAAAAGTAAACGCATGAGCAAACGCATATATGACAGGCTCCAAAAGTGTGGGACCACATTGACAATCTCTAATATTTTCTTGCTAACCTTGAAATAATCAGAAATCTTAAGCACTAGGAAACATTTAGTAATACACTACATGTAAAGTAAAAAAAAGAAATGTGTGAGATTCTACATTTGTTCAATGTGTGCAATCAAATGTGTGGTTTTGACCAGCTGAAGTCATGTTTTTGTACAAAATAAACTTCTAAGGAGGGGCACAAGGCCAAATGCTTGGGTCCTATTCAGTGATAAATCAGAGTTAGTGATTCATGGCTGTAACCGAAGGGTGTTTGTGAGGAGACACAACTAGAGAGAGAGTAGAGAGAAAGAGAAGCATGGTGGTTTTATATAAATATAGCATTATTTTCACTAGAGATGCAACGATTAATCGACAAATCGATTATTAACCAATTATTAAAATAATCAGCAACTATTTTGATAATCGATTAATCGTTTCAAGTAATTTTTTAAACAAAAATGTCCAAATTCTCTGATTTCAGCTTCCCAAATGTGAATATTTTCTGGTTTCTTTAATCTTATTATGACAGTAAACTTAAATATCTGTGTGTTTTAAACATAACAATACATTTGACGACATCAACATGGGCTTTGGAAAATTGATCAACATTTTTCACCATTTTCTGACATTTTACGGACCAAAACACTAATCGATTAATCGCGAAAATAATCGACAGATTAATCGATTATCAAAATAATCGTTAGTTGCAGCCCTAATTTTTTACTGATGGTCTCATTTTCTGTTACAGGTGAATTATGAACATCAGAGAAAAAATTTGACTGTTTCATAAACATTTAAAAGTTTCTCATAGTCTGTGGGTGTTTTGCTTACTCTTGAGTTGGATACACACAAAATACAAGTAACTCAACATTGGTCTGTGACTTTTGGACCCCAGCATACACAACTGTGTGTGTGTGTGTCTGTGTGTGTGTAAGAAGCATCACAGCGGCATATAATCCATATATCTGACAGGCTTTCCTTGAACTGACAACGAAAAGCGGAGCTCTTTTCCCACATAAATACATGCACACCTCTCTCTGTCTCCCTTTCTCCTTCCTGCACTCATTTTACTCATCCTGCCCTCCTTTAGAAAATAATGAAATATTGTTTGGATTTAAAAGGGTAGTGTTTCAGGATGTACACCATGCACGCAGCCCAGTGGACGCTTGACCCCTGTGCACAAGCAGCAGCTACCCCCTTCTGTAAACTGATATATGTGTGTGTGTGTGTGTGTGTGTGTGAGTGTGTGTGTGTGTGTGTGTCCGCGTCCGCTCGCTGTCACGGTAGGATACACAGCAGCTGTAGAGGCGGCAGTGAAGAGGGGAAATGGGAAGCGCCAGCACAGTAGACAGAGCCCAGATAGACCTGTCAACTCCATGACACCCACACATGCCTCACCCTCCTCTGGTCCAGGGCTAGAACAGAGGAAAGCAGCCAGGCCGGGGGGACAGGTGGAGTGAATGAGACAGACTCTCTACCAGCGGTAGAGTTAAGGCTAAAGCTGTGAGAGAGGGATAACAGTGAGCCCAGGCACAGTCTATTTTAAGGAATGAGGGGACAGCAGACCCAGCAGGTACAAAGCCTAACAAGTATCCACCATCCTTTTGACTTTTCACAACTGTTATAATTAAGCTTTTTTTTTAAACACCAACTACTGATTTAAGAAAAAAACTTTTCATGTCCAAGTGAAAAAAACCTAATTAAGATTTATCTCCAAATAAGCCCAGAGGTACTTATGCAATCACAAATAGTGATTGCATAAGTGAGTTTTTTGTTGACTTGCATTAAGTAAGATGATGGCCAAAAAGATAAGTTTTCTGTCTTTTAACACTTTTGCATCACACATTCTCTCACATGCCTTCTGGCAAACAGTAGCTGAGAAGTCATGTGAGTCATGTGTTAATTCTCTTTAACAGTGTGCTAAAAACAAGTTCTTATGAGTGACCTTACTGTACTATAACAGATACTTCTGTATTTTCATTGTATGTTCCTCTTCTACTAGCTGCACCAGTTATGTGTCATCTACACATTAATTCACTCAATCATTAAGATTTTTTTTATTTTGTGGTTTTTCTGACATTTCTATCAACATACCACATACAATTCTGATACATACTTACTTATTGCCTGCCCAACATTAATCCTATCCTTCCCATTACTGAGCGTCTTTTGCTCATGTCACATACTCACTGTGGGCTCATACAAGTCTTCTCTAAGTAACAAGAACAACCAGGAATAGCTCAATCAATCAATATATATATTTAGAGTGGCCCGACCACTGGGCTTGATTGCAGTCTGAAGTCTTGGATTGGATGCATTTTTTCCATGTGGCGATACATCGCAACACATGGCTGCCCAGTATTGCTTAGGACTGCAGAATCTTTATTTTTTATACAGCATTCTTATCCAGCCAATGGTTGGTATTTGGCTAATATTTGTTAGAAGGACATGTTGTATTCAAGATTTTGATGAAATTGTGCTTTTTTTGGCTTAACTTTGGAGCTTCATTGGTTAATGCCGCCAAGGGCTATTTTTGGGCATGCATGGACTGAATGAATGTCAGAAATGTGAGAATCTGACGAATATGACTGTTTAAAGCTTCTAGCCAGGGTAAGTGTTTTTGTTTTTACAAAACATGCTTTTTCAAACCTGCATAAGGCTTTTCTAGTGTTGGTGCTAGCAAGCAGGGTTAAACCATAGGCCTAAACCATTACACTTGGTATTCATGGTATTGCATCTTTATTGAGCAATCTTGTATATGTTGTAATAATGTCATTAAACGGCAAAGACACAGTCGGGCCATGCACGTTGGAAAACTGGCAAGTCTAGCAGAGATTGATTGTGGTTGTTATTAATAAAAACGTGACTAAGGCAGAATTTGAGTTGAGCTGCAAAAATACAGGCATATTTGTAATAGGATTCATGACTGTGGCTAGCATCGGGAGTGTAATTAGATAGAGTTTTTGCACATTTAGTGGCTGAAATCAAATCTACACAGCGAGGAGGGGGGGGGGCACATGTCAAGTGTGTACTGTTTGTTTATGTAAGATAGACAGTAGTATACAGCCCTCCTAGACAAATTTCCTCTTCCATCCATTTATCTGTAGTTCTCGATTTGTGCTTTGAAAGCAAGCCGGTGATTAGGCACGTGTTTTCATGCAGGAGGAAAAAATCCTATCCGTTTGATCTCGCAGGCAAAAATATGGGCAGCACAACAGAATCTCATCTCATCGTGTCAGCTATTCTTCTGCACTGTGTTATTCCCATGGGAACGCATTTTCTGCTGCGCGAATCAGTCAGATCAGTGCAGGCCCCTTTTCTTATCTGGACTTGAAAGAGGGGAAGTAGGAAGAGGAAGGTGTAAAAAAGTGGAGGGTGGGGGGTAGAGTGAGAGAAAGGGCTCCCCTGGGAATAATAACGCCTAAAATTCACTAGGCGGCCCCTGCTGGAATCTAGCTCATCATCATTTCATGAGCAGGTATTTTACTGCTCCCTTTTACACCAAACGGTTTACATCCTCCGCTCTGCAGTTTTCCCCCCTCTCAGTCTGTCCCACATTGATTGAGTAGATTACACTGTTTATATTGTTTATGTGTGTGCCACAGCCCTTGTTACGGCATGCCCACATTGCCCAGGGATTTTTACTGTATTATTACTTTGATAGTTTTTCCCTTTTTATTCATCTTCCGTCATCGTGAGTTTGATAGCATCTCTCTGGTTCGCGTCAGGTCAGCACATCTTGTTATTGCTGTTCGGCTGCAGGTGTAGAAGTCTTTAATAACAACATGTTGTGCTTTAGTCAGGAGGTTCCTCCTCCTAGCTCCGGGATGACTCCTCTCTCGGCTGAATAGGCAGTTGATTTGATCGGCAGACCCTGCAGCATTATGAAACCACACCGACGAGTGCTGTTATCTCTACTTGGCCCTTCTTCTTAGAACCACCCTCCCCCTTCAAATCCCACGCTCGCTTCCACACTCACATGAACACACAAACGTGCCTTATCCACGAGCAGTTTGACTTTCACCTCTGGAGTGATATCCATTGTCGGCATAAGGAGGGGAAGCCATTACGAACGGCCAGCTCCCAATGGAGACATTGTAAGGCCCGCCATGCTCCCATCGTCCTTCAGCGGCGTCCAGAGATGACAGTAGATAAACAATGGGAACAAACAGTCACTCCCACCAGCATTGATCCTACTCCCGCGCTCACCCCCGCCCCTTCCTCTAAGCAACAACGCCACATTGATTCCACCTACACTCAATTTATATGAAAGCCCTCCTGCCTCTACCTCCCCTTTTCTACTAGGACTGACAAAAATGATAAATGACCGACCCCGTCCTCCCTTCTGTGCCGCCGTGTTGGCTATCCAGGGCACTACAAGCCTATTTCGTCCCTGAGAAATCCAATAGAGTGTGCTCCCTCTTGGAAGTCTACATATTGTAGTGGGTAGTTTTTCCGCAAGGGTTATTCATTGTTTAATTTCCTTCCCACAATTTCCTTGCATGAACATGTCACTGATGCCATTTCCACCCTGCAGGACATCCATATGCATAATGTCAAAAGCGTCAAAAAAAAAAAGACCAATAAAGGAAATTGTATGCATTTTAATGGCGCACGCCATAGGATTCTCATCTCCTGTGGTGGCTGCCGGCGGCGTCACTCAAAAGTGGAAATCATATGCAGAGCCTCCAAAGAAGAGTCAATTATTTCTCCTTTTCAACGGCTTAATCAGTCCTTTTTCTCATGTATCTGCCCACCATGTAATCCTTATTAGAATTAGAATTCACTTAGTTTAGACATGACACCTCAGCAGTTTTACATCTTCAGTTCGACGGTTCATCTTAAAGGTGGATTGTTGTTGTCAATCACTTGTTTTTGTCTAAATTATTGAATATCACAATCTGCTGCCTGTCCATACTGTGGGTGCCTGCTGGAAAATAAATCCCAGTGTTAAAACACAGCCAAGGCTCTGTAAATGGGTATATAAACAAAAGCGACCCTTCGTAGCTCACAACATGCCTGTTTACAGATCCTAGGCTGTTTATGAACACTAGTTTTTTTATAGCTACCCACAGTAGGGACAGTCTGTGTTAGATATTAACTAATTTTCACAAAGACAACAAACATTCTCCAGAATCGTTGACTCCACCTTTTAACTGCAGTACTTTTCAATACATCTGTATCTGTACTTTCTTAGCTGCTAATAGGTCTGCAGTTTACAAATGATGTCTTCTTCCATGGCCTCTGATTCCATGTGTTTTTTTATTTATTGTACAGATCCAGTGTCCCCATGCTTGTAAAATAGGGCACAGCGTGTCTATAAATAGATATAATGTGGTAGCGAGCTGCTGGTGGTTATCAGCAGGGTGTATGTGTGTACTATGTAAATATCACATATGTGTACGTACGCTGTGCTTTTTTATGTGTTGCGTGGATGGTGATCCAGGCTTTTGATGATGAACGTGTCGGTTCCACTCACGCCACCTTACCCCGCCCACCCAGCACCCCCAGGGGAGTGATATAGCGCCAAGGGAAAGTCTTCATTTCACATCTCAGCACCACGGTTTCATAATGACCCCTTTCCAGCTCCGTCTCCACAGCCCACCGCACAGTTTTCCCATGGCTCCCACCAGCTCATCCGCACTGCTTCTTCTCACACCGTAATCCATCTTAGCCCACTCTCACATCCCTCCTGCCAGAGATTCCAGATCTTAAAGAATACAGGAGGTTGGGGAACCTAGCGTAAGAAGGATGAAAAAGACTCTGAGAGTGCCATGTATATTTTATCCTCCTACCCTCTCTGTTTTAATTCACAATGGTTCTAATTATGGCCACATAATATGAATGTGTAATCACGCCATTGCGCCTGAGTCTTCTCAAGTTATCTTCACAAATGCTGATGCCTGTGTTGATGGAATCTGCTGTGATCCCTCTAATGGCAGTCTAAAGGGTGGACATCATGCTCTATCTGGGGGACTACACAGTACAGTGGTGGGTATAAAACTTCCCCCTATTCACTCCCATTGTCATTGAGCACACTTTAGCTGTCTTCCCATTCTTTTTATTATTGCTCTTATAGGAAAAAGATTGCGCTCCCTTGTGTGGACGAGCCTCTGTGTCTTTCCCATTACTGTGTCAACGAATAACATCGCAATCATTTCAATTATGAGCACGGCGCTGAGGCCGAGGTCTTCGAGTAGGGCCTTGAGGTGTAATTGGAGGGGCACGGGCATTTTTTTCTTTTTCTCTGGTGAAATTGCCTCAGTCTCAGGGACAGTAAATTGAGGTGCTGAAAAATGATGTGATAATTCAGCCGCACCGGCCTGAAAGTCACTTTGTGGAGAATTAGAAGGCAAAGCTACATTTCCCTTCCCCGCCCGAGTCCTCTGTCCTTCACGCGATGCCATGAAATGAATTGATGAGACAGAGGGAGAGGAGAGTGTCGATGTAAATGTGTGCAGCTCAAATGAAGCCTCCTGCTTGTGCATTCAAATTGGCTGAAGGGGTGGGAGGCTGGGAAGCTGAAGACGGGATTCAGCGCGGCTGCGGCGTTCCACGCTATTTCACGGCCTAAGCCTCTAATCGCAGCAGCCACAATGGGCTGCATGAAAAACATGCAATTCAAATTTCAGATTGATTGATTCTGTATTGATGAATGCCAAGGCTGGCTTAAGGGAGAGAAAAGGAGAAAAAACCTGCCGCGTCTGTAACCTCTTTGAACAGGCAAGTTCTTGCTCCTCTTCATGTGCATGTTTCTTGCTTTTTAGATGTGCTTCAAAAGAAATATGAAAATTCTTGCTTTTTTGAAGTTTAATCTCTCGCAAGAATGGGAAGGGAGGCTCAATGCAAATGCAGAAATTAGATTTTGCTTTGCTTTGCTTGCTGGTGGAGAATTCCAACGCAGTGGATTTGTAGCCGTCGACAGCTGTCACACATCTGTAAAACTGGAAGTGTGATGACCCTGGATTTAGGTAAATCCATACCATACTAAATGAGTAACACATGCCCCATCATATAATAAGACTGGGAGTAAAGACACATAGCAGTTTGACCACTCAGTACAATGGTCAATCCTCCTCTAGTTTGCCACTCTATTTTGTCTCGTTAGGTAATCCTTACAAGGCATCTCGCACAGTAAAAGAGCTGTTTTAAGCACACATTTGGTACTGTTTGCAGTGTCGAGATTAACAGGATTACAGATTAGGGGATTACATTGCCCTTGTCATTCTTACCCGTTTAACCTTGACCCACGGCAGACCCTGCTGCTGGTGTACAATCCAGACGGTCCGACTCAACTTGTTTGTTGTCTTTTTGTAAGGGCCTTGTAAGAGTGTTTGCACAAAAGCTCAGTAGCATTTGCTCGGGAATTAGTAAATAAAAACAAAAGCCTGCTTGCTTTGTAGTGAGTTAGATCACTTTTGGTTTGCAGATCTTTCTAATGAGTCTCTCGGGGTTTCGGTCGTCTCCACTGTGATCCAGACACTTTTTGTACCTGGCACATCAATACACAGAAAGAAAGGAAAGAGCAAAACAGTGACAACAACAGTAGCCTTTTGATGAGATGAGCATCGAATGGACTACTGCCCTCCCTTTTTACTTCCGCCTGCACTGTGTCCGTGCCTCGTAACTCTGGCGTTTCCATGGAGGACGTGCGGTTGCCAAGGGCCCTGCCGTTGATTGAAGACAGAGGGGTCATCCTTTCTTCCTGTCAGTCAGTCGGTGTGTTGAGGGGATGGATCCTGCTAGACGGTCGGGACACTGTTTGGTCCTGAGGGGCCCAGAGGTTCCTGCCCTACTTCCCTTTCTAAAAGTTTATTTGTCTAAAGGGATCACCTTCTGGTCGACAGTGTTAATGTACTGACTGCCCCACGAGCCCTCTGGACGCTCACTTTCATTCACACTTTAAAAGAAGTGCAGCAGCACAGTTGGGGGGGAGGGAGGGAGGGAGGGGGTGGTGGGGAAGAGCAAAGTGTGAGGCTGTACATATGGCCGACCCAAGCGCTGTTTATCCAGGGAGTTGTTACAGCTGAGGACCAGCCCCCCCCCCCCTGATCCTCAACGTCTCTCATTAATCTAGCAGTATGGTGGTCTGGCCTGCTTCCCATGATGCAGCGGGAGCAGGTTTGAGTGACCACCCACCCCGTGGAGAGAAAAACATTAGCTTGTGCTCTGGGGCATCACCTGCTTTTGTTTATGCCTCCAATTCATCCTGTCACCATCTTTCAGCTACTATAAAACAACTCTGGGACTATCTGAATTTGTTGGTCTGCCTTGGGGGGGGGGGGTTTCTCTCACTCTGTTCTTCCAGTAATCAGTTTTTTTTTTGGTTTAGTAGTTGATCATCTTGTCTTTTCTTTGCTTGTGTTTCCCTTTCCACTCAAGTTCTCCTCTCCCTTGTGCTATTCTTGTTCTTGCTCTCATCGGTGGGTCTGCTACAGAAGAGCCTTAGGGCCGCAGGAGTGAAATAAAATCAGGAGGAAGTTTTTTTTACATAAGGCATTCCGAGAATCAAGTTGAAATGTCAAGAATAAAAGTAAAATAAAATGTTGTGCATAATGTCAAAATGTGGAGAATAAACTCGACAGATAAGACTGCAGTAAAGTGGGAAAGATGTTGACATATTCAACCTCCTCGGATCAAAGAGTGAAGTAAGCAAAAGCACGAAACACAAATGATGCCTCTTTGTTATCGCTATATGGCGGACAATGGGCTACAACAACCTCATCTTTACCAAAACCAGACATCCTCTAAGCTTGATTAATTTTTATCTACACTCAACAAAAATATAAACGCAACACTTTTGTTTTTGCTCCCATTTTTCATGAGATGGACTTAAAGATCTAAAATTCATTCCAGATACACAATATTACCATTTCTCTCAAACATTGTTCACAAATCTGTCTAAATGTGTGATAGTGAGCACTTCTGCTTTGCTGAGATAATCCATCCCACCTCACAGGTGTGCCACATCAAGATGCTGATCTGACATCATGATTAGTGCACAGGTGTGCCTTAGACTGTCCACAATAAAAGGCCACCCTGAAATGTGCAGTTTTGTCTCACAGCAAAATGCCACAGATGCCACAAGCATTGAGGGAGCGTGCAATTGGCATGCTGACAGCAGGAATGTCAAGCAGATCTGTTGCTCGTGCATTGGATGTTCATTTCTCCACCATAAGCCGTCTCCAAAGGCGTATCAGAGAATATGGCAGTACATCCAACCGGCCTCACAACCGCAGACCACGTGTAACCACACCAGCCCAGGACCTCCACATCCAGCAGGTTCACCTCCAAGATCGTCTGAGACCAGCCACTGAGACAGCTGCTGAAACAATTGGTTTGCATAACCAAACAATTTCTGCACAAACTGTCAGAAACCGTCTCAGGGAAGCTCAACTGCATGCTCGTCGTCCTCATAGGGGTCTTGACCTGACTCCAGCTCGTCGCCGTAACAGACTTGAGTGGGCAAATGCTCACATTCGATGGCGTCTGGTACGTTGGAGAGGTGTTCTCTTCACGGATGAATCTCGGTTTACATTGTTCAGGGCAGATGGCAGACAGCGTGTGTGGCGTCGTGTGGGTGAGCGCTTTGCTGATGTCAATGTTGTGGATCAAGTGGCCCATGATGGTGGTGGGGTTATGGTATGGGCAGGCATCTGTTATGGACGAAGAACATAGGTGCATTTTATTGATGGCATTTTGAATGCACAGAGATACCGTGATGAGATCCTGAGACCCATTGTTGTGCCATACATCCATGAACATCACCTCACGTTTCAGCAAGATAATGCACGGCCCCATGTTGCAAGGATCTGTACACAATTCTTGGAAGCTGAAAATGTCCCAGTTCTTGCATGGCCAGCATACTCACCGTACATGTCACCCATTGAGCATGTTTGGGATGTGCTTGACCGGCGTATATGACAACGTGCACCACTTCCCACTAATATCCAGCAACTTCGCACAGCCATTGAAGAGGAGTGGACCAACATTCCACAGGCCACAATTGACAATCTGATAAACTCTATGCGAAGAAGATCTGTTGCACTGCATGAGGCAAATGGTGGTCACACCAGATACTGACTGGTTCTGAGTCCCCAGACCCCCAATAAAGCAAAAAAATGCACATTTCAGAGTGGCCTTTTATTGTGGACAGTCTAAGGCACAGCTGTGCACTAATCATTATGTTAGATCATCATCTTGATGTGGCACACCTGTGAGGTGGGATAGATTATCTCAGCAAAGCAGAAGTGCTCACTATCACACATTTAGACAGATTTGTGAACAAGGTTTGAGAGAAATGGTAATATTGTGTATCTGGAATGAATTTTAGATCTTTAAGTCCATCTCATGAAAAATGGGAGCAAAAACAAAAGTGTTGCGTTTATATTTTTGTTGAGTGTATGTTCAGCGGGCTGTGAGACAGGAGCGCAAAGACAGTCATATAAGGGCAACACTGGAGCATACAAATAGTCAATCTTATACAGTGCTGTGCAATTATAAGGTGGGCGTCCACTTTCTGTTAAGTGGTTAGGTGCTCCGAGGAACTTTCAGTTTTTGTTCATGCACCCCTTTGTACAAAAGCGGTAGTGTTTTTACCACACCAGCTGTTGTTCCTGGGTGAGCGTACCCATGACAAAGGCATTAATAAAAACTATATGAAAAGGCATTCTTTACACTGATGGTCTCGTTTGCTGTTACATGTAATGTTATGATCATCAGAGGAAAAATTGGACTTTTTCAGAAATATATCAAAGTTCCTTTTAGCACCTTTTAAAATGAGGTTGTACCCCATTCTCTGCCTTATGACAATAGCAAAGATGCATCGTTTGTGTTTCGAAAAGTTTTTATTTCGTTATGAATTTTAGTTTCCAGAAGTTCCAATCGGTTAACATCTTTCCAACTTCACTGCAGTCTTGAACTATCGAGATTATTCTCGACATTTACAATTTATTCACACTGTTGTTTTTCAACTTTATTCTTGACATTTCAAAAAAAAATCTTCCAAGTGCATAAGGAAAAATAAACTTCCTTTGCATTTTATTTTCTCTCTCTCTCTCTCTCCTGTGGCCGTTAGACTCTTCCGTGCTCTGCCACCTCCACTTAAGAAGACTGTATGGCCTAGTGTGCAATTACACAGCTCATATTCAGCACGAGCTCTTCCCATCACCGAGAATGAAAAGTTTGGCTATCGGATACGCATTAGTCTCCATCTAGCCCTCCCTCCCTCCTTATGCATGAGTAAAGACACTCTTTGGCACGCTGAAAACACTCCGGGTCCCTGCACACCTTTTTTTTTTGGCTGCTCTTCACCGTACGGATATTGTCCGCTGGCTATACTCCTCATCAGCATCCGCTCAACCTGAAATATTCATGTTCTCCCTATTCTTTCCTCCTCTGCATTTTTTTCCCCCTCATCTGTTATTTTGTGAGGAAGGAGGTGGGGAGATGTTTGCGGTCGCGGCTTGGCTTCTTCTAAAGGTGTACATGGCCCAGTCAGTGAGTGGGTAGAGACACATTAGGTGAGATGGGCCTGCAGCGGAGACATTTGAGATGCATTTGCCATTTCGACCAGTGCTACATCCTCAGCTCCATTATAGTCTAATGTGTTGTACTCTCTATTTAGCGGGCCTGGTCTCCTAGCTTGAGCTGCTTCACACCCTAGGCCTTGAGATTTTCTTCCATTTGTGTTTGCTGCTTCCCTACTCCCCCAGACACTCTTTCTCTCTTTCTTTTTCTCTCTCTCTCTCTCTCTCTCTCTCTCTCTCTCTCAAATTCAAAATTCAAATTCAGAAAGCTTTATTTCCAAGACTATTGTAGTAAACAGTATTGCAAAAGCATTAAAGATAGCCTATTACAAACATATCAAATAATAACTACTGAGAACAACTCTCTCTCTCTCTCTCTCTCTCTCTCTCTCATCCCCCACCCCCTGCTTGTAGCTCTTTGTATGTGAGTCTGAAGGTCAGTGTTGGGAGGCAGTCATCACTGCTGTGAATTGGGCCAGAAAGCGTGTGTTTCCGTGCCCTCGCTCTGTTTGTGCCGTGCCGCCATTTAATCTGTTCTCATGCCGTGTCACTGGTGTCATGGCCACGGCTCATTGTATCTCTGCAGACCAAGACAGCCTATCTGCATTCTGATGAATCATTAATAGAAAATGGCTTTAAGATGACCTCTTTCACTGCAGGTGAATAGAGTATCATTTTTAACTTTTAGATATCAGCAAGTGACTTTGCCAGTTGATTACTAACAGTGAATCAATTGTTTTTGTGTCGCAATTTTTTCAGAAATATTTGAATAAATATGCTTACTAGGCCATATCTAAATAACTATGCATACATTTGCATCTTTAAAAAAACTAAAAATATAGATGTTGGATGAATAATTTAGATTTTTATTTTGTTTTATTAATAAAAGATTGTTGCAATATGCATTTTGCAAATGAATACCTAAATGTACATTGTGGACCTTTTATTTGTACTAGTAATGAAATAATACATTTGTTACCATTTGAATGCACAACTGGATAGAGGAAGTGTGTGATAATCCTGGGTAAGCTTGTTAAAACAATGTTTAAGAATTCCATTCTTAATAATTTTTGTTTCTTATAATTAGGCTATTACTTCAACATCACAATAGGATTCTGCTGTAGCTTAACCCGTAAATCAATTATTGGTCCCTAACTCCCCTACGGCGTTTAGTAGTGTTATAAAGCTGTGTTTTTATGAGCGTTCTGCTAAAAAAGGCAATAAGGCAATAAAGAAGCCTGCTACAAACATTGTCGAAATCACAATTTTAAATAATCTGCAGTAGCAGGCAGCCCTGCATTAACCTGAATAAGTCACTGAATTAGAATCATGGCGCAGAACGTCTAACCCTAATTTGGTGATGAGAAACCTGACTGTCGGAAGTTGGTGACCTGAAATAAGTGTTATGCGCTTTGTCGTGTTAAAAGTTTTCTGGCCCGTCTTCTCTTCTGCTGTATCGTTCCCAGCAGCAGTCACTTCCTGTGGCTAATCATACTTTGATATGCTGTGGCACGGACCATGGCTTCCTCAGAAATGAACAAACAAGGTTCCTTTCTGGGGGGGGGGGGGTTGTCTTTTAAGCGACAAGGGCTGTTTGGATTTTGTCTGCACCGCTGCGATACATTCTCTGAACGCCCACTGTGTCTTTTGTTTTTTCCACGGCCTCTCTTTACATTAGCCTGTGCCTCGTTGTGGAGAAGGAATTTGGACAAGACTCAGAGGGAAAAAAAAGGAAGTACGATTTCTTCCGCTGCACTTGCACAGAGATTTAAGGCACAGTGTTGAGTTTAGCTGGAAGGCTAGTGGCTGCAGAGAGCTTCCCACCAGAATGCTGACCTTGTTTAAAGGGACACACTACATACAGGCTTGAGCCCCCCTCCCAATGTAATACTGTGTGCATGATTTATAACTTCAATTATCAAATCATTATCTTTATGGAATTCTTAAACTGAGGTTTATCTCCTATCAGACCGTGAAAAATCAATAAAAAATAGATTGTAATGATGTCAAACTGATGATTGTAGCCCATAGAATCCATGGTGCTGAGCACTCATGTATTTTAATGTTTTTAATTAAGCCCCCGGTTAAGAGTACGACTGATAAACTCTTTGACGGCCTTATCAAATCCATTTTTATGTCTGATTTGCGTCTGAGTTTTGATGGGTTTGGTGGTCACTGTTTAATGTCTTCTGTGTTGAGAGGGTAGTGACTCTCCTTTTAATGGCTATCTATCTAGGGTTTTATAAAGGGGTGTGTGCGCACGTGCACCTCTGTAGCTCTCCGGCTTAATGGATGGAGCGTTTCCATGCAAAGCTATTGATGCCCCGTCTCATTTGTGCACCAGGCCTCTAAATGGAGAAATGTTGTTTTCTTGCCTGACTAGCTCGCACTGCTCTCATGCAGCATCTTGTACTTTTCACACTTGGCCTGATGGAGATTGACTTAAGAAGCGGCGTCTTATGATAGGTGTGCAGACGGTATGGGGATGTATATTGAGTGTGATAAGGGGGGGGGGGGGGGGTTGTCTGGCAGAGTTAAAGGATCCCACTGTTGCCAGGTCTGTCCGTCACTGTCATCCACTCCTCTGCTCTTGGATCGCTTCCCCTCTCCTATCAGCTTGTTTTTCTCCCTCTCTCGTGCACACACTCCATTTTGGAGCTGATACTGTTGAGGGAAATAGAAGGCGAGTGTCCCCGCGGGTGATGGCTTCACTTGTATGCAGTCACACACAGTCTAGCTGGACCGAATCTGGGAATTGGCTCGCCCCGAGGCTTCGATGTCACTCACATTCTGCGTATTGATTATGTGGAGGCTGTGTGAGCAAGTGTTTTTTTTTGTGTGTTTGTGTGCGCTTATGTTTGTGCCCACAGTGAGAGAGAGAGAGAGAGAGAGAGAGAGAGAGAGAGAGAGAGAGAGAGAGAGAGAGAGAGAGAGAGAGAGAGAGAGAGAGAGAGAGAGAGAGAGAGAGAGAGAGAGAGAGAGAGAGAGAGAGAGAGAGAGAGAGAGAGAGAGAGAGAGAGAGAGAGAGAGAGAGAGAGAGAGAGAGAGAGAGAGAGAGAGAGAGAGAGAGAGAGAGAGAGAGAATTGGCAGCTCTTACTTTGTGTAGGTGAATGCAAGGACTACTTTGGAGAGAACTTTTGGAGCGTTGGCACTGGCAGCATACACACACAGCTAAGAAACCCACACAACAAGAGAATATGTCCTTTGTTCTATAGGAGCTGAGCTGCGCTCTAACATCATTTTCTTTCTGTCCCAGGGAATGGTGGCGCTGAGATGACCTGCGAGACCTTACCTTCCTCCAGAGATCATTCTCCAATCACAAAAGCTGAGCCGAATCTAACGGGGACACGGTTGGTGGATTGGCATGACGGACAAGTGATGGAGTCCTCCATCATCTTTCTACAGCAGTGACTGGGCCCAGCTATCCAGCCAGCCAGCCCTCCCTCTGAGGCATTAAGTGTGTTACCGGCAGTCCAAGGCCCCCTATTTCTCTGCCATGGTGACATAAGCCGCACTGCAACATGAGGGAGAGCCAACGTGAGACCGTCTCATTTCTTTCTCCGGGAGCTACCGCAGCTGCTACCACCTTGACGCCAGTTGTATTTAGCTCCGTGACAAAACTGACCTTGTTGTGTGAATAATCTGTCACTCGCTGTTTTTAATCTATCCACATTGGGAAAGAGAGAGAGAGAGAGAGAGAGAGAGAGAGAGAGAGAGACTGTGTCCCCAAGGCTTTGCTGGGCCGGTGGGGCGGGCCGTGAGACCATGCTGGGATGTGTGACGCGAGTCCGTCGGCTGGTCCGTCTCCTTCCCCTGCAGACCTCCCTCCTGCTGCTCTTCCTCTTCTGCACCGTCAGCGTCTTCATCTCCGCCTACTTCCTGTATGGAGTCAAGAGGGAGCTGGAGCCGTCGGGAGGGGGCGTGTCCGGCGCCGAGGGGGCGTCGGCCGACTCTGAGGACCGGGTCACTCCCTCCAGGCTGCTGCCTCTGCGGGGTGGGGTGTCCGGGGGGCCCGGGGTGGACCCAGGAGCAGCCAGGACTGACCCTGTGGTGTTGGTGTTTGTGGAGAGCCAGTACTCTCAGCTGGGCCAGGAGATAGTAGCCATCTTGGAGTCGGGCCGCTTCAAGTACCGGACGGAGATCTCTCCCGGCAAAGGGGACATGCCCACGCTGACGGACAAAGAGCGGGGGCGCTTCACCCTGGTGATTTACGAGAACATTCTCAAGTACGTTAACTTGGACGCCTGGAACCGAGAGCTGCTGGACAAATACTGCGTGGAGTATGGAGTGGGCATCATTGGCTTCTTCAAGGTTAAGACAACACCACACACACACACACACTCCCTCTCTCTCTCTGCATCCCTACCTCCCTCCCTCCCTCCCTCCCCCCCCCTCCTCTCACTAACACCTTCTGCCCTGTCCATCTGGCTCCTGCGTCTCTAAGGAGACGGGGAATCGCAGGGTTGGAAAGACCTGCTTGTTTCAGTATCACTCAGTCCCACACTGCACTGCTTTTAACTTGTGTTCTATTCTATCTATTTCTTGTTTTTTATTCATCCTGCAATCTGGCCTCTTAAAGTCTTGTTACACAGGCACTTGTTTCTCCTTTCTTGTTTTATCTGTGTTCAAGTATCTCTCTCTCTCTCACTCCCCCCTCTCTCTCTCTCTCTCTCTCTCTCTCTCTCTCTCTCTCTCTGTAATCCCTAGCTGCTGAGCCTGTTTGCCCAAGGCCTGTTTTCAGGTCTTTAATGGTTTTAATCACCATCTCTGGGCCATGGAAGGAATATAGAAGTATGTGGAGGCATGTGTATGGTGGTGCAGTGATTTAGGTGAAGGTTAGAAGAAAGAACCTGGTTGGATTGACTTGTCCGTTGGGAGAGGCAGAAGTAGGGCGAGGGGGCGTGCATCCCAGTGACCTGGAAGAGCAATTCTGCTGCTGATGACTTCAGATTATTACAGATATTTGCACCAGCATGTACATACGTTGGCCAACAAGTAACGAAAAACTACAGAAAGATATTTTTGAGGCTAATAAAGGTGTAGTTAGCAATTCTGGAAAATACTTGTTGTCAAAATCACATTTTGTCAAAATCAGTGAATATCTCCTCACAATCCACAACCAATCCAGTGTTAACAGCCTAGGCTCTGTAAACGGGCATGTTGTTAGCTACGGTGGGCCCCCTTTGTCTACATACCCGTTGTTTACATACACGTTTACAGAGCCTTGGCGGTGTAAAAACATGATTTTGATGACAAGCAATCCCCAGAATTGCTGACTCCACCATCAAGAAGCCGTCTCGTAATTATCTTATGCTATATCACAAATGGTCTTAAAATAAAATGTGCTTTCATAGTTAAAATATATAAATAATAAATAAAGGAATTTGGATTAAATTTGTCTCGTGTACAGAATTGACTAATTGTCTCCTTTTTATGTTGCTGCTCAAACAACATACTTATCTTTTTTTTATAAGCTTGGTACTTCATGACTTTTCCTAAGTTGAAGAGAATTGCTTCTTAACATGGTTTTTCAATAGTCTGCCACATAAGATAACTCATTGCTGTTGTGTGTGGGCCTCAGCCGTAAACTGTGGTTTAATATTGATTGTCTATCTGTGATTGGTGTTGATGACACTAGCTCTACCCTCCCAATGCCCCGACTAAGTCCATTTGGATTTGTGTTATCGGGGGTTTTATAACATTGACGCCAGACAGCGGTAACACCACTCTGTAGCATTACAGTCTATAGATTTATTTTTCTGTTTGGCCAGCAAAAAGGATCTATATTTTTCAATGCAAAGCCTATAAAATACTGTATACTTTTTAAATCCCTTATTTGGTGGATTGTCACACACACACACACACACACACACACACACACACACACACACACACTGGTGACATTTCAAGTAAATGCAGGAATAAGAAGGGCTTTTGTATTAGTGGCATTCGAGATGAGAAAGAATCGGAGGAAGGACAAATTTGGGATGGGAAATTTAACTGCATCTTTTGAATGTTGGAGGACACAGCAGGTGGTGCCTCAAATGACGGCAATCTCGGAGCATAGCAGATTGAGCATAGCAGGTAGAAGCTGCCTAATGCCTTCACGTTTGACTAGGCCTGACATTCCTTATTTCACACCCCATTGGAGAAATGGGGGGGGGGGGTCAAATTATATCTAATACATGTCTGTCTTCATCAGTCTGTCGCATGATGAATCCTGTGTGATTTCTTCCCCTCTTGTCTGTGTCCATCAGGCCAATGAAAACAGTCTGCTCAGCGCACAGCTCAAAGGCTTCCCCCTCTTCCTCCACTCCAACCTGGGTCTGAAGGACTGCACCGTCAACCCCAAGTCCCCGCTGCTCTTCATCACTCGCTCTGGACAGCCCCTGCCCGGTCCTCTCCCGGGGGACGACTGGACCGTCTTCCAGTCCAACCATTCCACGTATGAGCCTGTGTTACTGGCCAAGACCCAATCAGCTGACAGCGTGGCCTCCATAGGACAGAACGCCGCTCTGCTCCCCTCTGTGGTGCAGGACCTGGGGCTTCACGACGGCATCCAGAGGGTCCTGTTTGGTAACAACCTGGCCTTCTGGCTGCACAAGCTGGTGTTTGTGGACGCCGTGGCCTTTCTCACGGGCAAGAGGCTCTCCCTCAACCTGGAGCGCTACATCCTGGTGGACATAGACGACATCTTTGTGGGCAAGGAGGGCACGCGCATGAAGGTGCCCGACGTCAAGGTGAGTCCGTGTGCATGTGTTTCAAGGAGAATAAAAAAAGTTATTGGAATAGAAAGTGAGCCCACTCATGCATTCGTCAACCAGTGTTTTCAACAGCCCTTTGCCAAAAAAAAAATCCAAAGCTTGCCTCCCACATGGCATGTGCCATCTTTGTGCCAGTTATTCAGAAACCCCCATATTCCCGCTCCTCTTCTCCCCTTCTCAATGCGTTCGTCCCACTAGTCTGCTCAGAGCTTGACAGGCCCCACCGCTCCTAACTGTCACAGAAGCTCCACTGCGATGAATATTTCAGGGGCCCAGAGACATACAGAGAATGTTGAAAAGCTCCTTGCCTCGCGTTGCGTCCCCTCAGAGCAGAACAGACCCCCCTCACATGTGGAGGCACACGGTATAAGAAAAGAAAAAAAGGATTATGGGAGAAACATCAAGGCCAACAGCGCAACAGCAAGCTTTTAGGAACAAATCACACACCCTGACAAGACAGTGAAATCTGAGAGAGAGAGTAGGGCGCGTGTGTGTGTGTGTGTGTGTGTGTGTGTGTGTGTGTGTGTGTGTGTGTGTGTGTGTGTGTGTGTGTGTGTGTGTGTGTGTGTGTGTGTGTGTGTGTGTGTGTGTGTGTGTGTGTGTGTGTGTGTGTGTGTGTGTGTGTGTGTGTGTGTGTGTGTGTGTGTGTGTGTGTGTGTGTGTGTGTGTGTGTGTGTGTGTGTGTGTGCGCGCTGGGAGTCTCACCCATCGTGCAGATCAAATGAAACAAACACCCAAATCAGAGGAGAGAGAAACTATCAAACAGAATGACGGAGAAGAGAGTGAGGCAACTGGGAGTGGATGTTGGATGTTTACCGAAATAAACTTGGAGGATAAAATATGTATGTGGGCACGCTGCCTCATTAATGCGCTTGTGCACCAGCATAAACCATATAAATGCAATGTGTATTGACTCACTCTCCTTTTTTTCCGCCCACTGTTTCAGGCCCTGCTGGAGACACAAAAGGAGCTGCGCACCCAAGTGCCCAACTTCACTTTCAATCTAGGCTTCTCAGGGAAATTCTTTCATGCTGGTAAGATGCAGCCCGGCCAGAGAATCCTTTTGTGACTGTTAAAGGTGGAATCAACAATTCTGGAGAACGCTCGTTGTCAAAATCACTTAGTGAATATCTCCTCACAATCCACTACCTGTACAAAACACAAATCTAGGCTCTGTAAACTGATATGTAAACAACAGGGTCCCACCGTAGCTAACAATATGGCCGCTTACAGAGCCTAGGCTGTGTATTAACACATGAGAATTTATTTTCCAGAGCGCACACACTGTAAGGAGAGATAGCGGAACGCAAGGAGATATTCACTGATTTTGACACAAAGCGATTTTGAAAAAAAGTATTCTCCAGAATCGCTGACTCCACCTTTAACTCAAGCTGTGATAAGAACACTCGCTGAAAGTCATAACACTTCTAAGATTGCCAGGTTTCTATTGACATTCATTAAACTTCTCCTTTTATGTCCTGACTTCTATTCCTTCTGCTGTTCATCTCCCACATGCTTCACTCTAATATTTGAACTATTTTCTCCCCCCCTGCCTCCCTGCCTTTTCATTTCCTCCCTTCCTTATCTCTGCCCTCCTTTCACCCCTGCCTCCTCTTTGTCTTTGTCCATTTTTATCTCCTCAATTTCCTCTTTCGCTCGGCGCCCATTTTATTTGTCCATCTCCTCCCCCCTCCCTCCCCTCTCCTCTATAATCTCATGTCCAGGGTCTGATGAGGAGGACCTGGGAGACGACCTGCTGCTCTCCTACGTCAAGGAGTTCTGGTGGTTCCCTCACATGTGGAGCCACATGCAGCCCCATCTCTTCCACAACCAGTCTGTGCTGGCCGAACAAATGTTGCTCAACAAGAAGTTTGCCATGGTGAGTCACACGGGGGTTCACAGGTCAGATACAAGCCCTGGGTTAGCATTGTGATCAAGAGCTTTACTTCCTTGCCCCATCTTCCTTGTTCAAACAGCCAAGGTGTTGATCAGTTGTAATCCTTTAAAAGATTTCAGCCCATGTTGATTTGGCGACACTTTGGTAACCCAGGAAACAGCAAGTGTGGGTTAATAACTTCAGCAAACACTCCTTAAACAGCTACTTTGTCGGGATTACAGAAGAGCAACTGGTGTTTCAGTTTGTACAGTGCAGCTTAACAAACCTGTGTTGTTTTAATGAAGAAGTCCGCCTCAACTGATTTGCAACTGCAGTCTGAGACACTTTCCAAACAAGGACCTGCTTGAGTTTGTTAGCTCGCCTAAGATGTGTGCAGCCTGTCGCCTGCAGCTCCTCATCTAACAGCCCGCCGTGGCAATTAAAAATGACAGAAAATGACATATTTGACACATTTCTGATAAACAATCACTGTCGACGCCATTCCTGGTGACGGGCATATTGAATCTCCTGTCGCTCATTCACAATGAGATCCAGCCTGCGTTTTCAACTGTTTTCACACTTTTAATGTGAACCAGCGGCCAGTAGGGATTTTCAGTTTGCCTCAGCAGCATCTTTAAAACGGCTCTGATTCAGGTGTAAAGAAGGCGAAAAGTAAACAGTGAGAAAACTGTGCTGGAATGCATTCATGCATCGTGTTTCCTCTAAATCCCTGAACGCCTGTGTAAGCAATCTGAATCCAGCGTGGAAATGGTTTCCTCCACCACCAATAACAAGTACTTCATGGAGAGATACTGGATTTACTGGATTTAAATACATCAAATGGTTACCAAAAAATTGCCAACCATAAATATTATCAAAGATTTCTCCTTAAAGAGACTACGAGGAACTTTTAAATGTTAATAAAACTGTCTAATTTTTCCTCTAATGATCATAAATGACCTCTAACAGCAAAAAACAACACTGTACACTGTTGTAACAATACTATTTTTATGTATTTGATATAAATGGCTTTGCTCGCATCTGTGTCCCCACCAATTCAGACGAAACAGTTTATGACGTATAACATTTATGATAATATTTGAACGGTACTAAATCAAAGTATACTATGCCTCACTATCGTATAATACCATTATTAATCATACATACCGTACTTTTCGGCCTATAAGCCGCGACTTTTTCCCCGTTTTTCGACCCTGTTATTACACAGCACAGTATATGTTCTGTAGCTACTAGAGATGGGCGCGTTAGTAATCGAGTAGCCTACTACTAGTACTCCTCGTTTCAAATGATCTCGATTGGTGGATGAGGAAAATCGTTTTTTGTTTTTTTTAGTGTCCGTAGCCTTTAGGCCGGCCGGCGGGCCGCCCCTATTTTAAAATGTTATATACATGTACAAAACGGTACAAAACGGATAAAATAAAGTTTAACAAAATTAAATAGTTTGATCCAAGTTAAATAAACTAAGCGCTGTGTCAAACAGCAACCGCAAATAACTGCCACCTCCGTGCAGCGCAGCCAGTGTGTGGTCTCCACAGCACGGCGGAGCTGAATGCGTTGCTGGAAAACTTGGAAAGTCACGTAAAGAAGCCAAGCTGACTTCGGGCACATTCGAGCAAACGACAGTTAAGAAGCCTTTATTATGGAATATAGGATTGAGATTCAAAAGCCGACCGGTGCAACGTTCCGTTAACGAGGAATTAGTCGCGGTAATTAGTCACGGACACGGAGTGGGCATTACGCGGTTGGATATACTACTACTGCTTCTACTGCTTCGGTGAGTTATTTAGCCTATCTATGTGTTTAAATTGTAGGACAATAATTGTATTGTAGCCTATTTGCTGCCCTTCTTATTTTAAATGGTGTCTATTTTGATTGTTAGCCAAATACAGCCCATGCTTTTTTTCTCTCTCTTTTTTCTCTCCACCCAACCTCTCGATTTTAAATTTCCCGCTTATTTAATTACTTTCAGTTAAAAATTTTTTAAACTTGTGGAAAATAAATCCTTACAATCATATGGAACTGTGACTGTTTGACAAGAAGCATTAGCGCAGTTATTGTTTATTGGATCACCGTTATTCTCAGACAATCCTGCGATCTAAAAATTTAAAAATTTAACGAGGAATCCATTGATCCTCGAGGAATGCAAGCGATCACAGGAGTAGTGAAAACACTCCTGTCCATCCCTAGCTATTGCACTAAATGGTAACACTTGAATACGTTATGCAAATATTCAACTTGTTTGTTGAAATGTTAATAAATGGGAGCTCAAGCAGCCATCTCTTTCCCGACAATCCCCTCTGTGCACTAACTCTTACATATGGTAATTAAACATTATAACACCTGCGGCTTATAGTCCAGTGCGCCTTATAGGCCGGAAAGTAAGGTAGTTACATATGATGCACCCTGCTGTCTCTCTCTCACTCACTTCCTAAACAAATGTATGCACCGCTGGCATGTGTTAGCAAAGATCTTAAGGACAGCAGGCGCTGGTGTCGTAGAAACACTTTTGTCCAAAGATTACCTTAGAAACACAAACACAAACAGAAAAACAGAAGAGAAGGATAATGTTAAAGCTTTAATATCTCACAAACCTGACAGGTGTTGATCAACCTTATCTTTTTACTTTGACACCTTTTCCCTCTCTCTTGTCCCCGTCTCCCAAGTCTCACACACATATTTTTTCAACCATTTTAGGAGCACGGGATCCCCACCAACATGGGCTACGCCGTGGCGCCGCACCACTCGGGTGTCTACCCTGTGCACATCCAGCTGTACGACGCCTGGAAGAAGGTGTGGGGCATCAAGGTGACCAGCACAGAGGAATACCCACACCTGAAGCCTGCACGCTTCCGCCGAGGTTTCATCCACAGCGGCATCAGCGTAAGGGCACTGCTCATGACGAGGCCTCGTTATTTTGATACCTCTGGCTGCTTGTTTTCCCTCTGCATGGTGTCTCAACATTCTACCATATCAGCCAATACTCCCTTTAAGGTGTCCTCTTTATCTTTTCTGCATCTACCTATGCTATCCTCCACTCATTAATTATCTCTCCGTCAACACCTCCTCCAGTTCTCTTCTCTATATTTCTTCTAATAGCCAGCGGTTACTCTCTCCATCCAGCCTCATCCTTCTCTCCTCTCTCCACCACCCACTTGTCTTATAGCCCTGTCCCCAAAGATGCTGAGTAAAACTTCATTTGCATTTAACCGTATATCAACGAGCCAACACCAGTCCTGAGAAAGCCAATGGTTTCATTAGACTGTGCTGGTCTGTAGTGTTGCTCTATACAGCGGGAGATGAAAATATAGTCCAATGAACCTGTCGTTGCGTGAGACACCTGTCTGCGCAGTAACGAAGACTGACATCTCTGCCTAGCAAGCCTAGCAAGTTGTCTGTACATAACCAATCGCTGAAATGTCAACACCTAGAATTCCGGCACTATATTCAGCTTCCCCGGCGCTTTATAATAAAGTCATGAGAGCAGAATTAAAGTTGAAATAGATTACATTCAAAGGATTCAAAAGAAAGAAAATTGCATCTATTTCTTTGCCGCGGTTTGACCTTCAAGCGCTGATAGCAAACAGTGCCTGCCTCAGTCCGGTTGCCTTTTGTAGTGTTGGCATTCAGGCGGCCTGTGTGGTCCTTGAGATAGTAGCGCTCTGAATGGACAGTATCCACTGCTTACTGATGATTGATATTCAGTTCCCCAGACACTCCAAAACTGTAAACGCATTTCCATGAATTTCCATATAGACTCGGGAATGAATAAGAGGTTTGCTTTGGCTAGATGAGGCTGCATAATATGAACGTTACTGAAAGCAAACAATGCGTGGGCTAACTGCCTTGGAGTAGTGACGACTCTGTTCTCAGTGGAGGGCTGATGATGTGTGTATGTTTTTATTTATTTGTGTGGTGGATGCATTTCTTTCTTTCGTTCTTTTTGTATGTGTATGTTTGATATTTTTCTTTGTTGCCCTTTCAGTCCAGGTGACCCTTTCAGTCCAGGTGACTCTGTGTTTGTTTTCATCACAGGTGCTGCCCAGACAGACGTGTGGGCTTTTCACACACACCATCTTCTATAAAGACTACCCCGGCAGTCCCATTGAACTGGACAAGCTCATCAATGGAGGGGAGCTCTTCCAAACGGTCCTGCTCAACCCCGTGAGTCAAATACACATCCGCGCCGCACAGCGTTTTGTTCTTGGAACAATTTGAAAGCCATTCAGCCAGCGGCGCAAATGGAAATTTAAACGAGGGACCGGGACAATGGCGGTGACTCACGCAGCCATGTCTGCATCATGAATTCTCTCTTTAACCGCACTGCCGTGAAAGCTTCTTTTATTGGAGCCGAAATGCAAAATTGCTCGTATTTCATAAACATGCTTTGTTTTTGAGATGATACAAAAAGGTTATTATCTAGGTTAGCTTTTATTATTTCACCCTGCATGGTCCGCAGATCATTGTATTCCCTTCAATGACAAACCTTTTAAAAAAACAAAACTTTTTTTGTCCAAACTTTGAAATAAGCTACCCATGATCAAGCAATTTCATAAGTTTGGTCTCCACATATATACATTTTTCATTCATATTCACTGAAGTTGTTTTAGTGGCTTATCAGGGACTCAGTTAATAGAGAGGATTCACAATGTTTCAAGGTGTCCATACGAAGACTGCAACAGGTTTCGCTTGCTGCTATCAGTCCATCTGTTCAAACAGGCCCCAAAGAGCTGTTTGTTTTAATACAGACTTGGTTGGCCTGATTTACAGTTGTGCCACCCTAATGCTGATCAGGCAACTCAAATTACATTGTCAAGCAGGGCTGCAGCTAACAATCATTTTTTTTATTATTGATTCATCTGCTTATCATCTTCTTAAATAATCAATTCCTTGATATATCAGATTTTAGCAAGGGAAAATTCACTATAATTTCCTAGCGTTCAAATTGACGTCCAATTACTGTATTAAAGGTGGAGACAGTGATTCTGGAGAATGCTTGTTGACAAAATCACTCTTTGTCATAATCAGTGAGAATCTCTTCACGATCCATTACCTGTCGATACTGTGTATGTACAAAAAAAAAAAAAGTGTTAATACGCAGCCTGGGCCGTGTCAAAGGGCATGCTGTTAGCTGCGGTAGGCCCCAGATATGTTTAGCACAGTACACACAGTATTGACAGTATGGATCATGAGAATGCTTGAGTTTTGTCGGTTGACCAATCAAGTAATCGACTAATTGTTTCAGCCCTAGCAAAATTCATCTCACACACACACACACACACACACACACACACACACACAGACCATATTGAATTTTCCATCATCCTCTCTAATAAAATCTCGTTGTGCTTCCTTCCCATTAACAGATAAGTATCTTCATGACCCACCTGTCCAACTATGGTAACGACCGCCTTGGCCTGTACACCTTTAAGAGCCTGATGATGTTCGTCCAGACCTGGACCAACCTAAAGGTGCAGACGCTGCCACCTATTCAGCTGGCCCAGAAATACTTCAGCCTCTTCCCCTCTGAGAGAGACCCCCTCTGGCAGGTAAGAATTAGGAAGATTTATTACATTTTCATTCAGTAGTAAATGTTGTGACGGCTCATATTCCAGTAATGGAATGCTGCAATAACCACACGGCATACTACTGTTAAAAAGACATTGTATCCTTTTTAAAATATGACCTTATGCAGTAATAGCTTGCATAGCTTTGGTATTGAGTAATTGTATGAGTAATGGGTGGAGAGCAATACTGTGTTACCCATCCCAACATATTTTATGAAATGCACCTCCTTTGTTCACTATATTTCTCGACGAACATTTGGGTCAAGTGTTAACCTGCTTTTTTCTGGTATTTAAAAAATGTATATATTTGGATTTTGTAGACTAAAAAAGAAAGGAATTTTTTCTCTCTTTTTTTTGTGGCTACAGGATCCTTGTGAGGACAAAAGGCACAAGGACATCTGGTCCAAAGAGAAAACATGTGACCGCTTCCCCAAACTGCTTGTCATCGGGCCTCAGAAGACAGGTGAGAGGCAGCGCTTCAGCACCCCCTACAGGAGGGACTTAGGCATTATCAAATCACAAGTTTATCATTCAGATGAAAGCAGACGTGTTGCGTTCTAAGTGGTTTGAATGAGGTTTGCATTATTTATTTGAAAATCAGAGTCGGTAGAGTAGATGTTTTTTTTTTTGCTTTGAAGGTGATACCGTGTTTCCTTTTCCATTGTGTGTTACTAATCACTGGTCTCATAATGGGACATTAACCTCTTGCACCTTTTTATCCTCGTTTTATCTCTTTGGTCTTCGCTACACCACTGCCATTCTTTCTTTCCTCTCTCAGGGACGACAGCGCTCTACCTGTTTCTTGGCATGCACCCTGACATGACCAGTAACTACCCCAGCAAGGAGACCTTTGAGGAGATCCAGTTCTTCAATGGGCACAACTATCACAGAGGCATCGACTGGTAGGAGACCTTGTGGATCTGTCTGTTGTAACATACCTGAATGTGCTGGTCATCAGTTGGTGACTAGACACTTTTTAGTTGCTATATATTTTCAAAAATATCACAAGCATTCATAACATGCATATTAACATAAAACAAATGCTTTACATTTCAAATGATGTCTGTTTTTCACGTTCTAAATGTAGACATGCAGGTGAAATATTGTGCAAAAAACATTTAGAGTTGAGAGTACCAAGAAATAACTGTTAAAAACATGACAGGTTATTCAACTTTCACACTGAATTCCAAAACCCAAAGATAGAAGAAAAGTGTTTGAGATTAATGCAAATGAAATAAATCATTAAAATGCAAATGATGCCAAGAACGCACACAACAGCAAAAAAAAAACTCATTGGTTTAATTCCTAAGGGCAACACCGGTAGAACAAATGAACACCTATTTGGTTGGAAAATCACTATTTTGACTGTCATGTTATGTTTAATTGATTCGGGACCTGCATTAATGAGATGTGTCACACATCGCAGCCTGACAGTCCCAACGCAAAATTTACTTGGCAGGCTCAAAATAGATGTTAGGCGCCTGCCCAAATATTAACATTGTACTGTGCTGCTAGATCGAGTGTGTGAGTTGACACGCTGTTGCACATGGTCGATCACCCACACTGCTCACACAGAGACCGTCCTTATCTGCTGAGTGCAAACTAGAGCAGATCAGCGACGGCTGTCTGTAACACTTTGTTTAACACTGTGTGTTTGTGTTTGTCATGTGTTAGGTATATGGAGTACTTCCCCCTGCCCTCCAACACCAGTTCAGACTACTACTTTGAGAAGAGTGCCAACTACTTTGACTCTGAAGTGGCTGCTCAGAGGGCTGCAGCTCTCCTGCCCAAAGCCAAGATCATCACCATCCTCATCAACCCAGCGGACAGAGCGTACTCCTGGTACCAGGTCAGTCACAGGCATCCCTTAACCAGAGGAAATAACTCGTAATGTAACGTGTGTTGGAGGTGGAGTCAGCCATTCCGGAGAATAAATATCTGGAGATATTCACTGATTTTGACAACAATCGTCCCCAGAATCACTGACCCCACCTTTAACCCTTTAAAAACACCCACTGTTCTGTTAATCTCTGCACAGACTTCTCTTTAAATGACTCTCTCCTCACACCTGTCTGCCCACAGCACCAGAGAGCCCACGATGACCCAGTGGCGTTGAAATACTCCTTCCATGACGTCATCACTGCCGGCCACGACGCCCCGGTCAGACTTCGGATCCTCCAGAACCGCTGTCTGGTGCCAGGCTGGTACGCTGTACACCTGGAGCGCTGGCTCAACCACTACCACTCCAGCCAGGTAACAAGGGGTGGAGCTTAGATCAGGCCCAACAAAAATCCAGCCCAAACCCTACCCAAGCCTGTATATGTTCAGTCTTGAGCCTGGTCCGGGCTGTCCCATTAACTGGATTTATTGACCAGAATCCGATAATAATCCAACATTGGCTGTCACAATTAAAGTTTTAAACTACTATAATTCTGAGTCTTTTAATTGACAGACATTTGTTAAGATGAGATCTTAGTGAGCTTAAAACTACAAGTCAGGAGGTGACGCGCTGTGTGCACAGTGTTGCAATTTAGTTTCATTTAAGTAACTTTTTTGTAGCCTCATGATCATCAGAGACTCAGCTTGCATTGCCTCATAGCTGAGTCTCAGCTACAGTGTGCATATCTGTTGTGGACTCCTACTCCAGGCTCATGCTCTTTCCTACTTGTAGTAATCCCAAAAAAAACAGTACTTTCCGGGATGCCAAGGTTGCTATCTGTATAGGTATTTTTGCCTGTTATTTAATATTGCATAGTTTTGTGTGTTATTGCTCTTTTCTAAGCTGTCTTTGGTGGGTTGTATTGATGCACACAGTGGTGGGCAGCACGCAGCCAAGTTGGCTTAAGTCAGGATCCAAAAACTTTCCCCCATGTGTACGTCATGCTTTATGGGTGGCCAGAAGGGTTTTTTTCCAGCAAGGTTTGGAGGCTTGTTTACTCTTTTGCACATTCCTTGCTGGCAGTGTTCAAATCTACCTGACCATAAGGGAACGGAACAGCCCTCGAGGGACACTCTCTCAGTAGAAAAACGAGCTCTTATTCCCACAAAATGACCAAAATCTGTCAACTGCACACGTATGCAATACACAGTAAGGTGTGGTCAGCATTCCTGTTACAAGAATAAAATCTTAGTTGTAATAGCCTGTCAAATTTAAAGGTGCAGTGTGTAGAGTGTATTGGCATTTTTCAAAACAGACTTGGTAGAATTTGAATATGTTACTTCAAGTATATTTGAAACTAGAAGTTTTTTGTATTACCTTATAATGAGCCTTCGATATCTACATAGGAGCAGCCATGTTTCTACAGTAGCACAGAATGGACAAACGTATTGGCCTTTATTTATTGTCGATGTCCTGGGGAAATGCACCTGTTGGAATAAAGAAGAAGTACAGAAGAAGTGCTACTGAATTAAGAAAATTAAAAAAATCTTCACCTCGACGCTTGATATTGTGGAAATACTTTTTATTAGCAGATCATTTCATTCAGACCTGAGGTTTTTGCAGAAAATAGAAAGAGAATATGTATTTTGAAGCAAGTTTGTCAAGTTATCATGTCAAGGTATCATGATTATGATGAGAGGTAGTTTCACAGCCATTGAATACCAGGCTGTGTTGTTCATGTTGTGACATTTTGCACCGTTTGTGTGTCTTCTCCAGTTGTTAGTCTTGGATGGACAGATGCTGAAGACTGAGCCCGCTTCCATCATGGATAAAATCCAGAAGTATTTGAGCCTGGTCAACGTCATCAACTACCACAAGATCCTAGCGTGAGTATCGTCCCTCGCAATGTTATTTCTTCAACTGCGTGTGTATGCAACGATACCTGTTAAGGTCAGGTGTTGCGAAAAGCGAGGACAAGATATTTTTAGTTTATTCTCTGTTTTGTTTCAAAGCTTTCCTTTCATAACTGTTTGAGATTTTAGGGGCACCGACCATGAACCGAAACGTTCAGAGCTGTGTCTTTCTCTCCCTTGTTTCCTATCATCTCTCTACTGGCACAATTTAATAAAGGCATACAGTGTTTTCAGATGTATACCACAGTGAAAGTAGCTTGTAATTCGAAATGAAGTGAGGACTCTGTATATAACATTCTACATCTACAATTTCCAGGTTTGACCCCAAGAAAGGCTTCTGGTGTCAGCTGCTGGAGGGGGGGAAGACCAAGTGCTTGGGAAAGAGTAAAGGGCGCCGGTACCCTGACATGACCCCTGAGGTATAATACATTCCCTTTTATAACCCATCTCTAAATAGTTAACCTCATACATTGTTCACTATTTTCCATCATATTGCATTAGACATCTTCTCATCTCACCTTCCTCTGTCTCTTTCAGTCTGTGGGCTTCCTCAGGGACTACTATAGGGATCACAACATTGAGCTGTCCAAGCTTCTCTACCGGATGGGTCAGCCTCTGCCCAGTTGGCTCCGAGAAGAGCTGGTCCACACCAGGTAGCATCACCGCAGGGGGAGATGAACAACGCTCCACACACACACACACACACTGAATCACTACTCCACCCCCCTACGCGGTGCTGAAAACCCCACATAGACTTTAATATATAGAGATATGAGGAACGGGATGCACAACTTAGAACTACGGGAGCGTGAATTGTTGATCTTCCCAATTGAACAGGACAACAGTGGATGGATGGTGGTAGCTCTCACTTAGCTGCAAGATGCTAACCCGCCCCTGCAGGACAAAGCAGGAGCAAGGGAAACCCCCTAGTGATGTGTCACTGTGTCCTGAAGAGGAAGGGAACGTCTCACATATTGACCGGAGGGAGAGCTTCAGTGTTTGATAATCACACATCCCTTGCTCTCCTTAATCCAACCTTCTCTTCTTCGCATGAACTTCATCTTGAAAACTAGAGCAAGGAAAGAAAAAAAGTGACGAAAGCTTGAGCTTGTGATGTTTGGAGAAAGAGAGAGAGAGCGCGACATGACATTGACGAGGTGGACGACAGCCTGATTGACAGAGAGACATTGGACACAGATGCCTTTGATATATAAGTGAAGAAGTGTTTGTATGAGAGGAGAATGGGACCTCTGGAGTCATGACTCAGGCTGCATGTTGTAGCCTTTACTTGATAGGCCTTGGTAGAATCTAGTTATCGTTATTTACAAGTGCCAGGACAGGAAAAAAATCTTCATTCAACTATTACCACATGGACTTTTTGAGTATTTTTTCATGTATTGTTTTTTTTGTTTTTAACAGTTCTATAATGCTCATGGCAATGCATTATTTTAGAATGTACCAAAACTAAAACATAATTAGCTCAGTTTTTTTCCCTCCCTCGTTATAGGCCAGATGTACAGTAGACTGGTATGTTAAACTGTTTCAGCTCCGCCTCCTCCTTCCGTAGTCAGTTCCATGACCATTTAAAAGAAATGTTTTTCGCTAAAGCAGGATCAGTAGGATAGATGTTTGAAAGCACAATATTTAAGGCACTCAAGTGATTCTGAACATTGCAGGTTACTGGAAAGCACACTAAACAAAATGGATCATGCTACATAATCTGTGAAGTCAAGATCATAAGCTATAGCTACTGTATGTTTGGTGAAAAAAAACCTCTCTGCTCCGAGAGGTTCAGACAATGTACAGGACAAGATTGTGCATTTAAAATCTGTTTCCAGCATTTTTTTTTATATATTATTTTGTCAAAACTGTATATTTTGTCTTTTATATTTCATTTTAATTTCTAGATAAGCTTAAATTTGGGAAGAAAAAGCTGTCTCTGGGAAAGGAAAAATAAAAAAACTAAAGCGTTTAAAGTTGCCAGGAAAACCAACAGTATGCCCAGAGAGACCATTATAGATGCTTGGTTGTCAGTTTGAGGTGTTACTAGATGTCAAGCATAGATAACAAAAAGCTGCTCTTATTGCAATAGTTTTGTACAATGTTCTGATGTAATAACAATGCACATGGTTGGTCCTTTTTAATTTCCTGACGTTTTAATGTACATAATGCGCAGCCCGCTCGGTAGACCTAAATTATTGAATGTGTTTGGGTTTACACTCTCCATCAGCCCCATTCCCATAGTGTGAAATGTTAGTGCTGTACTGAGGGGAACTGTTGGGCCATTTCATTGTGCGGAGGCGCGTTGCTAAGATTGTTTTTCCCTCTCATGTCCTCTCACTGCCAACTGTTGTACACAGGTACTGAGTCTCTCCATATAAAAAGTATTACGTGATAACACATAACAGCAATGATGGTACTAATCTCCTGGACTGTATGATAAAGATTTGTAATTGTTGTCAATAATTTTTACAGTGTAACTAATATTGTCGGTGCTTTTTAATTTGCAAATAAAACACCACTGTATTTTTCAATAGCTGGATTTTTTTGTACTCGTTTATTATCAGAACAAACCTAACTCTTGTGTCATGTCTTTTTGGTTTCACTTCATGGTAACCCGAATCTCTGTCAATATCGCGCAGAACACAGGCGTTAAGCAACAAAATAAAGATATATATATAAATCTGTATATCTTTCATTTATTGTCTAACCGACCTGTGTGTTGTGCGACTGAGAGCGATTCAGGTCATTTGCTTATCAAAACCATAAAGTGAAAGCAAAAGAAAAAGCAATCCAAGTTTCTCTCCACAAGAGCAGGCACTATTTTCCTTCTTGCTTTAAAATTAATATAACATGTGTATTTATCCTTCTGATGTTTAACATAGCACAAAGTAGATTTACATGTGGCTCGTGTTCTCTTCCTTTTAAATTCATTTTTGGGAAACACAAATCAAACCCAAAGATGCCGCCCTCCTCTTTTGTTTCAGGAAGTTCACTGTGAACAACATATTTCAGATGGATTGAAGGATTTCAAAATAATAATAGCCTTAATAGAAGTTAACTCTACATACGTCCCAACATTTAAATATGTCTCATGTTTACTAACACATATTTTCAAATAAATGTAGGTTACATGTTTAAAGTAGACTATGAACATTGAGCTGCTTAAACATTGTTAGTATTAGAGGTTATAGGCCTAGTAGTAATGGGTGACTTGTCTTAAGTCTTGTCACTATAAAGCACTTTGTAATTTTGCTGAAAGTGTAATAGCCTACTATAAAAAATAAAGCTTATATGTATTCACAAGTACAATATTTTTCAGTAAAGCTGAGTAGCATTATAAAATGGTAATATTATTAACGTACATACATTGTTAAAATTATTTGCAGTAGCAAGCGACATGATTAAGTCTTAAGTCGTTTCACTATAAATAACTTTGTAGTTTTGCTATAAGATAAGTACAATATAAATAAAGCTTATAAGCATTCACTGGTAGGCCTACAATATATTTCAGTAGTAGCCTAGTAGCATTATAAAATACCTATTAACCTTCATGCATTCGGTTGACCATGTTAAAATGAGCACAAACGGTACAAAATACCAGTAAATAAAACCAGTTAAGGAGACATTCATGTCGTAAGTATAGTCCCACAATCATTCTTTCGCTATTGTCTGCCTCTATCAACAAGTGATGGTGGTAAGATCTGACCAATCACAGCTCACAGCGCCACTCAGCCGTCCCAACGACGCTTTTTAACACAGGGACTTTCCAAAAATCCTTCACCTTTCTGAGGAACCTGCCGGGCTGTCCTTCCTCATTCTCAAGACCGTTTATTACACTTGACCAGTCGGACTCTCTTCAGTTTTGTTGCTTTGAAGAAGCTGAGACGATCCTCTGAGAAAGATGGAGAACGCTCAAGAGAATGCTCCTCTGGCCAGAGGCAGTGTATCCGGCAGCGAGGATGCTTTAATTCTCCCTGCAGCTCCAGGAGGGTGAGATGAAGTTATCACAAAAAACTTCGAACTAATGCTTCAACTTTTGTCGTTTACAGATTGGCTAAAGTTCTTGTTTATCTATGTAGACAATAACTAAATTCAAATGAGCTACTAATCACTATATTGGATTATTCAATTTATTTAAATTTTACTTCGATCTTGTACCTATTTTACATACAGTAATATATTATAATCTCCCTTATTGTTTTATAGCATAGCATTTGTTTTGGGTGTGTGGATATATTCTGTTATCATTACTGGCATGATAACATATTTTGGTTAAAAGTATCGATCAACTTTTCAAATTAGCTTATGAAATAGTTTTATAAGTTATTTTAGTTGTTACTTTATGATATGATTTTTTTACTACATTATAAAGCATCTTTAGTGACCTCCAATCGGACATCAGACGTTTTACTTTGCACCGACAGAAAGCGTCTACCTAGCAACTGGTGACGCTGTCATACTCCTATTGGTTCATAATTAACCACAAATGAAAACATTGGCCAATGATCTACTTTTCAACTTAAAAATACATATGATTATCATGTTACAATTTAACAATGTCTCTAATGTATGAAACATATGTGTATGTCTTTAAATAATGCTTAACGCTTCCTTATTTCACTGACATTTTTTATTTTTATTTTTTTATACAAGTAGCCTGATGAGATATGATTAGATTGTTGACATACAGCTCGTGGAAATACACGTTTGTCCAGTTTCTGGGTTGAAGTTTTAATTTAGTTGTGTGTCAGTCCTTACATGTGGAAAAGTCGTCTGCCTAGTAACAAGTGAGGCTCACTTTCGATTGGCTGATTATTAGCAGCAAGAGAAAGGGGCGTTTTTTAAGGACGTTCTGCAAATAAAATAACAATCATTTAAAGTGATTGATGAAGTTTGTTTTACTTTCATTTTAGAATAGAGACAAAAGCCAAATTGTTGGTTTTCATATGGTGCTTTTTTTGTACGTGTCGGACAGTCCAAACTCAGTATCTAAGCAAACCACAAGTGCCTTGAAAATGCTGGGTAAAGCGCTTTTGGAAATCCCCTGAGTCATTTTAATACACTGGCATATTTTGCAAACTGTAACATACCAATTTTAGTGTCAAATCGTGTGTATCCTTTCTCCCCTACACTTGTTATTGTCACTCCCTTAAGACACCTGTATTTATATTTATATTTCTCTCTCCCAGGGGCTCCAACAGACGTGCCTTTAAGATTGCCGGCCTGACGACCCTGGCATGTCTGCTGCTGGCCAGCCAGGTCTTCACTGCCTACACTGTGTTCAACCAGAAGCAGCAGATCCACTCACTGCAGAGTAGCACAGAGAAAATGACTAAACAGCTGACCCGCTCCTCCATGGGTAAAAAAAACAAAAAAAACAGAGGCATTCAAGTTCTAACTATTAGACAAGATGATCCCAAATATAATTTTCTTTTAATTCAATTGATAACAGTCTTCATCAGACAGAAGGAGGAAGATGACAAGGAAGTGAAAGTTTGCTTTTGAGGAAGTTTTTCTAAAGCTGAATAGAGAAATGAAAGATTCACTGGTGATTCATGGGGCAAGGGAGGGTGGGGGGTTTTAGCGTTACCCTTTTGTTGATCTTATCATCTCAAGCAGTGTCTAATAGGTACAATGATTCACTATCTAGCATTCAACACATCCGGTGGTGTAGGAGAGATGCTGTGATGAAAAGCCTGAGCTAGGTTTGATTGTGTGTTACCTGCATTTAGTTCAGTTTATTTTTATATTCATCTGGAGTTGTTTATCGAATGTATATTATTAATAATATTTTTTCATGCATATATAAATATTTTGGATTGGCTCTTCAAAGCTGTGGCTCCGATGAGGATGAGCCTGCCTATGAACAGCCTTCCTCTACTGATGGACGTCACATTGGATGGAGACAACAAGGCAACCAAGACACCCTTGACTGTAGGTTTACCCTTTGTAGCAATACATTATGTAATAACAACGCAGTATGTAATAATACGTCAAAATGCTTTTCATTTTCACTTTTTTATGTTATAACACCTACATTAATATTCTTCCACTTTTTTCATTTAGACACTTTACTACATACTGCGATGTTCCATGCCCTCCTACTGTTATTTCTACTACCTAGGTGGCAATATACACAATATTGTCCCGGTCTGGATGATGTAAAACAAATGATAACATTTCAACATGAATACAAACAAACCCTGAATTATTTGACTCCTTTCTTCCCTCCCTTTCAGAAACTGCAGGACACTGTTGTAACTCTGGAGAAACAAGTGAAGGATCTCATGCAGGTATGTTGCACTCCTCTGTATCCTGTTGATACTCACATTGCGCTCACGTTGGGTTGACACTGAACCATGGTCATTGTTTCTGAGCAGGAGTTCACTCTGCCCCAGTTCAACGAGACCTTCCTGGCCAACATGCACAGCATGAAGCAGCAGATCAATGAGAGCGAGTGGAAGGTAAAGCCATACACATATTCACATAGGAAATGATAAAAACACAAATTGAAATAGATCAAATGAATTGATCCTGTCAGTCTAGTTACGTCATGCCTTCAGTCGGGTTTTCTTTATTGTTTTATTTTCTCATCCCGCAGAGCTTTGAGTCCTGGATGCGTTACTGGTTGATCTTCCAGATGGCCCAGCAGAAGCCTACACCCCCGACATCTGAGCCAGGTTACTGGGACTTTCTTCACTTTGATTAGGAGTCAACCCAAATAGTCTACTATACGACGATTCGATCTAAGAAGCTCGATTTGACTGCCACTATCACAGTCCAATATTTTTATTTTTTTTATTGTGAAACAAGAATAATTGTATTCCGGCTATATGGGGGACTCTGAGCTGAATGTCTCATTTGACATGAAATTGCTTATAATTGCAATAATTTGACCATAGGTAGGATTCAAGCAATCAGATTCCACTAGGGTAAGTCTCAGTCAAAACACCCGTACATTTGAGCATTTCCAGTCATCCAGCTCAAGGACCATGGCTGTAATTTCTTACTGTGGCAAAACTGATGTTGACGAGATGCGCTGACATCAGGAGTTTACAAGATGCAAACCAGTGGCTCGGTTCAGATTACATTTGCTATCATTTTCATTACACACATTGTATACCTGATATTGTTTTAGCTACTTGAGTTTTTCGGAGCAATAACAGGAGAAAACGAGAGTGCCTTTCTTATATCAAGTGTTATTTAATACACTTCTCTTTGTGCAAACATCAAATAAAGATTGATCTTTGCCTTACAGTAAGAGTTTTACATTTTGAGAAATACAAGTTATACGAGTAGATCAATATACTGTTCTCATATGTGTTAGATTTGACATTGGACACTTTGATTTAGTAACAAATCAATAAGAGAGCTTTCGAGGTGCTGGTTTGTGGAAATTGTTACCTTTAGTCAGCTTCATCAATCATCTTATCTAATTCTCGACAAGAAAACTAATAAGCACACCCCAAACGGGCAGCACTATTAGCTTGACCTTTGCTTAAGTCACTATCAATTAAAGGTGCACTATGCAATTTCAGGGGAGGGGGTTTTGTTTACATTTGCAGAGCCTAAAACTAGTTCACAGAACATAAATATTCTACATGTAATTCTTAGTATTGATTAATTCTATCACCATAAATAAAATTAAAAAATATTTTGAAACACCTGAAACCACACGCATAACAGAATATGTTTGTATACAAAATTGTGGGTCCTTCGGCAACAGTGAAACAGTTACTTTTAAGGTAGCTTTATAACTTTAAACAGTGTTCTAGGGATCCAATTTTTCCTGTGAGGAAAGTTTGTTTATTCAAGTTACCTTAGAAAGCATTTACTTGACACACCCAAAGTCACATAGTTCATCTTTAACACCAAACAGGCCTTTATTAACAACCCAATTTTCTCCTCTCTCTCTAACTCTCAGCCTCCTCGCTCAAGACCAAATGCCAGATGGACTCAGCCCCCGGTGCGGGCAAGCTCGGCTCCTACCTTCCCCAGTGTGACGAGCAGGGCCGCTACAAGCCCATGCAGTGCTGGCACGCCACAGGCTTCTGCTGGTGTGTGGATGAGAGCGGCCATGCGATCGAGGGCACCACCATGCGCGGCCGCCCCCAATGTCAGGGAGGCAGAGGTAACATATTCAATGACTTTTGATTCAGTGCTGTATCTATAGCTTTTCTTTGGAGACTGTCATGAATGGTGAAACTAACTGAGTCGCTGTCCATTTTAGCGCCCGCTCCTTACCGCAAGATGCTTGCTCCCAGGCTCATGCAGAGGACCATCAGCATCGATAGTGGTGAGTGTCTCAAATTTGTTTTTTAAAATGTATTATTAGATGTTTATTCACAATAATGTGTTGATTGCTACACATAATCACTTGTGTTTGGTTTTTTTTGCTTTGTTTTTTGCAGATTCAAAAGAGTCAAAATAAGCAAGTGCTGAGTGAACCTTTCCATCAAGCAATCTTCGCAGTCCTGAGTATTTGCTTAATTGAAGCTGGATGATGCAACGATTTGAAATCCCTGATCAGTTATCCTTCCATGCGACCTTTTTGATTCTATCCATTTTGCTGGCTGCTTGAATTTCCAATCAATAGATAGGCCTGTTACAGCATATCAATATCAATGTTTTACAATGTTTTCCTTTAACAACAGAATAATTATGGGGTGTTCTCATTGACATTTTAATCTACAGTAGATATTGGTATTGATATAACCAAAGACTATTAAAGTCTGTGTGATAAATGTGTTTTTAAAGAATGATTCAAAAGGTTGGTTCAGCCAAATAAAACAACCGAGGTAGTTTAGGTTTTATTTGTCCAGGCTTTATAATATCATCTTGCTTCCACCCCAATACAGTGGAGGTGATTGGACGTTCGTTTATGTTGCATACAGCATTGAAATATTACATGTAAAAGACTTCAAAGACAGCAAAGACTCTTTTCATAGAATATAGTTCCAATAACAAAAAACAGCTACATTTTTCAATGCTGTGAGCACCACGAACAAATGCCTGCACTAAATAACACCGAAACTATCTGCACGGTTAGATATATAACAGGTTAGCGAGGAAATGTTAACGAGTGTGAGTAAATCACTTTTTCTATGAAGCTGTTAAGAAGACTAAATAAAGTTCTCCTTACAACACAGTTTGCATTACTATTCATATATTCAACCTCTGTCGTGTTCTAAGATCCTGTGATTGTTGACGCTATTGACAAACGCCTAAATAAACTTTCACCTGATAGGATGCAGTGTCACTTCTTTCTTCTTCTTCTGGAAGACTTTCACTTTTTTCTTTGAAGCATTCAAGACATTCCCTTTAAACATAAAGCAGATCAGTACATTATCCCGTATTTCTTAATCTCCCATAGACTGTATTTGATTTCGCAGTCACCTATCTCACCCTCTTTCCCTATTTTTTTTTTTTTTTAAAAAGCCATGCTTATCAAATGAAAGGAACGTGAATGTGAATGTAGCACCGGCTGCCATACTCTGCAAAAAGGGCCAGTTTAAATTAACCATCCTCTCTCAGCTATAGAGCCAAAGACCACCTCACTGAAAATGTTTAAGCAGCCGGGGTACACCATGACCTGCTTATAGAGTCAGTGGAGGAATGGAAATCTAGAGCACCTGGAGTTTACCCTGTGGGCAACTTCACAATATGTATAAAATATGTATTTTTAAACAACTCCAACCCCAGCTTCGATAAAAAATTAAAGGGTAGTGTAGCTTTTAGTCCAGTCCATTCTAACTATACTGAATGGGCCAGGCAGGACATTCATAAAAGGTTGACTTCATTGTTCTACATGAACAGTTCTGTTTATTGAAAAGTTAATACTTTGAATTAAAGCTATAGTACTTAACTTCTGTTGCCCCCATGAGGAATTCTGAGTAATTACAACAGTACAGCTTGGCTCATCTACATGAGGTAAGCCTTAGTTGATCGAGCATGGATTTTAGACCTCCTGCTGTACGTCAAGGTTTTTTCTTAGCAGTAGAATCAACAACTGAAACATTTCTAGGGCGCTTGAAACAAAATGATTTCAAAATGATTAACGCTCATCAATAACCTCAGTCGTGTGACCTTTCTGACATGTCATGGTAATTGTACCCAGGACACCTAGACCAGGGAAAGTAGATTCTGGCTCATAAATGATTTAGCATGGTGTCATTTAAAACCAAGTGACCCAGTGGCTAAGGTAGGCTACACATATGCACGGAATGGAGACTACTGTGAACACAAACGCACCTGTAAGTAGCCTACTCTCTTTTCTAACACCTTACTTGTGTTTTAAGCTTGGGAGACAAATATAATTTAGGGGAATTTAAACAGGCAGGTTTTATTGACCAATGTTCATGCTTCTCCAGTTGTGTGAGGGAGATGGAACCATCAAAGTGGGAGTTGTACTCGATACAATCCCAGGTAAAGCAAGGAGAAAACATTTTTTCAATCGATCAACATGCTATGCTGTAGCTGTGGATTTGTGTGAGAATTATTTTGTTATGCACAGAAGGAATCGACTGCGTGGTTATCGGTGAAGGAGGCCGTTGTGTGGACTACACACCGGGAAAGGATGAGGTAAAACAATCCCAGAAGCTCCTTCAATGAACACTCAGCAGCAATTTGCTTTCTCAAGATCCTCACCTGTTGTAATGTGTTTTACCATCAGGAGGCAAATTCCTTCTCCTTTGACCAAGTTGTGACTGTTGACAACATACAGGTACAAAAGAGCCTCTGGCATCTGTTTTAAACTGAATGTGCCTGGTCTGTTTGAGCTATACTACTCCACTGAGCCTATTTACGGATTTTCATCACCAAATACTGGCGTGTTTGGGAACTGAAAGTCTGATAATTATCTCTGCAGAGTTTGCACCTTGAGCTCCTGCAGCCCCTGACTGAATCCATATCTTGTGGTTTCAATGGAGCGCTGCTGATATGTGGAGCCTCCACAGAGAAGATAAGCTCTCTGATCGACCACGTTATTGTCAAACAGGTGGAGCTAATGCAACAAAACTATACACCTGGCATTGGGTGATATGGTGTTTTTCTCACTACTAATGAAATTCTTGTCTCTGTTTTAGGTCCTGGTAAATCTGTTTAGTCGTATGTTGTCACAAGTAAAAGAGGAGTTGTTCTTCACTGTGTCATCTCTTCAGGTCTGGTCTTCCGAATTAAAAGGTGGAGTCAGTCATTCTGGAAAACGCTTGTTGTCAAAATCACTTTTCGTCAAAATCAATGAATATCCATGCTGTGTTTGTGCTGAAAAAAAGGGCTGGTGTTAATACACTGCAAAGGCTATGTAAAATGGCATGTAAACAAAGGTTATGTGAACAAAGGGGGCTCACTGTGACTAGCAACATGCCCATTTACATAGCCTAGGATGTGTATACACTGGATTTTTTGTTTTACTCACAAGTAGCGGATCGTAAGGAGATATTCCCTGATTTTGACAAATAGCGATTTTGACAGCAATCATTCTCCAGAATCACTGACTCCACCTTAGATAGCACACCAATACCTTTTATTTATTAGACATAATATGGCACAGGATAACTAATGTTGTTCAACATCAGTTTTATCCAGATAGCAGTGCTGTAGATCTCCTGAGCCCCAACAGACAGACTCTAAAGCTTGTGACACACCCTGTCTTAGGAAGGTCAGTCCAGATGATAAGCAATGATATATATTTATAAAAGACATATGCAATAAACAACATTATATGCATGGTGCAAGAGATGCAAAATTTGCATCCACGTGTGCATTTCTGTGTAAGTTTGTCTTTTTTTCCTCAGTCTTGTAGGAGCTTTTTGTGAGGTGTGTGTGAGTTCGGCAGAAGAAGCCTACACCCTGTATGAAACATGCAAGGAGACACTGAAGGCCAATGCTGGCACCATTTCCAGAAGGTAGTTCGAATAAACCCATGTTGAGTAAACATAGGCCAAGTAATCTGTTAAGTGAATAACTTTGAATGGATTAATTACAGTAGAGCAGTGGATCACAATAGAGCTAAGTGTCTTACACGAGTGATTTGAGTGTTACGTATAGCTTTAGATGTATCTGTGTTGTTGTTGTTGTTACAGTGTCAACCAAGCTTTCCCTTCTTTTTAACTGCATTTCATGAATAAATGGACTTATTGTTAACTACATGTTGTTGGTGTGTGCCTCCCCTCAGATGTAGTTCCCTTTTCTCATTGGCTGTCGAGTGGAAACCTCATCCAGAGGAGGCGGAGTCAGAGGTCTGCTGCAGCCGACTGCAGCTGTTCAGCCTGGCAGGAGGAGCCAGCAGCACTGACCTCAGAGGGTCAGTCACATTCTCATATACCGTCAGCTCAGCTATCTAAAAATGACATCCATGATCCTAATGGCCAGCTTAGCATGGATTAAAACACTATTCTCACCATTATCTGGATTTGAACCAATGTCATTTATTTAGCACTCAACAGTCATGTACTATGAGACATATTCAGGACTTGTGAAAACAGTCTTTGGAGTCCTCATACAAGGCATACCATAGAAGAGGTATTTATTGGAGTCCAGACTAAAATCTATATTTTTACTGTAAAGAATCTTTATTTTCTGATTCACTAGCACAGAAATAGTATACTTTAAAGACATATGTAACACATACTGATACAATTAGTATGTGGTGTTAGGCAGTGCCGCAGTGGTAATAGTTGAATACTTCCCAGAGTCAATCCACTGGTGAAAGTTGTGGACCGAAGCCAATGTGAAGCCTCAGCAAGCGACAGCAAGTTCCTCCCTTTCCTCCTAAATGAGGCCTTAACAGGAAACAGCAGGACCGCCCTCATCTACTGCATCCAACCTCAAGGTATGAGTGATCCATCCATCTGGGCCCAGCACCACCTACTCAACTATAGTGCTTCTGGCAAAGAGACATGACTCTATTTATCCTTTAGGTCTCCTGGATGACGAGACCCCCTCTGCTTTAGCTCTGGCCCAGAGAGCAAAAAGTTTGTTCACCAAGGCCACTGTTAATCGCTGGTGCCCAAGGGCAACCGAGCAACAGATCAGAGATACCATCACAGAGCTGAGAACCGTGATGATGTCACAGGGGGGAAATGAAGTTCACCACACCTACAGGCTAGCAGAGCTGATCCGCAACCTGCAGGTAATGCATTATTAGATAAGTATCACCGTCTTTACCTGTGCCAGGGCTAATTGAGTTCATAGCTGAAATAGACCTTCCTGCGATCTCGCCGGCAGATTGTGAAAAATCAGTCGTGGGAGAAGAGGAGGGAAGAGTCAAAGAAGATAAAAGGCGAAACACAGGTTTCTACCAGTTTACTTTTCCACACCCAAGCTTTAACAACAGTGAAAAAATGATGTGTGATCCCAACTAAATGAAATTGTTTGTTTTTCTCCATGTTTTTTAGCAGAGTAGTCTGATGCCAAAAAGCGACTGGCCCAGCAGTGATTCCAGAGAGAGTACACACACAGTGAAATATTTACAACAGCAGCTGCAACATGAAATGGAGGAACATATTAGAGGTAATTTGTTATGATTATGAAAAATGTGTCAACTTAAATAAATAGGGACATCTGTGATCGTGTGTGTGTGTGTGTGTGTGTGTGTGTGTGTGTGTGTGTGTGTGTGTGTGTGTGTGTGTGTGTGTGTTTCTCATATGCACAGAGGGTCAAGGGAATGTAGAGAAAGTACAGGAGAGAGTTTCGAGAATCCAGCAACTGAGGGAGGCTCTTAAAGAGGAGACACTGAAGAATGGGCTCACTGCAGAGAAATCTGACCTCTGTCAACAGGTAACACGCTCTGTTTAAGTCCTGCCAATGTTAACACAAGACACTGCCGGTAAATAGAGTAAAAATGGTCATAATAGATATCATCATGAAATTATCACATATTATCCATAGAATCCAATGTTTGCATTGAACATATTTTGGCTACAGCCCTTTTTCGTTTTTTATAAATCAAGAAATACTATGTAGAGGTCTTATTGTATTGAAAAATAATGACAATGGCAGTTAAAGGATATAGGAGACATATAAAGACACAAACAGACAAGGTTTAGTCATCAAATAAACACCTTAATGTAAAATTGTAACCTTTTATTTATACTAGTAGTATGAAATAATAGTTGTTCGGGAAGCAAAATACTGCTAAAAATCTCATAATTGACCAGTGCTAAAAAAAAACATTATTTTTTTTGCCTGCAGTGTCTCGCCTTAAATATAATATTGTACAGATCTAGATCTGATTGGAGAATGTGTTTACAGGGCTTTGTGAATCCCCAATTAGACATATAAACAATATATTTTTTCCTGAGCGAGAGCAGGCGAGCCACACTAACACATTTATTTCGCCAATTTAACGCTCAGTCTCAGTGGGAATACAGCAAAGCACAAGAGCGGAGGAAGCAACTACATGAGGACCAAAAGAGATTAATTCAGGAGGAGGTGGAGAAGATGGAGAGAGACTTGGCACAGGAACAGCTACCGGTGAGATAATGAGATACACTGTTGTTTAACGTTATTCACTTTGCGATCTATCTTAGCCCGGGATGCTGCTGAGTCAGTTTAAATTAAAGCAGAGGTGGATTTATGGTGGGCAGAAGGAAAAACCTCTGCACTTGCAAGTTAATTCTGTTATTTTCTTTGCATTTCATTGGTGGTAGGGTGGGGGGGTTTAATTTCATCCCTTCCCCTGGCAGACAGAGGGTCCCCAGAGAGAGCTGTTGGTGCTGGGCAGAGAGCGGCAGGTCCTGGTGCTACAGATGGAGGCCATGCGCTCTGAGGCCCAGCAGGCTGAGACAGACCTGAACCATCAATATGACACACACCAAAGAGAACTGCACTGTTTAAGGGAAGAGAGTCTGCAGGTAGGCTATATAGGGCTTTGGTGGATCACTGAGAGAACACTGATTCATATTTTATTATCACTTTTACGTATTCTCTTAGATGAGTTAGTGATTTAGGTGGCCTGCTGAAAGAAAATGGCTGTGTTTTGCATGAGTAAAAAGCCAATCAATCAGAGTATAATTTTGGTCCGAGTTTCTAAGAACAATGCCATTTGTATTACATGTATTATTAGAATTAAGTACCATATGCCTTAACATATCAGCTCCCAAATTAAAGCTCCACGGGTCTCCTACATTTAAATTGATTAGGAGTAACCAGCAGGGGCAGCAGCTGCAAAAATAGTAATCCCTTTAGAATAAATAAATAAATCTTTTCCAAATAAACTTTATACCAAAAATGTAAACAGTACTTAATGTAATAAAAAAGGGACAGGATTTTGCATAATTACACTGCATATCAGGGACAAAGATTCTACGTGAAAAAAAAAAGTATTATTTAACAGATGCCTGATACAGAAGGGGGAATAAAATCATACAAAAAATGAAAGAAAACAATATACTTATTACATAAAAATGTGTTGTGTTTAGTGAAAGCTGCAACGGTTTGATAAGGTGTTTACATGTTGAGTCAGCCCTCTGTTGTTCTGTGTTGTACTGTTCCCCAGGTGTTCAGAGTGTTCCGTCAGGTGAGTGAGGAGCAGAGGAAGGTGTCAGAGGGCAGGTACAGAGGCGTGCTGCTGGAGGCTGTGCAGGACGCAGTCTACCTGTCTGCACGCAACCAAGAGCTGCAGGCTGACAACAAACAACTCCGAAAAGGTGAGTGTTGTTTAGGGTTCCCTTAACTGTATACTAGAAAAATGCCAGCTGTTTCATTTCAGATAAAAGCTTCCCGTAAACCTTAGTAACCTGTGAATCAATATAGCAGCAATGACCAAGAGCGGATTCTTCCTCCCACCAGCATTCAAATATTTTTTTTTTCTTTTACAGCACTAGGAGAGTTGAAGGACATGTTAGCTGTGCGCAGGGATCCTAAGGCTGAATAACAACGATGAACAAATGACTAAAATATGTTTATGAATCAGTGTGCTTGATGTAAATCATGACAAATAAAACTTTTTATTTTTATCCTTCAATTTATTGTTTTTTTATTTACACACTGTATAACACTTTTTATTTATATTTATATTTATATTATCTTTGACATTTTTCTTGGCAGAGAATGCAATATAAAACAAAATCACCAAGAAGACAATAGCAGCACTCCTCAGAAATGTAGAAGATATGATAATCTTGACCTGCATTATTGTTTGAATGTACTTGCAACAGTGAAACAGACTTCTAAATTAAACAAAACAAAAATACGATTTAACTTGTCAAATTAGGCATGAGCTGACGTGACTGGTCACACATAATAGGGTAACAAATCTAAAACATGCGTTGGAAGGCAGATAGATAAAAAAGGCAGAAATCGAAAATCACATTTGAAACTCAAAAACAAGGGACCAGAATTATATTTGGGGTTCAGGGGGGCCCTTGGTGCAGACTTAACTACCTGTAATAAAGATAAGCTGCCAGTCCAATCATAGCCACGGGCAGGAGGAAGAAAGGTGTGAGCTGCAGCCCTAAGACGGCCCAGGACAACAGAGCGTTAACCAGCATGGAACAGGAAATTACAAACAGTCTGGTGATGCCGCTGCCATGCTTGAGCACCACGGACATTAGCAGCCCGTTAGCCGCCTGCCCTGCTATAATGGCCCAAACTAGCCCTGAATATCCCTCCAGAAAGCTCTTTGTGCCCTCTACAAAGAAGGAAGAGAAGGAGGAGAGCATGTTGATGACCACTCCAAACACATAGAGGTAGAGATTCTGCAGGCTAAGGGGCAGCCTCTGGCTCTTCAACACCCTCTCAGTGTAAACCGCTGCGAGCCCTGAAACACAGCAGTACACCAGCACAAGGAAAAGCCCCCAAGCTGTTACATAGAGCCTGGAACCTTCTTTTTCTTCCTCAGCTCCTTCTTGGGCCTTCTCCGGGTCTCCTTCTAGATCCAGGCTGCTGTATGTGTGGCACACGCCCGCACACATGAGGAGCCCCACAGCCAGCCACTGAGCTGGCCGCAGCCTCTTGCCCAGGCAGAAGGAGTACAGCAGGGCGGTGGAGGCTATTTTCAGGTTAGAGAGGACTTGGTAGGAGCTGGGGTCCATGTAAGCCTGCATGACCACCACCAGGTTGTTGTTGAAGGCGTACAGCAAGGCAGGGATTGCATAGGGCGCGACGAGGGCTAGAGGTGGGGGAGAACGTAAGGCGGATGTAGCCCCAGTTAGAACCAGAGTCGCCAGAGAGATGAAGAGTTTGGTTAACTCGATCATGACCACACACGATGAAGGGTTGAAAGGGACTTGACCAGCCACCTTGGTGAGAGTGATGAGCGGCGCGTGAGAGCCGTAGATGAGGACCATGAGGCCAAAGAGGACTGCCCACTGAATCTTTTTAACCCACTGTTTCCTAATCTTGGCCGGGGAACCGTGACCCAAATTAGGGATCACAATCATCCTGGATGTCAAATGAAACGTTTAATTTCTAACAAATGTGAATGCCAGCTGCAGTGCAACAAAAAATACTTTTTTGTGTTTATTTTTTTTAAATAAACAACTATAAATCTAGACCCTTTAAATATCAATGTATAAATACTAATCTCTGTATAGCTCTGTTTGTATGTATGAGCTGGAAAATTCGATTCTAAAACCTGACCGGCTTAAATAACTGCTCCAGGCAGCAAAACTAAGAAAACCTATGAAATGTGATGGACCAAACATTAAAACCTTGTAGGCACAATGTTTCACATTTTGTGTTTAAACAGAAATTAAACAGTGCGGTATTTAACCAAACCTGAACCAAAAAATTCTAATAAAAGCCAGTCTTTGACGTTGAGTCCCCAATGAAATTCCAGTTACAATATTATATCCATACTCCATTCACAACAGGAACCTTGAGGGCTGTTCCGCCAAGAGCCACTGACGAGCCAGCAGCTATGTCTTGATTTCTTCCCCTTGTGCCTGTTGTGTGAGGCAGGACTAGTGGTCATTCAGCACCAAATTACTTTGGTCCTTTTTTCAAGCTGTTCATGTAGTCTTTGACGGTCCTTTCGATGTTGGGCACTGGATAGTTCTGTGCGGCGTACAAGCCCGTGAGTGTTCCCAGCACCACTCCCAGGACGGCAGAGGAGCGCAGCTTGGCCACCACATAGCCGGCCAGGAAGCCCTTCAGGAACGGAGACCCCAATACTGAGCTGCCCTAAGAAAACAAAATAGTGCCATGACTTTTTAGCACAATTTGACAATGTATAGATGGGTAAATAAATATGAACACATCTAATGCATGGTTCCTACTGCTTAAATCAAGTTAGATTTACGACTTTTTTACTGCCACTTGAAAGGAAATTAAAGAGCAATTTTAGAATTATAACCAAAATGGTTAAGAAAAACAACATCATATTCATTCATGTGTTTTTTTTCTGGGTTGAGAGTTTTATTCACCATCAAAAATATACTTAAAGATAGATTTCTGCGACAAGAGACATGTTTTGTAACAGGAGAAACTGTCTGCCTCTTCTCTTTTCACATTGCCCCAGACACCTGCATCAGACTGTAAAACTGTATGATCAATAATTGTCTTTTTTTCTCACCAATGTGCCTCTCAAAATATGCATATGAATATCTACATTCTTGATTACTGATGGATCATACGAAACAGTCAGACTAAAAATGTATTAAGAAATACAGTTTGTGCAGGGTCTATGTGCATAGAGGCGTAAACGCCTTTTCACAGCAGTTGAAACAACGGTGAAATTACTCTGCTCTTATGTCGTTGATCAGAGAAAGCTGGAACAACTTACCTGAGGGATTCCCACAGAAACCTCGCTCTCTATTCGCCTCTGGATTTCCTCCAGTTGATTTTTGAGCTGCGTCAAATCCTTCAACTCTTTCAGTGGATCCTAGAAATGAAAAGCAACGTGTTCGACATTACACCGGTAATTTGACGTTAGCTAAATATAGTTCAAGTTAATGTTAATGTAGGGACTAGGGATAGCCTAGGTTGCTTTAGGCTACAAATTGACCATAAGATAGTTTCTGTCACGAATTTCGCACAAAGAGCTTTTCTCTCACAATACAGAGATAGTGTTGTCGGAGTTTTGCTGCTTAGTTTACAGCAACATAACTTATATAGACAGCTAATTTGATAATAAAGCGACCAAGTAGGCCTAACCTAATTTCACAGCCAGCTGCTGCTGAGAGGAAGCATTTTTTTTTTTACTCAGTGGGCCCCACTCATTTAGCAGATACTGTCATCAGACGGAACGTGGGAAATTAATACATTAAAATCCAGAGCACACTAAACTCACTCACCTTGTCATCCGCCATCTTTGCTCGGTGAAGGCGATCAGTGCTCAACGCATAAGCCTGAGACAATTGTTCTTTCCCCCTTCAGCTCGATTTGTTTGGTCTGGATGTTATAATTGTGTTTAGGTATGGTTTTATTAACCACATTTTTACAGTCTATGTCTAAATACGTGGTCCCCGATAGTTAAATGTTGTTCTCGTTTATTTTCCCCTGCACAGTGCACTACGTAAAGCCTACAAAAAGTCCCTTATCCTATGTGGCATATAGCCTACTTTTTTTTTCTTAGAATCATATATTTATCAATTTAAATAAGGTGGGCAGTATTCAACACCTATTGATCTTCCTTGTAACGTTACACCACTTCTGTGGTAATAATTATTACCGACTTGACAGTGAACTGCGAGTCAGGTCGAGGGTGGCTGTGGACCTGTGGACACACTCTGCACTCTGAAGGTCTATGGGACGCACGCGACGCTTTCACGTGTCACAAACGTCTTCTCTGATTGACCCAAACGTGTTTATTCCGCAATTTGATTGGTTGGGAGACCATAGCAACAACCGCCATGTTTTTTTTACAGGCTGACAAGAAACGAAGCTAGTTTTACAGATATTATGCGTCTAAAATCCTTGGTTTATCATGAAGTATAGACACATTGCAGCATATTCTACCGTCGGCGCAATGCTGGAATGTTTCAGTGACCTGTGAAGGTTGTTCCGAGCAGTTTGTAGAGCCTCGAGCCGTCGTAGGTAAGGCTTCAATAAGAAGGCATTTCATTGGATAACTGGCTGGCTGTGCAGGCAGTATGAAGACACGCCATTAAACGTACTTTTAGAGCAGGGAATGACCGTGTTAGTGCTTTAGTAGTCTCTCTTTAAGAGCCCTCTGCATGACAAGTTTTATTTTCACTATGACACTGTGGGTTTATTATCCCTGCATGAAGTATCAACCCGTTACACATTTTTCTACACTCTGTTTATTTTATTAGACAAAGTATATTTCATCAGCTGAGATAAAGCTAAGGTTACGAACTGACTGAACTTCAGTGCTTACGGAAAAGTGACGCTGCATAATAATCATCGTACTGTTAACATCGTTTACAAATGAAGCTCTAAAAAGCACAGTATTGCAATATGCAACTCAATACACATGTAATTTTATCTCCCTTGTTTCAAAATTGTCTTAACTTCCCTGCTTTACGTTCTGCCTGTATGAAGGACCAACCAACTGATCTCATACTATTTTTAGCGATAGATCTTTGGAAATCATGGAGAAAGTGGAGGTGATAGAGGTTATGAAAGTGACTGAGGAGGTGGAGAGCTGCTACAGCCAAATGGAGGTGACGACCCCAAAGAAGAGGAAGAGCAAAGCCCATGAAGACAGTGTGGAGAAACCCAAAAAGCCTAGGTAAAGTACATAGCCCAAAGTACGTTTCCTTCACAGAAAAGAAAATCCAACATCATGTGTCCTCCACTGTCATATAGTTATGTACATATCTCTTTTAGGTCTGCCTACCTGCTATACTACTTTGATGTTCACCAGAGTATGCAACAGGAAATCCCAAATCTGCCACAATCAGAGATCAACAAGCGCATCAGCGAGAGCTGGAGAAGGCTCAGTGTGGCTGAGAAAGCCTTCTATTTGGAGAAGGCCAAGTCCGAGAAGGAGGGCATAGGCACAGTAAGATACAGAGATACTGCTTCATTGTTGTTATGTAGGCATTCCAGTGAATCTGAATATCTGTGGAGCCTTTTAGCTCAGAATAAAACTTTCTCTTGTCATGTGAATGATAACGTTTTGCCAGTATTGAAGAAAAATGTCGAGGACATGATTGAAATTACTACGTTGATCTCGTAAATGATAAAAAAGTAGAGAACGATGTACAGAGAAGTCTGTGAAAACCAAAAACCAAAGTCAGAATTCCTTTGACCTAACCGTGACTGTTTTCCTGTTTAATACATTCTAATAACTGCTGGGATAGTAATGTATATTCAGAAAAAATTAGTGTGTCACTAAACCCGGCCCGTAATAGTAAGTATAATAGTTTATGACAGTGCCAAGCCAATGTTGTTAATAGGTTTGCCCATGATGGAGAGCTTGTTTTGAAATAGTCTGTTATTAAGTATATAAGGACCCTTCTTTATAAATATGCACATCAGAATATTTATGTTCTTATCTAGATTGATTTAATTTGATATGAATATATTTGCCTCATGTCACTACTACTACAGATAAAGTCAGAATGAAGTTACCCATTAGTATGAAGAATCACAGCAGATATTCACTGGTGTTTAGTATCACGTCAAAATTATTCTTTGGATAGCCATGACCTATTTCTCTCTATTTCACTCTTCCCTTAGTCTCCCAGCCCCTCCAAAGAGCTGCCAGGCTTCCGCAAAATCCTCCCCAGAGCCAGTTACTTTGTCATGCCTAAAGGCTGCTCTTCCAATACCCAGCCGGGTGACACTCAGCCGGAGGTGAGCGCAGAGTCTTTTGACTGTCCTATGGAGGGAGGCCTGTCTTCAGTGTCTCTGCCCCACGAGCCCCAGTATACAGCCCTGGGGTTGGCCAGTGAGGTGGAGCTGTCCGAGCAGCCCATCGTTGCTGAGGACATAGCAGGGGAAATGACAGTGGCTTCTCAACCCTCTTCCTTCACTGTCTCATCCAAACCTCTGGTCTGCACTGATGCCCATGTCTCACACATCTCTGCTGCTGACCTCATGGCCAATGGGCTCACGCTGAAGGGAAACAAGGCTGGTGGTGGCTACAGTGGGGCGATGGTACAGCAGATAAAGGGGGGAACTACACAGGTTGTTGCCGTCATACCCAACCAGGTGAGACCTTATTGTCCTTCTACAAGTCAGCAGAATGTAATTAATACATTTAAAGGTGCAGTGTGTAAAGGGACTAGGTAGAAATGGAATATAACATTCATAAGTATGTTTTAATTAGTGTATAATCACTTAAGAGAAAAAGAGAACAAAGCTTTTTATATCTACAGAGGAGCGAGGGCCGCCGCCATGTTGCCCTGCCATGTTTCTACAGTAGCACAGAATGGACTGATTTAACAGCCTTATACATTTTTATATTCAAAACAATAGGTGCGCCGGCAATGCAACTATTGAAAGACGAAGAAGAAGTACTATCAGCCTTGTCACTCGATTTTTGGAAAGACTTGAGTCAGTGGTGGATGATGCCATCTTTAGTAACTACCTTCTTGTCCTTGATAGTCACCGTAGCTTCTGTACATTTTCGGAATCAGAGGGGTAGAGATGGAGTGTTGAAATCTAGAACATTCACCACTAGCTGATGCCAAAGTACACCCTTATTACACACGGCACATTTAAGGATGTATTGGGGCAAGTTACGTACAAATAAATGTAGCTCACCATTTTAATAACAAAAAAAGCTATTATAGTGAAGTGATGTGTCCCTTGCTTCAGAATTTACTGGAGCCCAAGTCTATGGCTGCAGTACGCCCTGTAGGCCCAGTGATGATGGTCTCTGTTGGAGCCAACATAGACCGTAGTGCCAAACCTTCATATAAGATGGTAAGCACCCACATTATACACCCATTTCCATCTTAATACATCCCAATACTGAAACTGGGAAGTGTAGTGTCTGCACATGGCATCAGTAAATCTGAAACATTATTCTTGAGATGATTGGGGTGGTAAAAGCAGTTGAGAGACCAACTTTCATGTTTCTTTTTTTTTCGCAGCCTGCAAAGACGTACACCAGGAGAGGTCGAGGGAGGTGTCTAAATCCTGGATGTGCTTTTGTGTACGTCACCCGCCACAAGCCACCGACGTGCCCTGAATGTGGGAGCCACTTGGGCGGAAAATGGATACCTGCTGTAAGTGTCACTACACAGGAAGTGTAGTCTTATCTGAAGATCCCACCGCAGTACATTGATCCAGTGTCCAGTTTTGACATCCTGTTCAAACCAACTTACTTTTTTTTAGGCAAAGAAAGAAGCTGCGTCCAAGCAATCGCCATGGAACGCTGAAACCAAGCATAATGAAAGCCGCCAACCCACCACTCCCACTTCTCTGGAGGGGAATGCTGATCTTAGTAAAACCAACACTACTGGGAGCAGAAAAGAAGGGCAGGTTCAACGGTCCCCTAGAAAGCAGCCTGTAGTTCACGTTGGTGAGCCACCAGAGGGCAGCACCACCAAGGAACAGGACCAAACAAAGTGAGCTTCCATCAAGTTTTAACGCCACAGTGTATGACTGGTAGGCACTCAGCTTCTATTAGAATATCAAGCACATTATGTTTGCCAAGTTGACCACAACTGCATGTGTGCTCTCATGGCTTACTTTACACCATTTACAGAATGGCGCTTTAATACGCAATTTCTGTTTATTTGAAAGACTGGACTGTGTAAATTTGTGGGATGAAAACCTTTTGTTAACATGAATATATGGCCACACAAGGATTATAATATGTGTGTTGTTATGGCAGTGATTTTAATCTAATTTAAAATGTGTATTACTATGTACCTTGACGTACTTTCCCTCTGTCATTGAATAGACAGTTGAATGACAGCCTTAAAGTCACGGCAGTTCAAGTTCAAGACATAAGCAACGCCGCTGTCCAAAAAAGGCCTGTGAGACCCATCCTCCCCGCCTACTACAGCACAGGTGAGATAGGAAGTGTGCAGCACGCAGGCAATGTCTGCTGTCAGCGATAGAAATCACATATTGGCTTTCCTTTTTCTGTTACTAGGCCGCGCTTTGTTCCAGATCATAACTGTCCCGTCTGACAAAGGAAAATGTCAGAGTGCCAACGACAATAAATCATCCACTGGTAATGCACATCCTTTGATTTTTATTCATAATTCTACTTTATTTCATGTATTTGTTTAGTTTAGTGCAGTTAGAACACTGTTTATTGAATGTTCATCAAGTGCTTTTCACCACTTTTTTAACACTACTACATTTTACCACTACTACTACTTTTGTTTTACAGAGAGGAAGTGATATGTCTGCATAGGTGACTGTATTTTCTGAGGTTTCTGCTCTCATATGATGTGGTCTTTTTTCTTTAACCACAGTACCTCAAGAGAGTTTCACAGGTCTGAAACCCAGCACTTTGAAGCAGCTCGGTCAGGTTGTCCCCACGACCGCAATCAAACGGGTTAAACTCACACACACAAACTCCTAGCAGTGTTGCACTAAATCGAAATGTGAAAGATGCAGATTTGGTTCAATGTTTTTGCTTTCTGCAGGTCTTTCCACAGGACTCTTCTGTGTCAGTACATGGAAACCAGCCTGCGTCTTCATTGGCCGATAAGAGAGTGAATATCCTGTCGGTCGTGCCTTTCAAACAACAAGCAGTTTCCAGCTTTGTGAGTAAACTAATAGTCTCTCTGAAATCTAGCCTGCTCTCAATTTGTATTATTTTTGTTAAATCACACTCAATGTTCTTTTTCAAAGAGATATCTGTTTGTGGATATACCTTCTGTATTGATTTGTGGATTTTTCTTTTAGGATTTGGGACTGTCTACAGCGCGGGGAAGGGGTCGGTGTAAGAATCCCTCTTGTGACTATATGTACAAAAACAGACACAAACCAGCAGTGTGCCCTAAGTGTGGCTTTGAGCTGCCCCAAAGGAACGCCAAGGGAGCAAAGGTGAGAGCTTGCGTCCTCTGGATTCTTCTCAGGCATACGATTAGCTTCCAGCTCAATCGCTTACCTCTTAAAGAGTCACAGCACAACCTGGGATCCCTATGCAGTTGCTTCTAAGCATTCATAAATCTGGCACTGATGATGATTCTTTTAGCCTTGTAAAATGTATTTATGAATGCAGCGCTGATTGGTAGCAACCTCCAAATGACTGTATCTCAATGTTGATTGATGAGGGAAACCTCAGTGTCCTTCGAGTATGAATAAAGGCTGATTTTGTTTTCCCTCTCTCAGTCTGGGACTCTGCTGGACCCGTACCAGGCTCTTACTCCTGCCCAGAAGGACCTCCAGAGGCAGAACACCCTTCAGTTACTGCACCGCTTTGTTCAGATCCCAGAGAGTGAGACAGAGCTGCAGGAGACACTGAGTCTCATCCAGGAGCTCAACAGCCTCCAGATAGTCCTGGTTCAACCAGGAGACCAGGAGCATGAGGATGGAGTGGAGACAGAGACACTGGTCCAGTCAGGCTGGCCTCAGTTCTATGAATCAGCGGCGACGCACTGTGGCCTGTGTAACTACCCTCTCTTCAAAGGAGGGCAAAGGTGAGAAGATGGGTTAGTTGGAAGGCCAGGTGGAGCACAGGTGGTCTATTTCTATTCTACTTTTGAACCATAATTACTGGCATGTTGTTGATGTCGTGTGCCCTAATGTATGCTCTTGTGTGTGTTCTTGTACAGTGCCGGTACTGTTGCTGGACAAGAGGACTGCTGGCTCCTGACAGAGACACTGATCCAGACAGCCTCTCTCCAGCTCAAGGTGTGCCTCAACCTTCAGTGTCTGGCTCTGCACAGCTTCACTGACCTGCATTCAGGTAAAGGGCAACACTCACAACAACAACAACAACAACAACACATCCTGTGTTTCCCAAACGCTACTTAAAGCGGCTACGAGTAACATTTAAATATCTTTTAAACAGCCTCATGTTTCCTCTGATAATCATAAATTACCTTTAACAGCAAACGAGACCATCAGTGCAAACAAAGACGTTTTTAAATAGTTTTTTTTTACTGCTTTTGGTCTGGTCACACACCCAGTCCGATTTTCGGTTCGCTCGTGCAAGCTCTATGGTCACATATCCGTATTGGTCGTAGATTTCAGTGTGGCGCAGCAACGTGAATTGAGAAGCCAGGGGCCTCATTTATAAAGCTTTGCGTGGGATTCACGTGGAAGCTGGCGTACGGAAGAAATGTAGGATGTACGTGCGAACAAAAATATTCGGATTTATAAAACAGTGCGCACTCACGTCCTACGCCTGTTTCCCTTTATAAATCACAATCAACTCTAAATGTGGCGCAGACTTTGCGGGCTTCACGTAACGCCCATATTTACCCATTGTCATTGACACGCCCGAATTAATATAATTTACTGAGTGCATGAAGGCGGTAGTGGCAATCGCCGACTGAAAGGGAAATGGAAAAATAGACTCCACACGGTGTGGATCACTGCGGTCACCTCGAAGTACCCGTTGGAGAAGTGGCGACCAGGGAAAATATAGTTTGGTGGCAGTGTGAGCGTAAAGGCGTCAGAGTGCAGCCTGTGGCGATCTCTGTGAACGCTGTGGCCGAAATAAAAAGAAGCGATCCGACATAAAAGTGGACGCAAACAAGTGCATATCCTCACACAACAGTGTTTGTGCCACGAGCGGGGGACACTGAGACCCCCCATGAGATACAGATTCGGAGAATTCATCCCGGGGCGGCGGAGGGTTAATAATAAACTTCACAGTCCCTTTCAAAACACAATTGCGACGTGCTTAAACTCAAAGAAAAACACATAGATAAAACGGACTAAAAGCCGTGAAAAAAATCACAGTAGCCTATATGATGTACAGTAGGCTTATCATTAGTGTATGAAAAGGTGCACTCCTGTCTGCCTGACTGAGGCATCGAGAACAGCGTCAGTGTAAAAGTAATAGGCTGTATTCCACCTCAATATTATCAGAATTAATTCCACAACATGCAGATAGGTTATTCTAACTGCAGAGCTTATTCGAACGCTATTTTGTTTTTATTTGCACTCATATAGCCTATCTCCGTTTGTAGGCTATGTAAGATCCTAATTCGTTTTGTTTTTGTTGGTATCACTCCATGGAATAATCCGTGGAGGCATTTGTTCATTAGTTGTAAGAATGGCTTCATCCGTTTTGCAAAGGAACTCCCAATATATGATAGGCCTATTATAAGCCATGTAGGTCTATCTGGATCCATTTGACACAAACACATTCGTTCTCGCACTTCATACATGTGCCGACGGAGTCGCCGTTTCTCCTTTCTCCACTTTCTGTGTGTACGCATGGGTCAGAGTTTGCGTGGAGGACCGCACATCTCCCGTGAAGTTTGGTTTTTATAAATCCCAATATTTGCTTAGAAATTGGCGTGCGCCCTCTTCTGGGCGTACGCAACGTTTATAAATGAGGCCCCAGGTGAGGGAAGGGGAGCGGGAGCCTTGTTTGATACAGTTATTTTTCGTCATAATGACTGATAACGGGGCTGAACCATCAAAGAAAAAAAAGAAAATGCAATGAAGAAAAGCTAAAAGGGAGAGTGATATAGGCTAGGGGGGACGAGGGCGTTGCCAAGCAACGTGTATACAATTTCACTAGAGCGAAACTAGACTGCAGTGTTTACTCCTAAATGAATGAGCGGTTGGTACTAACACAAAGTTTGCTTTGCTTCACCATCATCAGATAACCATTATCTGAAATAGTCATTATTTACAACAACATAAACACATTACCTCATCGTGATCCATACTAACTGCCATCTATCGTTCATTCGCTTTCTGTGAGGAGTCGGACACGTAATCTTTCAGCTCCGTGAGAGAGAGTAGTTAGGTGACACTGCTGCATCAACTCATTGCAATCAGGTGTGTGTGGCAGTGACTGGCATTAGTTGATGCAGTGTCAAAACCACTCTCACGGAGCCGAAAAGAGTCCTCACACTTTCAACACACGGACATGCACTATATTGCTCTCTTCTCAGTTCACACTCACGCGCCTGGCACGAGCTAGAAAACAGCTTTGCGACAGCGGGCGTCGTAAAAATACTACCGCTTTTGTCCAAAGGGGACGCCAACGTGCCATGTTAGTCGTAGTGACTTTAATCATGTTTACTTGGCTTCACCCTTGTCATATTACCATTCCTAATCTTAGTCACATATTAATAGATTACTTCAATGTGATGCATCTTGCAGTCTCTCTTTCACTCATATCCTAAACAAATGCACGCGCCGCCAGCATGCACTAGCAAAGATCTCTAGGACAGCAGGCACTGGTTGGAAATACACTGCAACTTTTGTCCAAAGGGGCTTCTAGAATCAACATAAACTGAAAGTTCCTCATAGTAACTTTAAAATGTCTAGCTTATTCAGCTATTTATTTATTATTTTATAAGCAATATGCCACCTATTCATCGTCATTATTCTGCAAAAAAATGCTATTATTGTCATATACTGTAGTCTCCAGTGTTTTAGCGGACACTCTCAGTAGTTTAGTATAAGAAAGGGCTACGTAGATATTGGCAGCAGTGTTTCATACGGTTTTGTTTTGCCAGCGTCCTCTGTGAATTATAAAAAGTATTCCTTTTTTGACAGGTTTGTTCAACATCGGGAACAGACTGCTGGTTAGTATCGACCTGTTCCTGAAGATCAGGTCCAGTATCAAACTGGGACAAACCCCCTCTCAGGCAGCGAGGACCATACTAGACCACAACCCCAATCACCCTGGTGAGCACTGACTTCAACATCTACACACACACATTCTGAAGCTTTGCTGGCTTCAATTTGCCCAACATCTTTGTCTCCTTCTTTGTCATTAGTTCAGACTCTGAGTCCAGAGGAGTTTTCTCAGATTCAGGAGCTTCTCCTGAGTGGCTACTGGGCCTTTGAATGTCTGACCGTGCGCGATTACAACGATATGATCTGCGGCATTTGCGGTGTCGCTCCAAAACTGGAGATTGCACAGCGATACCCAAACAATGTACTGGAGCTGAAGAATGTGCAGGTAAAAGATGGTGATACAGTATGGAAGCCCAAAATAGTCATCTTGACCACATACTTAGACCACAAACATCTGTTTAGGTGTTAGGTGTATGTTGGCCTATATGCTCCATACTGTGGTGACCAAAACATTTGGTTCTCTCCACAGTTCACCTGGCCTGAGTTTTCCGTCTCAGACGAGGTACACGTGGATGACTTCTGGCTGACCATGGAAAGTGAGGCCATAGAGCAAGCGGCTTTCCCCACAGACATCCCTATCACACGGGTGGACGCTTCCATAATCGCCCCCTTCATCCCCGCACTGATGAGGAGTAACTCTGTCATCAACACAGAGAAAGACAAGGTCCTGTCGCAGACACAGCAGCCCACAGGTACAGTCAGTACTGTTGATTAGTGAATGACGTATGTGCCAGAAAATGTAATGATCCTAACCATGATATGATGTCCTGTACACAGATGTGACATCATGATGTGTAGTAAGATAAAAAAAACATTCCAGATGATAACATGCTCCGTTTTTCTTAAGATAATTCCCTACAAAATATTGGAACATACCAATTCCTAATTTTTTTAACTAAAAATTTTTCTTCCCCCCCCTACTTCCCCAAATTTTATTTTCCCTTCAGTAGTCATCTGGTAAGCCCATTTCCCATTTTCTAGATTCCATTCCAATCACAACAAGCAGAACAGGCTGAGAACGATGACTCAAAGTCCGCTCAGTTTCATTGCAGAAGCCGCTCATGACACACGTACGACCAAACTTATCATTTTTAATCCAACATGGCAATCCAATAGTTTTAAACTTTAACAACACCCGCCTCCATGAGTGAACTTTCAATTAAACACTCCAACCTTCTTACAAATGAAATGAATTCTTCGAATCCATACTCTTTCTTTTTCTATTCTACATACTACATCTAATAAAAGAATCTAGTTAGATCAGTACATACTATTATACTTTCTCTCTTATTTACATAACATCCCTTATTTGCCTCTTCTTTTATATCCGTCCAAATCCCTTTTTTTCATAACATGACTATAGCTTCCATTATCACTTCACTCCACTATTCAGAATCGCCCAAATAGGATGCACTTTTCAACACTAACAATCTTGGCGCAGAAGTAGACCATCCGGGTATTCTAACCATCCTAAATCTGGCCACAAGAACGGGACATCCTAAATCTTTTCTACATACTATATAGTAGAAATATGCGTTCGGAACGCACCGTCGTGGTCTGGTAGACCGGCTAAAAACATTGGGTTTGACACCAAAATATGAATAGAGACAAAGACAACATTTCAGCTTTCATTTCCAGGTATTTACATCTGGATTGTATAGACACACTAAGATAGAATATTTTTAAAGAACACCCATTTAAGGGAGCAAAAGTATGGAACAGAAAACATAAAAGAATAAAGGAATAAAACAAATTTTGTTACAATCTTCTCTTGCATAACGCACAGCGGTGCCTGACATCACAAAACTTTTGCATTCTTCTTTTTTGAGCTTTTCAGGCTTTCACGGCCTTTTTGTTGCTGTTTGTTTAGGGGGGTACCCTCTTTGGGTAAAAGCAGCTCTATAGGGTTTAACTCTGGGATAGACTTGGGCTAAAACCTCCATTTATTGACCCGATTAACCCTTTGTTGTTTTTGGTGTGTTCTGGGTCTTATCTTGCTGGATGAAGGACTTCCAATCGTTTGGTTGCTTTTCTTTAAATTGACAGACAACATGTTTCTGTAGACTTGGTTCATTTTGCTGTTGCCCTCTGTGTTACATCATCTGAAGATAATGAGCCGCCCGAAAGCCTGCAGCCCAACCCAGACATTGCCTCCACCGTGTTTCACGATGAGCTTGTATGTTTGGGATCTGAGCGACTTCTTTCTCTAAACTTTAGTAAAGGTTCATCTTGACAACAACACAGTAACACAGATGGCAACGCAAAAGAACTAAAGCTACAGGAACATTTTGTCTGCCAATTTAAAGAAGAGTAACCAAACGATGGAAGATTCATCATGCACAAGGAAGACAAAATGCAAAAACAACAAAGGAGTTAATCAGGGGCAAGAAATGGAAGGTTTTAGATGGCCAAGCAATCTCCAGACTTAAACCCTATAGAGCATGCATTTTACCTCTAAAGGAGACGAAGAGAGAACCCCCAAACAAACAGCAACGAAGAGGCTGCAGTGGCTGGAAAAGCACACAAAGAAGAAGCAAAGGTTTTGGAGCAAGGGTCGGGCGTTTTAGCGAGGATTGTGACAAAATATTAAGTTTTATTCACTTTAATTTATTTTAGGTCTATCTGTTCCAATACTTTGCTCACCTAAAAATGGGGTTCCTTAAAAATAATTCTATCTTATGTGTTGTGTATCAGATCCAGATGTAAATACCTGGAATTGAAAGCTGAAATGTTGATCTATTGTCTCATATTCATATTTTGGTGTCAAACCGAAATGTTTCCAGTCTACAGCAAAAATAAAGGAATTGGCCTCACCGTTCCAATACTTTTGTAGGGGACTGTATATGGTATATAATAAATGTTTTTAAGTATGTGGATTTTCGTCATCTGTTGAAGGCGATCCATCCGTTTTGGTGCGTCTCATTCATGATGGTCAGCTGAGACTCGACAAGATTGAAGATCACAGCGAGGAAGAGCTGAGGACAATACTGGAGCGCTGCGGGGCCACCATCAACCCAGGCTCCACCAAGGTGTGTGTGTGTGTGTGTGTGTGTGTGTGTGTGTGTGTGTGTGTGTGTGTGTGTGTGTGTGTGTGTGTGTGTGTGTGTGTGTGTGTGTGTGTGTGTGTGTGTGTGTGTGTGTGTGTGTGTGTGTGTGTGTGTGTGTTTTACGCAGAGAGACTAAGACTTTACCATTTGCTTGTTTCCACATGTTTGTTTTTCTGTTCTATGTTAATAACTGGACATAGAGGTGTCATGGAAAATACAAGCTAGCCTGAGTGTTACTGTTTGAGTATGCAGTAATCATGGGATAACTCCTTGGTATGAGGGAGAGTGAATCTTCTGCACCCTGGGACTGGTATGACTTTAGTGTCTTGTTCAAGGCTATTTCAGCTAGCTTAAGATTTGTTTGCTATAATGGCAGTATGAATTGAGTTGAAAGGTTGTTTCTTTATTCACCACAATTAAGTACATGTGTGTCCTCTTTCTGGTGTGCTTGTATCTGTGTGGAAGTGTGCTGGTATCAAAGCCTCCTTCTCCATCTCCCTCTGTGCTTAGAATGAGCTGCTGGCCTCCCTGATCTCCTTGTACACACTTGTCCGTAGTGGCCTCTCCACAGCCCCACAGCCCCCTCCACACCTCACCGCTGGCAAGCTGTCCATGGTCTGCCCCCACAAGGTAGAAAAAAGCCCTCTCATTCTTTTAATATACCGCCTAGTCACATATTAAAAACATCCTCACACAAAATGTAGCGCTTGAAAAAATCCAAATCCAAAATGTGTTCATAGTCTATAGAAAACCAACATAATAAATGTAGTTTGGAATGGTTTTTCAGCATTTCCTTGTCTCTCCTGTACCTGTGTTCAGGTGGTGTGTGGCTCTAAATGCTTGGTGAGAGGAGAGACGGCTCGGGACCATGTGGACCTGCTGCTCTCCTCTCGCTTCTGGCCCCCAGTCTATGTTAGTGACTGTGCCCGTCAGGTGGCGCTCTGCACTGACACACAGTATCCAGAACCAGCAACCCAGATGTGGGGCAGGAACCAAGGCTGCTTCTCTGACCCTTTTGAAAAGCCAGAGGTGAGCCATTCAAATTCATTTTAAAGATGGAGTCAGTGATTACGGAGAATGGCCTAGCTTTTCATTTACAGTATCCTGAAACACAGACTTAGCTTGTAATACAATACATTTGTTTGTATGTGAGAAAAAATGGAGTGTCATATATTTGTTTCTATCACGATGACTCAAAGTAGGTTGCTATCTCACACAACTTCTTCCCTTTCTTCTTTAGTTTGTGTCGTGTGCTGAGCTCCAGGAGCAGCCGTACAGCGCTGACCTGTCCATGGTAGCAGAGAACCAGCAGGTCCACCCTATCACCAAATCATCTAGCTGCTGGCTGGTTCATCCTCCTGGGGCAGCCAAGGAGACTCTTGCCCTGGCAGAGCACCACTCCATGGCCCTCTGCAGAGATCTAGAACTTTACATTAACCTTATGGCTGAGATGGAAGAGGACTATGACGAGGGTGCAAAATGCAAAGAACAGACAGACAAAGCTGAGAATGACTCCACAGAGAAATCTGAGGAGAGTTACTCAATTAGCCGCGCGCGGCGGCAACCTGTGTCTTTCAACAACACGGCTTACTACTACCTCTACAACCGTCTGGTAGACTTCCTCACCAGCAGAGACATCGTGAGCCAACAGATCAACCAGGTGGTGAAGGCCTGCCAGCCTGGAGAGGTGGTGATCAGAGACGCTCTGTACAGACTGGGAGTGGCACAGATCAACACAGAGAAAGAGGAGGAGGAGGAGGAAGGAGGAGGGATGGAGGGACAGACACAAGAGGGAGGGACAGAGACCTATGAGGTTGTGCTTCTTGAATAAGAATTAGGGCTGTCAGCGTTAATCCGTTTAATGCGATGAATCAAGTCGGAGCATAAAGCGTTTTAGAAACGATTCCTCAACCGACAAGTCAAAAGAAAAAAGCACCTTGTGTAAAACCAAATTAAAATATCACTGAAGTTCTTCAATTATAGGTACCACATACAACCTAAGAATACTGTACTAGTGCAGACCGCTTTGTATATTTCTCATTGTGGAACAGTGTTATTCTTCCGAAATGTATTTCACAGAATAAGCACTTTGAAGTTCTCAACACCACACTGTTTTTGTAGCATTTATTTTCTATATTATTTTGTAAGTAGACATCGTGTTAGCTCACACTCATTGCAGTCCTGATTTGAAATACATCTAAAAGACAAGTTCATGAAGTCATTTGTTTTTGCATTCATTTGATTCCTAAACAAGATACACTGGTAAACATATCTTTACATTATTAGTATGGAGTTGAAAAATAATAGAATTTTAAACATGCCATACGTTTACGATATTAACTATGGAAATTCTGCGATTAATCGCGATTTTTAAAAGGAATGTAGCGTTTGACAGCCTTAATTAATTCAGGATGGACAATCAACAAGGAGGCTGAGGGATGGAGTGAATGTAAAGTGCATGCAAGGTCAGTAGTCCAGATAATAATGGAGGAAAAAGGGGATCCCACGAGAAGAGACGCAAGGACTACGAAGGATCTAAGAGATAGCTACGGTGCTTATCCCAATAAGTGAAAAAGCAGTTTATAATGTTGGAGAGTACTTTACTCTAAATCTGGACGCCTAGCCTAGAAAACAGCAAATTTAATCAGCTTTACATTGTTATCAGGTTTTACTGATGTGAGGAATTAGGCTGAATGTACATATATAAATATATTGAAGTGGGTTGAATTTTGCAGAACCTATCATTTTTACCGTGAAGACAGTAAAAACAAAATCAAATTTCAGATTGCAGGTTACAAATTTTTTTTTAACCACTGACTATAGTAACAATGAGAGTAAATACAATGTTGATGGAGACTGAATGTAAAAAATAACCATTTCTAATGACTAAAGGAATGTAAGAATAGTTTTTGTTTGTTGAAAATTGAAAGTGTGCTTGAAGGTTGAGTCCTGAATGAGTTTCAATTCTCTCCTGTGGCTGAACAAATGTAAAAAGGACTTTAATAACTGAGCCTGTTCAACACTTTGTGTATATTTAACCACAAAATGCTACTTTGTATTTATTTCCCTTGTTATGTCCAGCAACTTTTCTGCTTTACCTTTTACCCTTCTACCTCTCGCCTGCAACCTGTTGCCTTTTTGAAACATGATGATAAAATATGAATCAGTTGGACTGAATTGAAGCATGGTGATGGATTGGTGGACCTTTGTTCTCAAAAGAGATCCATTTGAGGACACATAAGAATGGTACATTTATTTCCTGTCAACCAAACAAGTAAGCCTCTGAAACTATATTGAAGATATGTATTGAACAGATCTCCCTGCCTGAAGTGCTTCAGAAAGATAACTTTGTTTTGTTAGTACTGGTCCCTAACGCTTTGCTTAGCTGCAGCATTGAGACTGTCCCTGCAGTTCTATTGAAAATGGCTTCATTTGTCTGCTGGTAAAAGACAATTCACTATGGTGTAATGGTTAAACTGTCAAGAAACTTTAAAAAAAGGAGGAGCATTTTTTTTCATCGCAATGCTTCCATTTTCCAGGAATTGTGTAATTGAGCTAAAGATGTAAATAGAAATACTGTCTTTTAACGTGGCTGTAGGCAATATTCTTTGCAGAGCAATGTTTCGCATGCTGAATTAGCCATAGATATGGATGCAGCTGTGACAAATGCTATCCACCACCTCGACTTGCAAAAACATTACAAAACTGGACATATTCATAATGACTGTTCAGCCTTTATGGTTTTTTAAAAAACTACATGTTGCTGCTATTCATCTTCATTTGTGAGGAAGTATTTATTGGGCTTGAAATACTTTCACAAGATCTCACAGGTCTGCTGTGATTTGGCACACAAAATGCCAGCAGTGTGAGGTACTGAGGCAACACCATTGTTCTTCCAATCTTTGCACTTTTTTATGAATTCATTAGTCCATTTATTTTCCAAACCTGTCACCTCTCAAACACAATTTTTAAACCCAACATAGAAAAATACGTCCCCTTTCAGTTCATACATGTATTTAAGCCTTAGGACTTGCTGTTTTTGAAGAAATTCTGCCTCAAAGCACCAGCAATTAACCCATTGATGACTATGGCAATCTAGGATGCATGTCCTTAATGCCTGAGGGTTTTCGGAAAAAATAGTACGAATTGTAAAGTCTACCAAAACCTTAATATCTAAGCCTGTGTAGCACATATGAAATAAAATAAATTTAAAAGTTAAGGTTCACAGGTTTTATTTAAACATGCTCCCTTAGCGCTTACAAACCAAGACATTTTTCGAAAAACCGTCAAAATTAGATGGGGGGAGAAAAAAAGAATAAATAATATAAAATATTTAAAAATAATGTGCTAAACGAGGTTATAATCCTGCTTCCTTTTAGCATGGATAGTAGTGACTGAGTGTGCAGTGGAGGTATAAAGATAGACAGATATAGGAAGGAGAAGATAGCTTTATTTTATTATTTAGTTCAGTATCACTGGCACCATAAATCCGACTTCCCAGTGCAACTGGAACGCAGACTGAGGCTGTGTTCGGACTGCCATACTAACGTCCTACTCATAGGCCTACTCATTTTGACTTCAATTTCAGTATGTGACGGTTGGGTATGCGATAAATTCCCGGATGAGTACTAACTTCCGGGAAGAAAGGAATCGATTGTATACTTTTCCTACTCAACCGCCCCACAATGCACTGGGTCAATTCTACCCACCCAGGAAAATGAAATATTTTCGAGCAAGTTGCTAGGCAACGACATTGTTTGGGGTCTGACAACTGTACGTGCAGTCATTCATAAACTCTTACAGTAGGAGATGAAGATAAATGCCTAGTGAAATGAGTGATGTGAGTCTGATTGTGGAGAGAGATCAGAACAGATCGCTGTTCCACACACCGCGGCTCGTCCAGCTCAACTCACAGACAGCTGAGTGCTGATGAGCCGGACAGAGAGCCTCCGCCTCAAAACATAATTAGCCTATAAAACAAGAGGTCTAAAACACAGATGATGAACACAGGACTGTAAAAATCTAGTTCAATATCTAACCTGCAGAGGGAGGTTATACGCTAAACAGCGTCTAAACTGCCTGAATCTTACAAGAAGAAGAAGAAATTCTTCATCGCTTGAGTATACTTCAACTGAAAACGTTTCGACGCACCTCGCATACACAATGGATCTTTGAGTAGACAGTATGCAGTAGCCTATTGGCCTATAGATGGTGAGTAGGCTATGTAGGATGTAGGACGCTAGTATGGCAGTTCGAACACAGCCTGACTCCTGCTGTCGGGAGCCGATCAGCTGGTCCAAACGGCTATATAGCCTACCACGGAGATGAAAACGAAACTGAAACTTAACTATCGCCTGGCTGGGCTGAATTTGAGTTGGAGCAGCAAGATATAGTCTAAATTCACAAATATTGTTAATAAATAGATGCAATGTGTTGTGTGATTTTCGTCAGTAGCCTATAGGCCTAGTAGGCCTAGACCTTGATTCTGCGCTCCGAACACCACTAACTGTTCTGTAATACACTATCGCCGACACAGCTGGCGTAGGCCTATTTTTATTAGGCCTATTATTAGCCTATTTATTTATTAATTTTTTTATTGGCGTGATTTTCGGCAAACCACACATTTTCTGGATGGTCACGTGGTCTTAAAAAATCAACAAAACCCACCTCATGTGTATTTGAACCAATGACGGTGCATTCTATGTTGCGCACGCCATGAAAATTAGATAAAGTAACAATGCTGGGCGACACAGCATCAGGCAGGAGATACTATGTGGCATCGCGCAGCAGCCGTCATCAATGGGTTAAGACTTTCAGGTGTCTCATTGACTGCCATGTTATTTTACCTCTCACAGTCTTAAGCAAAAACACAAATGTGCTGATTTTAAGAATCGGATTTATATTGGTATTACCATTAAACTTGTATTGAACTTTTGAAATCTTGCACACTTTTTGCGAGTCTGTTCATGAGTAACTTCGGCCTCAATAACTAAAATACAGAATTGATGTGTTGATTTAAACTGCAAGAAAGCTTATATATTAGCTTAGTGCTGGTAAAATTGGATACACACCAAGCTGCAGACACCCTCAAAATTCTGCAACACAGACCTTTTAAAAGATACTTTTTCCACTTGTTGAATGGAAATGCAACTGAGAAAAGATCAACACAAAGCACAGTATGTGTGTTAGTGCTGTTGCTAATAAGATCAGCAAAAAAGCAAGAGATATTTTTAACATGTCACACGTATGGGAAGAAATTAAATTGTGAGATTTTACACAGAGCAATTAAAAGCAAGGGTAGTCTGGAAACAAAATAACTTATTACGCTTTGACTCAAACTCAGTAAAACTCACTTCCAACAGAACAAAGACTTGAGTCGTTCGACATGTGTTTCAGAAAGTCTGGCACCTCATTAAGCAAAAAATAAAAGTCTGAAAGTGCAGAAAAGAAAAAAATATGATTATAGCTGAAACTACAAATGTAACAAAAAGCATTTAGGGTGTATTTTGTCTCAGTGTGCTGGGATGTACACTTCCCTACAAGATTTCAGAGTTGTGCAATGTTGACTGATACTGTGGGAAATGTTCCAGAGGAAATGTAGATTGGACATTTTCCAATTTAAAATAGGAAGTGAGGAGAGAGCAACTTAAAGGCACTACCATAGCACCACGTGCAGAGAGGTGTAGCGAAGAAAAAGGTATCCTAGAAATAGCTGGTGCACCACATTATAACCTAGAAGTGGATATAACATAGGACTTCATACAACACCACAGCAGTTTTCATTGATTTAATCGGCAGCTTTTGTCTCATTGGAACAAAAAACAAAACAAATACAAATACACAAAATAGATATGAAATACTGATCTGCTGTTATCTACTCTACAACATTTCAACATTGTCATAATAATCAGATATATACATTGTAGTCACACAATTGATCAGTCTGTCGCTCACATAGCTTATATGTTGTTCTAAAATTCTTCATACGGTCGGCAGTGTAGACTGTTACATGTAACACGGAGAGAGAGAAGCAACAAAACGTTCACATTGTCAGACACAAACACATGTTCATTTTATGATGGATCCATAGATTTGCCCTGCGTAGCTCAGTCATATTCCCAAATCACACTGACAACTGGGTGATCATTTGAAGTGGAACAATCACATGTTGCCACCAACGGACAGCTGCTTTAAGCACGACACAGGGAAAACAGCTATGACCAAAGCTCAGAGAGGAAAACAACACGGCCATTATTTGACTTTTGCACGGAGGATTTTGCCTGTTTGAACCATTGTAACAATACCCGCACTGTTTAGATGTTCAATTAAGGTGATCGGAGGAATACAACCTTACTCGGCTAGAGAACTTAAAGCTATAGTGTGTAACTTCTGCTTCCCCCATGAGGAATTCTGAGTAATTACATCAACACTATCAACGTGTCTGCATGAGGTCAGCCTTTGCTGATCACCCATGGATTTCATAACGTCTGCTGTACGTCCAGGTAGTTTTCTTAGCAGAAGAATCAACAACTCTTTCTTGGGCACCAGTTTGTAAACGCTGCCATACTGAGAAATACACAGAGAGTTTTGTGGAGCTGATGGGCTAAATCCTCTTTGTGTCAACTCCTTTGGCTTGAATGTAACCATCCTTTTGCATGAAGAAGTTACGCTCTATAGCTTTAAAGATGGTGGACAAAACATAGTTCGGGATCCAGTGCATGCGACTGTCAGGTTGCTTCCCCTGACAAAAGCTGTACATGCAATAAAATGATGGAAAGGAAGTGAACCTGTTGACGGATGTAAAAAACAAGGCATTCATTAACATGGGGAAGTAATAACAAAAATACAGTAATAAACATAATGTACAATATATTTTGCATTTTAGAACACTCTCAAAAGGAAAGACAAATAGATTATCCTTCGGCAAAAATGCAATCATATTCTTCCTCAAATACAGTAACAGAAGGAGTGATGAACATGACACAGCTTTAGATGCTTGGCTGGTTTGTTGACATGATTCCTCCTTTCATGTCTGCAGTCTGCGTTAAATGGGCAATTTGTAGTCATGGTCTGCATAGAAGCACAGTCACATGCTTTATGGCAGCTGCTCGTCCGTCTGGCGGGTAGGCACTGCAGACAGGCAGGCAAAAGATAGCAGTGAAGGCGACTGTCTGCTACTGTCCAAGCTCTGTCATCAAACTACTAGCTGATCCCATCCTTGTTCTTTGTCATTGTGGCTTGTTGATGAGTGATTGGTTTGCTGATTGAATGGTAAAGGGCTTTCAACAGAACTGGTAGTTGTTGGTCTTCATCAGAGGCTGCTCCTCTTCCTCCTGGTCACAGGACTGGTCACATGGGCTGGCGCAGCACTGCATGGGCTCGTCACACACTTCACCCTCTGTGACCGGCTGCTGCTGTGGCTGCTGCTCCACATTCTGGTAGATTAGCTGTGGAGAGACATCAGTATTGGTTGTCTCATTAAAGGTGGAGTCATACATTCTGGAGATTGCTTCTTGTCAAAATCACTTTTTGTCAAAATCTATGAAAATCTCCTCACAATCCACTGCTGTGGGCCCTGTGTTTATACGTTTTTTTTTTTTTGTATGGACGAGTCGGGGATCATGAGGAAATATTTGCTTATTTTGACAAAAAGTGATTCTGACAACAAGCGTTCTCTAGGATCACTGACTCCAACTTTAATGTACCAGTGCATGTGAGCATTGTTTATGTTAGAAATAGTATCATGGCTTCCAAATAAGATTTTATCACAAAAAAACAAATTGATTGAATTGGTGTGACAGCGCAACTAAATGCGTTGTCTTTATGGGGTTTCCTCCAGCCAAGATGTCTTGGCTGGAGGCGTCACATGTTGTTATGTTCCGTGGGTGGTTTTGACAGAGCCAGACTGAAGTCACTCTAGCTCACCTGCTCCTGCTCCGGTTGGTCCCCGAGTAGCCTATGAATCATCTGAGTGATCTTGCTAAACGTCGGCCGCTCCGTAGGCTCCAGATTCCAGCACATCTTCATGACCGTGTAGCTGAAAACAAAACCAGAACGCAGATTTATTTCAGAGAAGTTCCTTAGACAAAAAAGTGAATTGACATTTTCAGGCATTTCATATACCATGCTCTGCACTCCCAATTGCATGGCTCACAAAATGGAGAGACTGTATGAAGGCAGTTTGAGAAGAGAGGCTTGTTGATAAAGACCCCAACCCCTCCACTTTTCTTTTCTCTGCTGTGAAATAGCAGTTACATGGCTTCCTAGCTTCCAGATCATGTGGCTAACAGGCAGAACCGAGGCCTGACACAGATGATTGGGCCCTGACTCAGATTCAGTCCCATCCGTGTTCACATGAGAAGTTATTCTGGGTGGTGTGACATCCACTTCAAATTAGCACACACAGATGTGAGTTACTGGGAAAAAAACATGCTCTTTATTTTCTCATTTCGGTAGCTTGTTCAATTTTGAGTTACGTTTTGAGTTTGGTGTAAGGAGATAATTCAAAGCAAGTGGATTCAATAAAGTAATAATGGCAGTACTTAATGAGGTTACCTCGCGTGTCACTTATTTCAGATGATAGAGTGGAAGACTTGCAACGAAGAAAAGGATCTTTGTTTGGAAAGCATGCTATTTTACATGTCCACTGTTGAAGTCCACATATGATTTATAAATCATGGATCATAAATCTTGTAAAGGCTTATGTCACCTCAAATGTTACTCATTTCTAATGCATGTTAGCACATGGTCTTACCAGTTAGCAAAAAGCAAACAACATTAATAGACTGTAAAAAATAAAAAGTTGCGAAAACCCAACTTTTCAATGCAACCGTCTTCACTAGATTTTTGAGTCAACTAAAACTCTATTTTGAGTTCTACATACAAAGGATTCCAGACAAAAACAGTTGTTCCAACTCATTATCTTTCATACAGTTTGATAACACACTGAACCAGGTCAAAATGTTGATTCAAAGATTAACACTATCTGAAAAACGTTTTGAACAAAAATATTAAGTTGCCATAACTTTTACTTCTTGGAAGTCTTAGTATGTAGAACTCAAAACTTGAACTTACATTAAATACGATTGTTAATTTTTCTCAACAAGATAATTAGTTTGGCTCAACTGTATCCTTAAAACTTAGGAGTTTTAGTTTGCCTCCAACCTCAACAATCTTGTGAATCTGTTGCCTAACTTTTACATTTTTACAGAGTAGGGGAGAACGGGGGAATCTGAGACATCGGGTTATGTTAGACACCCCCTGTATCGGCAACGGAACACATTTTTCGTCATGTGAAATATATGTCTTCAAGCCCCTCTCATTTCCCTTTGGCCATGAAGGAGAGGACCTCATGGTGATGTTGTAAGCATGTCTTTTTCACAAAAAAAATGTTTTTGCACGTAAAAGTAAATTTTCCTGCTGTCAACTGAATCAACTGTTGTGCCAAAGCAAATTGATTCAGGTAGAAAAACTTTTATCATACATGTTGATGAACTACCAACATATGAAACCATGTGATAATGAAAACTGAAGATTAGCCTGAATTGCTGAGAGATGTAGTTTTTTTCTCAAATTGTGGCAGTGGGGTAAAGTGAGACAAATGCTGTAGGGTAAAGTGACACAGTGTCTTTACCCTCTTTTAATGAATCCTCTATATTTGAGGTAGGAAGGAGACTAGATTGAATAGGACAAAAGACAATGCGGGCCAGAGGTGGGGGTTGAATGGTTATAGGGGTGTCAGCAAGGGCATGGTTTGGCAGGTATGTATCTGGGGGACAGAAAAGTGACCTTTAACTTCAGTGGACTCTAAGTAATATTAATCAAAAACTAACTTACCCCCAGACACTAGCTGGCTCTAAGCGTCTTGTGTTCTGACCCCAAGACTGTTTTTTAAACTAACTTTCATTTGAATGATAATATTGAATATGAATTATATGTTGTATTTGATCAGAGTTACTTTCAAGTGTTTAGAAAAATGTTTTGCTAAATTGACCAAACCCCATGATTCTGTTACTCTTCCGACATTAGTTTTTGAATATTTGATTTTCAAGCTAGCTATCAGGGTTCTAACTGTTACAACAAGTGTTGTTATAGTAGTTTCAGAGCAGAAAAAGCAAGTGGTTCAGTTTACCCCCTTCGTTTTTTTGGTCTGTCTCAGTTTACCTCAAAGCTGGGGTAAAGTGAGACACAAGACAACTTTTTTGAAACAATCATATTTTCACTGCCGTTCGTCCCGAATAAATTCTGATAGCGTACATTGCTAGGAAACATCCTGAATTAATGGGAAATGTGTACATTTGACTGATAAATCATGTTAGCTCGCTAAGAGGAGAGCAAATGTGAAAAGTGCCTCACATTACGCCGTTCTCCCCTACCACTCTTCCTCAGAGTCTGATAAATGTAATGCAAACATGTATTACTATGGACTCACTTGATCCTAAAAGCAAACCTCAGCTGATTATCAGGTTTCACCAAGAAAAGCACTAACAGTGGCTGGACAAAAAAAAAGTATTCCAAAAGGAGGAGAAGCAACGATGATCAATCTTTGTCTGAACATTTTGTCACTTACATCTCAGGTGGGGCGAAGTCTGGTTGGGACATCTGATACCCACGCTTCACCATCTTGTAGAACCTGGAGTCCACAGCCATGCTGGGGTAAGGGCTTTTACCTAATAGAGAATGAAACACAGTTACTACAGCAAGCAAATCATAATGAAGAATCAATTAGTGTAGATGTAGGGTATGTATGCATGTGCCCTGACCTAAAGAGAATATCTCCCACAGGAGGATGCCGTAGGACCAGACATCACTCTGGACAGTGTAGACACACTCAAAGATGCTCTCTGGTGCCATCCACTTCACTGGCAGACGTGCCTTTAAACACAGAAAGTTGTGTTTTTTAACTTGGTTAAAGTAGAGTCAGTGATGATCCTAATCTGTTGAAGGACTTACATTGCCCTTCACCACGTAGTTGGAGTCATTCATGATGTCACGTGCCAGTCCAAAGTCACAAATCTTAGCCTCCCTGCGATTGGTCAAGAGGACATTTCTAGCAGCCACATCTCTGTGAATACACTGCACACACACACACACACACACACACACACACACAAATTTAACACAGGTCAATAAAAGAAAATAAGATCAGTAGAAAGAGCGTATCTGATCGTTAATGTAGACGATCAAAACATGTTGTCAAACCATGACTATATTTAAATATGAATAATGTAATGGGAAATACCCCTCTGAACCCCCCGTAGATGATATTACACCCTTCATTTATCATAATCTATTAAAAGCCATAGTTTTCATGCTAATTTCATTGCATTTTCGCCAGGATCCTGTGTTGATTAGGTGTGTCATCTCAGTAATCCTCGCTTTTTAGGGACACACACACACCAGCTGCTGCTGTAAATTACTCCTTTAGGTCTTTGCACATGGTGATCTTTTCAGTGGTAAAAATCACTCACATTTTTGTCTGCCAGGAAGTCGAGACCTTGAGCCACTTGGAAGGAAAACCTTAGCAAGTCGTCAATGTCCAGGGGCCAGTCACCAGTCTCCTCACATACGGGGTCTTAGCAAGAATCAGACAGAGGTAATGTTAGTGACAGCCAGGGTCAGGAAGGTGATGATTTTAATTATTTTGATGTTGCATAATGACAGAATGTGAGTTCATTTTAACTTGGACAAGGGGCCAACGCTTTTACCTTGAGGTGATTCTGTATTCGGAAGCTGGCTGGGTCTCATCTCCAAGTAACTGTCTGAGGATCTACTAGAGATCCCACTGTCACTGTTGTATGAACAAAAACAAGAGGAGAACGACAGAGAGGGATTTCAGAAGGAGTACATGACACAGGAATAGAGATATATTGTTTTTCACAAACCCTGCATCATTAGATGTCACATGTACCTTCGAATGTATTCTTTCTGACTGCAGATGTTCTTATAGTCAGTTGAGTTCTCCATAAACTCCGGAATGTTCATAACAAAGTTCACAAACGTCTCTGCCTTGTGGCGAAGGAAGTTCAGGAGGTCGCCGAGGCTGCAGTACTCTGTGATCACAAGCACCGGGCCTGGTGAGGAAACACACCATGTTATGGCTACTATTACTTGGTTATAGTACATTTTTAATGGACTGGATGTCCGATAAACCTCACAAACAGAAACAAGGTTTTACTAAATCTAAATATCATCAAACAGCATACAGAGCAAATAGAGGAGAGTAGTCTGACCTCCATAGGTGCAGGCTCCCAGTAGATTGACAATGTTCTTGTGGTGTCCCAGGTGGCTCAGGATCTTCAGTTCAGACATCAGAGCTTCTCTCTCATCTGAATGGGCACTGACTGAACAAACACAGTATGGATTTTATATCATATTATCACACTATTTGAACAATGGAAGATCTTCTCATCGGCTCACCTTTCAGCATTTTCACAGCAACACGCATCTTGTCTTCCTCTCCCATACCGTAGGCCGTGGCCTCAACCACCTTTCCAAAAGCTCCTGCACCCAGGATCTTCCCTGGTCAGACGTCAAACACAACAAGAGAGCATGTTAGTATACCCTAAACCTCTCCTGTCATTTACTGTCAAATGTTATATCTATTTCAGGTCATTCTGATTCTAATTGAGCATAGTGCTAGTTCAGTCAAGCTCAGCTCGATTACTTAAGCTGATTCAGCAAATGATTCCCTTCTATGCATCCAAATGATGGATTGGGTCTTCAAAACTCAAGCATTCAATTGCATTTAAATGGAATTCAAAATAACACCAAGTGCCAACCTAGCTTCAGCTTGTCTCTAGGGAACTCCCACTTCTCATTGTAAGGCAGCTGCGTTGGGTCAATGAATGTGTAGTTGTTTCCATCTCTGGCCTCAATGATTTTCCAGCGGATCTCGTACCTGGGCTTCTGGAGATGAAAATTGGAGCAAATTGTGATGACAGAGCATCATAAACACTGCAGCTAAGTATAGTCCGTGTCCCTCAGAAACATTTGAATATCTGAACAGCATTTTACAACTGAGACTATATGTTTTGATGTTTACACATTTACAATCTAAGTCCACCTTACCTGCTTGTATTTGTACAGTAGGACCACCAGTAGCACAAGGAGGATGGCCAGAATGCCCGATGCTCCAGTTAAAGTGGAAGTGAAGAATGTATCTGCACAATAAGAGAAAATATCAGTATTAGCAAACAATCTTGCCCATGTGGACATATAATGTGTCCTACATGCTGTTTAACTTTAATATCTCTGGATTTGTGGATTGTGTGACTTTTCCTGTGCTTTGACTTACGAGACGTTGAGCTCCACAAAATGAAAGAGCATAATTATGCGGTTTTATAACGACTGCAAAGGGATCATCTGACCGTGACAACACAATTTCACAAACCAGCCATTAGATTTGGTTTGCAGCAGCAGTATCCATGTGACTGTAGAGTAACTAATTGTAAAGTGCAGAGACCTGTGATCATACCCTGCAAAGAAAGAAAAAAATTACGGTTGAGTTCCTTCCAAATAATACGCACCGGAAACCTCCATGGCAAACGTGTCGCTGCTGACGCCAGCCAGGTTGAAGGCCACACACTCCACCGTCATCCTGCGACTAGAGGGCCCCACGGTGAGGACGCTCTCCACCTCCACCGCCCCGTACTCTTCCCTCTGGATCTCCACTGTGGGAGCCTGGAGAGGGATCGCCATCTGCAGCCCTGAGGTGTTTTCATTGCACCTGTATCATTGCAACACATATATAAAGTCAGACAAAAGCCCCAAAACATAACAGGAATATTGGTATTCTAACTTTACATTCTTGCTTGCATAGCCTACTGTAGGGGAAACTGTTGACCAAATGGTGTGAATTTAAAGGTGGCGTCAGCGATTATGGAGAAGGCTTGTTGTCAATATCCCTTTTTGTCAAAATCAGTGAATATTTACTCATGATACGCTGCCCGTCTGTACTATTTGTCCGCTGGAGAAAAAAATCCAAGGGTTCATACCTAGGCACTGTAAGCTGGTATGTGAACAAAGGGTATTTAAACAAAGTTGGCCCACCATAGCTAGCAACATACCAGTTTACAGAGCCTAGGCTTTGTAAGAACAATCTAGATACATCACTCATGAAAAATTATAGGCCCATATCTAACATACCATTTTTAAGTAAAATCATTGAAAAAGCTGTTCATCAACAGCTAATTAACTACTTAGCAATGAATAACTGCTTTGATGTCTTCCAGTCAGGATTTCGACAACACCACAGCACTGAGACTGCTCTGGTTAAGGTCCTCAATGACATCCATTTAAACACAGACAGTGGCAAAAGTTCTGTCTTAGTTTTACTGGATCTCAGTGCCGCTTTTGACACAGTTGACCACAGCATATTACTAGATCGACTAGCAAACTGGGTTGGACTTTCTGGAACTGTACTAAGCTGGTTTGGATCCTACTTAAAGGATAGAGACTACTGTGTGTCAATAGGCAATTTCACATCTGAGCGGACAAATATTGAATGCGGGGTCCCCCAAGGTTCCATTCTTGGCCCTCTTCTATTTAACATCTACATGCTCCCACTAGCTCAGACTATGAATAAGAACAAATTATGCTACCATAATTATGCAGACGACACACACATTTACATAACCATATCACCAGGAGACTACAGTCCGATACAGGTACTGAGTAAGTGCATTGAACAAATCAATGATTGGATGTGCCAAAATTTCCTTCAATTAAACAACGATAAAACTGAAGTAATTGTTTTTGGTGCCAAAGATGAACAATTAAAAGTCAACGCACAGCTTACATCCATTATGTTAGAAACTACACCCCAAGCCAGAAATCTTGGTGTTGTTGTAGACTCCGACTTGAATTTCAAGAAACACATAAAATCAATTAATAAATCAGCCTACTACCACCTAAAAAACATATCAAGAATTAAAGGGCTTATGTCTCAGCAAGATTTAGAAAAACTTGTCCATGCATTTATCTTTAGTAGACTTGACTACTGTAACAGTGTCCTTGCTGGCCTTCCAAAAAAATCTATCAGACAGCTTCAGCTAATTCAGAACGCTACTGCTCGAGTCCTCACTAGGACCAAAAAAGTAGATCACATTACCCCAGTTCTGAGGTCTTTACACTGGCTTCCAGTCACTCAAAGAATTGATTTCAAAATACTGATGTTGGTTTATAAAGCACTAAATGGTTTAGGGCCAAAATACATTACTGATCTGCTGATACGTTATGAACCGTCCAGAGCCCTTAGGTCGTCTGGGACAGGTTTACTTACAGTCCCAAGAGTTAGGACTAAACGAGGAGAAGCAGCTTTTAGTTATTATGCACCAACAATCTGGAACAAACTCCCAGAGAACTTGAGGTCTGCTGCAACTCTCAGTTCTTTTAAATCGAGTCTGAAGACTTTTTTGTTTCCATTTTAACCTGCAATTTTCATTTTATTTGCTTCTTTTATTTGCTTTTAAATGTTTTATAATGTGTTTTATATATTCTAATCTTGCCCCTGTAAAGCACTTTGAGTGGCCTTGTGTCTGAATTGTGCTATATAAATAAACTTGCCTTGCCTTGCCTCATTAACACTGTCTTTTTTTCAGCGTGCACAGAGATATTCACTGATTTTGACAAAAAGTGATTTTGACAACAAGTGTTCTCCAGAATCACTGACTCCACCTTTAAAGTGTAATGCACCAAACCCAATGTAATTCTTCTGACTTATGTTCCCTTCGCATTGATACTTACGTAGGACGTATTCCAAAGCACTGGTACCAGATGATTCTGGGTGCAGGGTAGCCAAATGAGGTGCAAGTTAGTGTGGTTATGTTTTCCCATCTCACCACAGCAACAGGCCTCTCTGCCAGTGAAAAATGAAGGAAACTAGTAATCAACAGCAATCATCTGATTTCGGAAAAACTTGCATATCCCAGTCGCCCCGATAGAACTTAATTATGCCAATTGAATGCACTTATTGTTTTTTTCTTTGTTTTTTACTGTCACTTACGATACATTTGGACTTGGAATGTGATGGATGCGTTGGCCAAGTCACTGCTGACATAGAGGGTATACTGCCCCTGCTCTTGTGCATTCATTCTTGTCAGCTGCAGCGTAGCATGGTATCTGAAAAAAATTCACAAGCCCCCAAAGGATCCTTAAACTAAGAAAAAGAGGAGCGTCTACAGAAACATATGACTAATTTTGCGGTTCATATTCAGACAGTTCCTTTGTATCATCGCCGAGGACGACAACGTAATAAAAAAGAGAACACACTCTTCCTACTTTTTTTAAAGCAGCTTCATGACCTGAAGGAACATAGTGACCTTGTTGTTCCCTATCAAATTCACATAAAAAAAATGCACCCGCAGCTCATTTCAAATCTGGAGAAGCTTCCCCTTTCTGTAATGACTTTTTTTTTTAAATGTCAACTAAATGCAATACAATGGAGTTTATGATATTATGTTTGGCATATCCTCTTATTGGCCACCAGCTTACCTGTTGTTATATCTGATGAGCTTGTGTTCCTGTGTGGATGTGTTAGGAGACGTCGGTGTGTGCCATCTGTGCTCTGTGATGTGTGGGTAGGCTTCTATGAGGACACTGAGCTCTAGATCTTCTCCTTCCTTCACCTCCACAGAAAGACCCTGGTGGGTCAGTTTAGGAGACATCTGGGGCAATAGCCTGATGTAGGGCTTGTCTGGTTATAGAGGGAATCAATGTGGTTGGTAAATGTATGTCCCAGGTTTTTCCAATTCAAGACATGAAACAAGAGTGATTGTTTGTGTGGATTGCATACCTACAACCAGAAGGTATGTGGTCGAACTGTTCACCCCCGCTTCATTGGTGCCGATGCAAGAAAGGTTTCCTGTGTCTGCAAGGTCCACAGCAGAGATGGTCAGTATGCTCTGTATGTCCAGACGATTTTCCCCACTGGAACGAACCTTCTCCTCTATTGTTGGTTTCTGACAACAAAACCAAAAAAAAAAAAAGTTCAAATGATGTTTACTGCCACAATCAAGCCAGCTCCTCAAAATGGCTTCTACTGACCGACTTGGTGGCATATTTCCAGGTGACATTGTAGTTGAAGTTGGGGTTGTGTGTCGTGCATCTGATCTTGAGCTGTTCCCCAACAATGCGCACATATTCTTCCGTGTCCAAGAAGACGTACGGAGGGAAACGCAGCTCTGGAGGAAGACAAAATCATCAATGAGTATCCAGTGTTGAGGAGTAGTGAACTATACGTTATTAAACTAGTGGTTTACTACATTTGGCAGTAGCTTGCAAGTAGTTTAACTACATTCTTATTTGCATAGTTATTCCAGCAGTTAAATGACTTTTTTGCATTTTTTTTGTTTAGTTACCTACTGAAACTACAAACTAGAAAAAATTTGGCCCATAAAGAAATTCATATTTGATAACAGCTTTTTATCATTTTAATTTTTGTCTATATGTTGTGATTGTATTATTGTGTGAACATGTAACTTGTTGCTGCCTCTTGGCCAGGACTCCCTCGAAAAAGAGGTTTTTAATCTCAATGGGACTTTCCTGGTTAAATAAAGGTTAAATAAAAATAAAAAATAAATTTGGACAATTGCTTTTCTAATTGAACCCAGCACGCAGTCTCACTCTGAATGACGTTGATGGAGAAGGCCTTGGAGGTCCTCTCCACTCCGTTGACCTTAGCTGTGCACACATAGTCAGCATTGAAGCTGGGGTGGAGGCTCTGGATGAGAATACCGCGGTGCCGATAAATAGTGTAGTTCATCCCTGGTGGTACGTTGGTGCCGTTGTCCATGCGGAGGCCCAGGTCTATGGCTGCTGGGTTGGTCAGCAGGCAGGGGAGCAGGAAGTCCTCACCCTCCTTCCTCACCACACGAAGAGATGTGCTGCTGGTCCAGAACAAACGGTTTGGATCTAGTAAAGAAAGACAAATGATTACAGGATCGAGGAATCAAATACAAAAACCTCTGCCTCAAAATTCTGCACAACACCGCTCCTCCTCCTTTCAAATAATTCATAATCCAACGTGACAATAGTAATTACATCACCAGAAGCACCACACGAGGTGATCTTCTAATCACCGTTCAGGAAAAGCAAATTTGGTCAGCTTTCATTTTCTGTTACAGCAATACAAAAATGGAATTCAATACCCACCCATATCAAAGATAAACATATAAGCTAAAGCTGCTCCTATTACTGTACAGTTAATTAAAGGGGACTGTCCACAATAGTATAAACTAATAAACTAATACTAATACATCTAACAACATTTGAAAGCTAGTCCTGGTGTGTACACCAGGACTAGCAATGTCAATACAATGGTATTACCCAATTTCTCCAAGCTCACCTTTCACATACACATGCACTGCTGAGGTCAGTTCAGCACGCTGTGGCCCAGCAGTGTAGTAACACTTGTATGTTCCAGTGAATTCCGATGAGGGATGATTCACCTTTATGGTGCGGACCTTCCCGTTGTCCTTGGACACAAAGCGTCTGTGTTTGGGTAGCCTGGTCTGCCAGTTGACAGGACCGTCGCCCTCACACCTCAGACCCAGAGGGCTCCCAGGTTCCACCACCACCTCTGAACTCACCACCACATCAGAGTTGAACTTGATGACTGGACGTCTCCATTCTGCTGAGAAGGAGTCAAACTATGTATCCAAGGCAATTGAGCAAAACAATCAAAACAGACTGTGTCGCTGAAGTATTTTTACTCTTTGCTGTGTTTTCTCCTTGATAAGTCAAGACCTTGTTTTCCGTTTTGGTTATTTCAAGATAAATGACAACCCGGACCTGTCTCATCTACATTGGGATTCTGATTAATTTCGGAAGCAATCTCATGAATTCAGAAAACACATTGAATATTTGGACCCTTATAACATCACCCCCGATCCTTCTCACTTCTGCTTTATTACTGCCCCGCTATACTCAACACAGAAGATATAAAAACTGTAAGTAAGCAAAGCTTCACATCGCATCAGGCCCTCATGTTCAAAACCAATGGGGAGAAGTCACACATTCAAGGATTTTAGACATGGAATTTAGGATTTTATCAATCTATGAGAGAGAAAGTGCTAAAAACAGACCCTGGCCCTCAGGGAGTGTTGATGCAACTAGCCTATGAGTGACGAAGAACAATGGTCTCTTTTATGACTGTTTAGGATTTGGAAGTTTGTAGAAACTCAGCTTAATTGTTTATTGTAGTAGAGATTTGTTTGAGTTGGACCCCATGAACTTTCTTTCATTTAGGGTTGAGTGCAAACTTTAGGTAAAGGTTATAAAAGTTTCCTTCCAGAGGTTTGGACAGTGTGTTTTGAAGCTGGAAGCAGAACTGAGATTCCGTGATCAGCATTTTTGTTTTCTCTATGCGCCACAGCAACCAAGATAATGAGGAGAGGTGAGAACTGAAAATGCATTTTGAAACCAATCAATCAGCATTCTAATTCTTGACCTGACCTCCTGAAAGTCGGTGCCCCCCCCCTTCCCTCCCCCTGAAGATGCTGTTCAACCCAATGAACCATTCATCCAACCTCAACATGACTGCAGTTACACATCATACTGTAATCCACCAGAAAGCAAAGCTAATCTGCTTCTACCATCATAACCAACCAAACAACAGGCGCTCTTATGTGCTCAAATGCAAATACGTGAAATTGCAATTGGATGCCCCAGCGTGTGATACCTATGTATGGGTTCAGAGTCAAAATGAAAAGATAAAGACGGTATCACAAGAGCGACCCCAAAAAACAACTAATGATGAGGCAGACAATTAGACACAATAGTGTCAGAAGTCAGGTAAAGGGGAGTGCAATGCATCTCAGCTCCTTTTGAACTGACCAAAAGTTTATGCTTTGAAATGCACATTGACATTTTTAGAGCTTAATGTACAAGAAATCATGTTTGACTGTATTTTAGGTTGTATGCAAAAACAACAACAAAAAGTTAGTTGTTGTGCAGGGAAAAAATTTCATTTTAAGAATATGTTATCAAGTTTTTTAACACACATACCTCTACATACTATCAGACTCTACATCATATAAATCGATATATGAATTTAAGATACCAAGCAAATTTGTATACATGCTTTGTCATTTTTGGAGCACTTTTCCCTTGCATTGTTCTATTTCAGATTGTGGATTGCACACTTTCCTCAACAGTAAGTGTGTGTAAAAATCCCATCCAGAGTGAAAAGAAAGGTGACTAAATAACGTGTAGTTTGAACAGTGAAGTATTTGTAGGACCTTACCTGAGGCAGCAGAGGCAACCATCCCAAGCAGCAGAGTGAAATACAGCCACATCCTGGATCAACTCCAAAACTACAGCCTGCGTGTGCCAGGAGACACTCTTATTTTGATCTGTGGCAGTGGACAGAGGAATGAGGAAAAACAAGCTCTGAAGGTTTTGTTGTCACTCATCTCTCCCTCTTCGACTTCTCTTTTTCTCTCTCAGTTTTGCCAGTAAAGACAAATCAGTGAAGCACAACAATGTAATCTGATGCTGTTTTCCTGTGACATTATAAAATAGGGAAACAAGATTGGAATACTTTGAGGAAGTGCTGCAGAATTCAAATAAAGAATAAAATACTTAATTTAAAATCCAAAATGGGGAAATTAACAAGTCACTCCACTTCGAAATACAACTAAATCATGCATCATGGAAGAATCCCTGTTACTTTGAATGTACACTGGAAAAAAATGATCTTCGGAAATAAGAAAGTAGCATTAGGAGGCGTTATGTATCATAATAAGCCTGCTATGCTTAAAAGCTGTATTCTTCCACCAACTTGTCCTTGTCATGTCATTCTCTTCATTTAAAGTGTAATTGAACTTATTTCAAGTAATACATTAGTGGCGCTGTTCTACATTTAAGAGAATCATCTAATTGAAATATGATATTAAGTGCATTTTAAGAAGAAATATGTGTTGATGTTAGCTACACATAGCATGTTTGGTTAATAGAGAGCATATGTGTCATAAGCCAGCCTTGTAATCAATTTTCAATTGAAACTTATTGAAATGACCAGTCCCTGTATCTCACTAAACTGTTGCTTGTTTGGTGATTGTGTCTTATATTATGTGTCATGAGATATTTTGACTAGAAATAAGAACAATGTACCTGGTGAGATTTTGTATTGTTGCAGTGTACTCACCTGCAGTTGTCTTCAGCCTAACATAGGGCCACGATAACTTCCCCGGGGTTGGATGTCTCCAGCATCCAGAGGTGACACAAGAGTCCCTTCTTCCCTATGTGTTCCCTGTGTGTTTGCCTCTACCCTTCTGCTTGTTTATAGGCTCTTCACACAGTCACACAGCAGACATGAAATCTTTCAGACATCCAGAAGCAGAGGGCGGAGTGAACTTTGTGTGTGTGTGTGTGTGTGTGTGTGTGTGTGTGTGTGTGTGTGTGTGTGTGTGTGTGGGGAGGGTGGGGGGTTGGGGGGGGGGGGGGTGTGGAGGCGGATCAGCATATCATGCACAACAAATTAATGAGCCAGCACAAATTTGCCTCAGGAAGGCGCGATTCTCCTGAGAAATGTTGCTGCTGAGGTGGGACTAATCAGCTCCATCACTGCTGGACAGTGGCTGCCAGGCTTTACAGGGGGAGGATAAAGGATAAAGAGGGGGTGATATACATTTTAACTAGGATTCAAGACATGAGAGTGAGTGGGAGAAAAGCTTTTTAAAAGTCTTGAAAAAGAAAGTTATGGGAAGCTTTTTCAAATAAAAAAATTCAACTTGGAATTCCCAAAATATGTAGGAGAGAAATTTGGCTTTATATGGGTGAAACCAACATAAAATATTTCCCCCAGGGTTAATATTTTTAGTTGTTTAGTTTTAAAGTTACAGTGCGTAACTTTTTAGTTTGAATGAAATTAATGTTGGTTACATTCAAGCCATTCCCAAATGAGTTGATACAAAGTTCATCAGCTCCAAAAACTATTTCTGTATTTCTGAGTAGGGCAGTGTTTACAAACTAGTTTCGTCCCCCTGATACTGATGCAGGAGCTCAAGAAATGTTCCAGTTGTTGATTCTACAGCTAAGAAAAAACCTGGACGTACAGCAGAAGGAGTAAAATCCATGCTCAAAGGCCGCTTACAGATGTAGATGCGCTGACAGTTTTATGTAATTACCCCAAATTCCTCATAGTGGCGACAGAAGTTACACACAATAGCGTTAACGGAAAAATAGACATAATAGAGTAGGGCAGCTACAGTAGATGAGAGCCATTAAAGTCACATTATTCATAAAAGATTCACACATTCCAGGTTACTACTATGATCATATACATTTATTGTCACATTGACAACATATAAAATGGCACATATAAAAAAATACACTTGTAAACGTTAAGAAGAGCTTTGGTACCATAGCTTGTGATACAGTGATCTTGTGCATTTAAAAAAAAATTGCTACAGAAAATAACAATGTGTCATTTTTAAATGGTGGACTAAGTATTGAAAGTTGATACACTGTGTGAGCGAATGTTATTCTAGACTAAAAGCATAACGTTTTTTTTTTCAGGAACATGTGTGGCTACCTAGGTTTCTTGAGTACAGTAGCCCTTCATGTCAACAAGAACGAAAAAAATAGCTGCAATATAAACATCTGTCAGACTACATACAAAGGCACTGGTGGGGTCCATCATGTGCTAAGGCAGTGATACGCTGGATTCATTATTTTCTCTTGACAGATTCACTGTCGTCACAGAAACTGATCTACCAAAACAATCCCATATTTCATTCATAGTTGATCTCGGTTGCATTATTATATAGTTATAGCGTAGTATATCTATATCTTCATCATGATTATCCACGTTTTTACTAGATAAAGTGCAAATCTGGCACAGAATTATGAAATAAACCTACGTCAAACCAGTATTTAAAAATCACAAAATACATACAGATTTCATATAATTCTCACAAAAAGAAAACAGGGAGCTTCTAACACTCGAACATATGCAACAAAAAAAGTATCTCTCATTGTAAAACAGTGCATTAGAATCTGGCTGGGTTTCATGTCCTCAGGATAACATTTTACAAAAATATCATCGCAGTGAATACAGTTGTTGGTTGTACTTAAGGTAATGAAAAAATGCAACATAAAGTTGAACAATTTTTAATTTACATGTGGTTTAGGACACAACATTAATAATTTCCACTTAACATTTTTCTTCCATTTGTGTGTATTTTTTTTAACTGTCCATTTTTTTTTACTTTTAATAATCTACACATCTGTTTGTCAAAATCAAAGTAAAGCAGAAAAGAAATGTCAAAGTGGGACATACTTTGTGTCTAAATGGTGGCTAACTAAAACAACAATATCTCATCTGGCCTCATAAGTCTCTGGCCACAATGGAAAAAAATACAGTAAATGCATCTTTACTTACTATAAACAGATTATTTAAAATTGTGAATCGAGTACCATGTTCATATTGTGAAAACATATTTATCATTTCTAACCATGTTGTAGTGTCAGAGGTACCTCTGTAAGTGTGATGCAAAAACTCCAAACTCCCCCAAAAAATGTTTTATCGTGTGCTCAGTGGGAAAATACAAAGGATTGCCTTCTCGGGTTTAAATTTCACTACATTCTTGTTTAGTCACGTTCGCTATTTATCCAATATTTTCTCATATAATTTTTTTTTATAAACCCACTTAAAAGGTCTGTGTTTTTCTCAGGCTTCCTACATGGGTTTAGAGGAAGCTGTCTTCTACCTCGGGCGTTCCAGAGCAGCCCAGTAGAGCATCTCTCTCACTGCTCTCCTCCACTGGTAGTGTGTCTGCTGTGTCCTGTGACATGGAGTCTGTCTCCTCCTCTAGAGCCAGGGAACTAGAAGGGAAGGAAAAGAAAAGATATGCACTCAACTGTCTGCTCAGTCACACATGAGTCACACAAAGACACACCATGGCCGGTTTCTATTAATGTCTGTAGTGCTGCTGATCCGACATCCTTCTTTTATTCATTTCCTATCTAGCAGCCACAACCCAGTTTTAAATCAATCTGCTCTTCCATTTTGACAACATGGAGTCTTTGTTTTAAGTGCTAGGAATTGAAAGGCGTTTCAAATGCAACTCTTAGTACTGAGGAATGTAGAGTACTCCCTGTGCAGTAAAGTACTGTTACAAATTAATTTTGCTGCCAAATTGACCTAGTGAATTTCCCTTTGTTTTTTGTTTTTTTTCCTAATCAATATTACCAGAGGAAGCACTTTTAACACGTTTTAGGATGTTAGGTAGATGCTGATTAACATCCTAAAGCAAGTGCGAAAAGGAAGCATATCACGCATCCTACGAGATGTTATATAACCAAAAATGTTTATCTATGGAAAGGCCATAAAAAGGCAGCATCATACAGAGTATGATGCTGCCTTTTCACTTATATAAGCAATTGTTTGGTTTCAAAAAATGTTGTGACGTCTTTAGATTGCTTGATATGTTCAACTATAAGTCTAAAAACCCAGGCATTCAGGTTGTGATCTGATCTTATGTCACAAGCAAAAGCAGCAAGACCTCATAATTGAGATGATGGAACCAACAAATGTTTGGCTTTTCACTTAAAAAAAATACTTAAATAACAAGTCATTTTATCAAAGTAATTGCTGATTATTTCTCTGTATATCTACCGGTTTATTAAATTTCAAGGATGACAGTTGGATAATCTCACTGACATCACTCTCTGTGTGACCATCAGTGCTTCTCTGTTCTTTCTCACTAGGGGGCAAACGACCTCAAATTCTAAACCACAATGTTAAAAGTACAACCTATAATCCGAATGTAAGCAAAACAATCCCCTGCGCTGCAAAAAAATTCAAAACACAGGGTTGGAATCTGACCATCACTCCCCCAAAACTGACAGACAGGTCTTTCAACGCAGAGACTGATAATAAACAACAACTAAATCCAAGTTATATTATGATTTATGAAAACAAATTTGTGTGAATAGATCTAGACTATAATGGTCAACCATTTATTTTGCCTTCAAAAGCCTACTTTGCTTGGCTGCGTGTGTGTATATACACTATAAAACTTGTTTCCACGTCTGCCTACATAATACAGCTATTGTCTAAGCTCAACATCTGGATGAGTGGGTGAGTGGTTGTGGAAAAAAAGGAAAAGAAAAAGAAAAAAAACTAAACTCTTTCTTGTTAAGATAAATACATGCTCATCCTGCACACATCTGCAGCATCTCTTGTCTCTCTACCTTGCGGGGCTTTCTGACGGCAGCTCGGTGAAAACGTCGTCCGGTTTGGGGTCGGGGATGGGGATGATGTATTCGTTGTATGGGGCTGTGACGTACTGCGTGTCCGCCTCATGTGTGTATTCTCTGGGGCTGGAGCCCTGGTGGTTGTAGGGGTCCTGGTGGTAGGAGAGGGAGGCTGGGGACGGGGAGCCGAATGCGGGGTTGGCGATGGGGAAGGGTGAGCTCAGGCGGGGTTTGGTGCGGGCCACTGCCGGGTGGTCACTCTTCAGAAAGTTTTCGTTGACCTGGTTGTATCTCTGTTGTGAGGACACAGGAGGTTTATTATTTGAGCAACGAGGAATCCATTAATAAACAGTTTGTGAAATTGAGGAGATATGAGATGGTGCAAACCTAAGGTTAACAGCAGAACTGAGCCTTTCACTGAGTGAAATGATCTTCTACTGACTTGCGTGGCTACGCATACAAAGAAAACTAAATGTTTTTTAAGTTTTTGGTTTAGCTAATTGTACAAATACCGTATGTTATCTTAAAAGCTCATTCAAATCCCTGTATCTACTCAACATTACTTCCTATGCTGTATGATATTGTTCTTATCATATCACTGGATAATTATTACTTATGTATTATTGCACAAGAACTTTTATGTTGCAGTTGGTTAAGGTGGACCTAATAACTAGAGGGTTACATAGTGATGCTACCTTTTATATATTGTTGGAAAGACTAATCCATGAAAATTGCTCTCTTTACTTTGGTAGCTGATCAAATATTTCATATGGAAAATTTGAAAAAGTAACATACAAGTAGCTTAAAAAATGTAGTTGAGTAAATGTTATTTTCCACCACTGGCCTCTTCATAGTACATTGTCTAATTACCATGCCTACATTCAGTCACTAGGAGGCAGATATGTTGACTGTGAGTGAATCCAATGAGTGAGTAAATAAGTAGATGAAATACAGTAATTAATATGTAGATAACCTCACTTAGGCATTAAGACTAACATTTAAACATCAGGAATATGAGAAATAGTGTTTTAAGATCGAGCACACAGTTTAACGCAGCGCTGAAGTATAAATAATTAACCTTTTTGTAGCTTTCTGTCAGCAAGTTCCCCATGCTGTGAACCAGAAAGGAGAACTCAGGCCTCTTCTCGTACTTCTCGTCCCAGCACTTCTTCATGATGTCATAACTGCGATACGGACAAGAGAAGAAAAAAAGAAAAAGATTACATATTTCACTCTGCATTTTCCATCTGTGAGTTAGTGGAGAGGCGATTATCACAGTCAGACTCACACTTCATCAGAGGCGTGGGCGGGCTTGGCCATCCGGTAGCCTCTCTTCAAAGCGCTGTAGAACAACTCGTTCATAGGTAGATCGGGGTAGGGGGTTCCTCCTGCATGGACGCATTACAAATCATTAATAATGCTATAGAAATCAGAAGTCACGCAAGCAGCTAAACAAGAGCTACATATAAACCATCATCAACAGTCATAGCCCCCTTAAAACCTACATTTCATACATAAGAAATTATTTCCATTAGTTTTTCCGGAAATGAATGGGAACTGACTGACTTTTTATAAATCTGTTGTGTTATTATATAATTGTTCTGACCTAGATCCATAAGAAAAAAAAAGTATCTTAGCGGTCCAATAAATGTTGACGATTCAGACAAAGAGAGCATAGAACATCTTTGTTATCACTCACAGAGGCTGGATTGTTTTTCCCACTACTAGGGCTTATGCTGCAATAAACTATTTACTTTGTTTTGAGTGGTAGTTTTTGAAAAAATTGTGGAAAGAGGGTTAAAATAAGTTAATAATAATAATAAGTCCTGAGCAAGGAGATGCGGATGTGAAAGCGTGGCTGTGCCTAATAAGGTTTAGACTTCATATGAGTCTTCAAACAATCTGGTATGCGCTTGCAATCAGACATGGCATTTGAAATTTGCTTTAGTTTCGCGTACAATAATTAACTGCCATTTGAGTAACACAGAAACATATTTTTTCAAAATATACAGTTTAGCAGCAGCTTGGCTCTAAGAATAACAGAGGAGTAGAGACTCCAAGAACGAGCAGCCTATGTAAGCAATTATAGAAGAAGAATCACCCACGTGTAAACCAGTAAACCAGTATATATTTATTTGTGTGTTTGTTATATGTGCAAATAGTTATGCTTGGACTGACCTAATGTGAAAATCTCCCATAGCAGAATGCCGTATGACCACACATCGCTCAGGGTGGTGTACAAGTTATGGAAGATACTTTCTGGTGCCATCCACTTCAAGGGCAAGAAGGTCTGAATGGAAGAAAAAGTAAGTCCAGTTTTTAGTATGCTTCAGAACATATCCACTTATTCTTATTGGCAATATATCATTTAGCTACCATTCAATTTCATCCGTAACCTTTCATTTCATTTGGCAGTTGCTTTTTTTAATCTTTTTTCTTACACTGCCTTTGGAGATGTAGTTGGAATCGTGCATGATGTCTCTGGCCAGGCCAAAGTCACAGATCTTCACCAGTTTTCCCTCACAGATCAGCACGTTCCTGGCAGCCAGGTCGCGGTGGACGCACTGGAGTAGAATAAAAACAACATTTCCGATATAACACTTCGGTTTTTGTATTGATGAAACAAACAATACAAAAATATAAAGTGTTGATGAGTGAGCTTTAGAGGTACTGGAAGGTGTCTTTTTATCTTGATAGAGCCAGGTTAGCTGATGAGCTAAGATAACTGGCTAATCACTATAGCTTCATATGGGACAGGAATCTTTTTTATTGCAGGATATGGACACAAATTCACAATAATCTAGGCTTTCAGTCCAACATCACTAGCTAAATATTATGGTGCAATATTCATAACTCCCTACATTCTTGGAGGCGAGGAACTCCATCCCCTTGGCCACTTGGTAGCTGAAGCCCAGGAGATCATCATAGGTGAGGGTGGTGGAGTCACTGATGACCAGGTCCAATCTGCTGCCACCTGAATATGTAGACAAGACAAGACCAGGACAAGAAGAAGAGATGGTGAGGAGCATGTCAGGAATGAAGATATTGCCTTCTGATCTGGTGGGGAACTCCAGCATATCTGTGTGACTGCATGGGCTGAAATGAAGCTCTCAATTGTTTGGACATTCTCTCCGGTCTGTCATCATCACAACTCAAACTGTGTTCATTTAATGTATGAAGCTACAACAATTCATCTGTTCATGAATCGCGCCATTTCTAGAGATCCTCCCTCTGTCAGTAGCAGACAGATTTTTACTGGTCTGCCTCAAATCACACTCTATTTGAAGTGAGCTGAATTCTTCATACTTATTTTAATTCACCATTACTGGAAAATTAATTATTGCCAATGCTCAACATAGACAAACACACATACACACACCAACACACACACACGCGCGCACACACACACACACACACACACACACACACACACACACACACACACACACACACACACACACACACACAGGCTAAAATCAAACCTTGTTCCTGGTAGATGTCCTGCTGGTAAGGAGACTCGTAGGGAGAGGGCTGGATGTCTGCGTACTTGATGCTGTCTATCTGCTCCTGCATGGGCACGTAGAGCGAGGGCTCATCTTTACTCATGTCCATGTATCCTCCGTCACTCTCACTTCCAAAAGACACATAGCTGGAAAGGATACGCCAAGTGTGAAAATGTGCCAAACTGACCCAAATCCACATTTAGTCACGGTCATAGTATGTGACAGAAGAGATTTCAATTAAGGAAAACCCCGTCACACACACACACACACACACACACACACACACACACATTATTCAAAATTCCCCCTTATCTCTCTCTCACCCTTTCCTCTGGCTGAGCGGAGTGCTTGCTCTGGAGATGATGCAGCCTTCGTCTTGGTTCTTCTCAGCGTAGTACTGCAGGAGGCTGTGCTTGTTCCTGTGCAGGTAGTCCACCAGGTCACCGTAGCGACAGTACTCGGTCACCAGATACAGAGGACCTGATTGGTGGACAAAGAGAAATCTGAATTTAAGGATTTTAACCGATTTTAACACATGCATTCAACTAGAGGTTATATATTAACTATAGGTTTATTTAATTAGTCATCAAACACTTTACACTTGATATCTGTTATTTTTCGATTGGACAGAGATGAGCCTCAGTGGGAAAATGTTTTATTGTTCTTCCTTAAAATGGGCAAGTTCCCTTTTTTTGAATGGAAAATATATTTCACAGAAAGAGATGAAAAAACATGGAGGATAAAAACAAGCAACAGATATCTCTGAACCTCTTGCCTTTGCATAGTAGTCACAATAGCCAACTGAATCAAAAGGTCAGTTTTCTCTTAAAGAAAATGTTTCACCACTAATATCAGCTACTGTTGACTTGACCTCATTGTAATATGTATTAGCACAGTTTAGCATATTGGTGCTCACCATGTTTGGTGCAAGCTCCCAGCAAGTTGACTATGTTGAGGTTGGGACCAAGGTGACTCATGATCTTCAGCTCTGACATGAGAGCCTGAGTCTCACTCCTCCTGGCTGTAGCTGGATGGAGAGAGATTGAGACAGAGAGAGAGAGAGAAAGAGAGAGAGAGAGGTATGAAAACACAACAGAACTAAACATACTGAGATCAGGAGGACACACTGCATCCTTGCCAAGCTGCTCATTGACCCGTTTGGCTGAAGCTGGAACAGGGCTGGCAACCAAACTAAAGCTCAGCAGGCCTCTGCTCCTGCCTCTGTGCTCGCAGGAACACGGCTCCGGTGTCACAATATTTGACAGCTGCACAGGGGGACTCTACATGGCTTTCTATTGTGTGTTTTTTTTTTGTGGGTCTTACATTTCAGCATTTTCACTGCCACTTTAGTGCTGGACTGGGAGTGAGTGAGTCCATACGCATTGGCCTCGACCACCCTGCCAAAGGCTCCTGATCCAAGAGTGCGACCTGAAACACAAAGAAAGGCTCAGTAGGACAGAGTGTGAACAGAGCACATGGGAGAGACCTGAAAAGAATATAGAAGAGCTCTGTGTTCATTACATTAATAATATAAACTCATTTCCCAGGTTTTTTTTTCCACCACCCCAGGAAGCAGGTTGTAACAGATGGTCTGGGTTATTATCTGGACCATGACTATGGCCTGTGTGAGTTTAGGAAGCTTCCTCTTTGGTAGGAGCAGCTGACTACAAAAACACGTCATCAAAAACAAAAGTTTCAAAGAGAGCTTTAAATGAGGTGGGATTAAGTCCAAGGAGATAGGTTTTACAAACCTCTTAGTAACCACTTAGTATTCAAGCCTCAGCTACGCCTAGACGACCCAAACCACCCACAGCATTGAAGTCACCTGCTGATGGCTACATACTAATGTGTTTCTCCTGTCTGAGCAACAGGCATTTTTTATTCTGATCTTAACAAGCGATACGGACAAATTTAAGTGGCAACTAACAACTCATCACAGAAGGACCAAGAGACCTTTGCAAATGGTTATAAAGTGATTAATAAATTGACCAACAACAAATTAATGAAGCAATAAAAAACAAGTCAGGCATAATCACAAATATGTCAATTAAATTATGCCTTAAAAAAAACAATGTTGAAAAAATAGACGATTCAATAATTCTATTTATATATTATAATTAATAATATTTTTAAATTAAATTAATTAAAGTAATTTAAAAAGTCAATAAATACAGTTTCATCTATTAAAGCAGACTTCCATTTAAATGTCCACAAAGTTGGAAAAAGGAAACCAAATGGTAAATTACATTTCTATAACAATTTAACTTTTCTTCTTGGCCAAAGCCATTTCTGTGCGTATGGCTGCAGCAAATCTTATATCTTATAAATTTATTTGTGCAACCAATGTCACATAAAGTGTCCGAGGACTCACCCAGCACCAGGTTGTCTCTCTGAAGCTCCCAGGCCAAGTCGTAGGGCAGGTGGATGGGGTCAACGTAGATGTACTCATGACCATCCTGGCTCACTGACTCTATCACCTTCCATCTGATCTCATAGCGAGGTTTCTGGGGAAACAGAGAAAAAAACTGAAAAACCTGACACAACAACACCAAAAGAGCTTTTTTGTAAATGTTTAATTCTATAGATGCTTCTTAGATGCATCAAAAGCCTTTGATAGGATTAACCATGGTAAGATGTTTGCCAAACTACAAGAGCGAGGAGTTCCACCTTACCTGATAAGGATTTTGCAGTTCTGGTACACACAACAAACCATGCAAATTAGATGGGGCAGTAGTTTATCTGCACCCTTTCAAGTCACCAATGGGGTGAGACAGGGTGGCATCTTGTCACCTGTCTTCTTCAATGTGTATATGGATGATCTTTCTAAGAAGCTTAACGGATGTAAGACTGGTTGTATGGTGGGAGACAGTCTTATCAACCACCTCATTTACGCTGATAATTTGGTCATCATGTCTCCATATAGTGCTGGGCTACAGCAACTGCTTAAAGTGTGCTCTAGCTACGGAGTTCAATATGACATCAAGTTCAATCCTAAGAAGAGTGTTATTATGATTGCTAAAACTAAGGAGGATCAAAAGCAAACGTTTCCTTCATTTTTGCTATCTGACCGTACTCTAGAGGTGGTTAGGAAGGTATGGTATTTAGGTCACATCATCACTGATGATTTATGTGATGATGATGATGTCCAGCACCAGTGCTGTAAGCTTTATGCTCAGGCCAATATGTTGGCACCCAAATTTCATATGTGCACGGATGATGTTAAAGTTAGTCTCTTCAGAGCCTACTGTACTCCATTTTACACAGCTCACCTCTGGTGTAAATATAGAACAGCAAAACTGAAAAAGTTACAGGTAGCGTATAACGATGCGTTTAGGATCCTCCTTAAGCTTCCAAGGTGGACTAGTGCTAGCTCTTTGTTTGTGACTAATAATGTCCCCACCTTTCATGCTGTGTTGAGGAATTTAATGTATACATTTATGTGTCGACTTCTAGAGTCAAAAAACAAAGTAATAACTGCACTCACTGACACTAAACAGAGTGATACAAGGTTCTCCTCTGGGTTGTGGAAACATTGGAATCGATGCTTGTATGTATTTTAATTTGTGTTGTCATGTATTTGTATTGTCTTTTATATGGAACGTTGAGTCCGGAATAAAGTGTTCATTCATTTATATACTTTGGTATTTAGAATATGACTACAAAAAGAGAATCTAAAAAAACCTTACCTTCCTCCATACGGCGATGAGAATGATGATAGACATGATGATGATGACCACTAAGGCCAGAACAGCAGCCAATACTGCCACCTGGGAGAACAGAGCTGCAACAGGCAGAAGGAAACACAGACACCATTAAGATGTACATTTAAACAAGGAAAAGTTTGCCCCAATTAGTCTCAGATTCTCAACACATAAACTTCACTTTATCCACTAGTTGGCAAGGAATTTTTAAAGAAAGTTATAACTGTGTGGAAATCACATAGTGTTACAGTTAAGTGAAACTCTGTAATGTGTCTCTTAAATTTGAACTGTTCTTTAAGTTTAACAAATTAGATCTTTCATATAGTATCACGTTTTAATTATCTAACAGTGAAGTGTTATACTTCACATTTACATAAAATGTAATTACGTAAAATAATACAGAATATCCTACATTTTGTCACTTCCCTTTGGTCAATGAAAGCACACTTAAAGCTGTACAACGTAACTTTGTAAAGGCGCGAATGGGGACAGACAGGAGTTAAATCTAGTCACAGTCAAATTTAAGTGGAATGGTTATTGTGGACAAAAACCCAGTGTAAAAGAATATTAAAGAAATATACAGACCTATACTTTTTAAATTGACAATCTGACATTTTACAGCTTTAACTACTTTAAAAATCCAACATGAAACCTACTGCTGGACACCAGTTTGACGTCTCTTCTGTCGTAGAGCCCGGCCAGGTTGCTGGCCTCACAGCGCACGGTGACCTGCTGTGGTGTGTGGAAGGTCAGCCGGCTGCGCACCTGGCTGGTTTTACGAGTCTCGCTGTAGCTCACGTTGGTCTGGATGTTCAGCACCTCAGGCTTTGGTGTCAGGGAATGCCAGAGTGCTGTCTGGTTACTGCACCTGTAGCAAGACAGTAGATCAGCGGGTGGAGATCGCTTCAATTGCAAGCAAGAATTAAAGTCAAAGCAGATGACAAAATACATTTCTGTGTATCTGTCTGCCTGTACGTTTACTGTATGACAGCTCAGTGATGGATGGGTGGTGTGGTGACTTACTTGAGCATGCTGTCACAGCTGTACCACTGTATGCTCGGGGTGGGGACCCCCTCAGCAACACAGGTCACCAAGTGCTTCTTCCCAGGGAGGTGGTGGTCGGTCAGGTCTTTAATCTGAGAGGGAACTACACACAGGGGGTTGCCTTGGTCATTAATCATAACTGACACGGATAAAAACAAAGACGGTTCTTGATTTTTTTTTCCTAAGCAAAAAAAAGTTTCTGTCAAGCTGTCAAGACCAGTATGGGTTAAGGGTGTAGTGTGATATAACAATGTCTTTTCGTTTCTTCCATTGGTGAAAGTTCTAGATTGCAACAATCTATGTCTACCACTCCTGTTTTCAGAAGCTACGGTGGCCTTCAAAGACAAGAAGCTAGTTACTAAGGATGGCATCATCCGCCACTGCCACAAATCTTTCTAAAATATTAAGTGATGAGGTGAAGATGCATTTAGTTGCTCATGCAATAGCACTTCTTCTTTGTCTTCCAACAGATGCATATCCGGTTGACACCAACTATATAAAAACGTGTAAGGCCGCTTAGTTTGTCCACTATCTGCTACTATAGAAAAATGACGGCGCGACATGGTGGCCTTACTTAAAGCCACTATGAGTAGCATCGCACGTTGGCGGCTCCTTTGGACAAAAGCGGTAGTATTTTTACGACGCCAGCTGTTGTGAAGCTGTTTTCTAGCTTGTGCCGGGCGTGCGAGATTCAAATGATCAGGAAGCAATAGGCTATAGTGCATGTCTGTGTGTTGAAAGTGTGAGGGCACCGGACTCTTTCGGCTCCGTGAGAGTGGTTAGTGACACAGCATCAACTAATGCCAGTCAGTGCTACACACACCTGATTGCAATGAGTTGATGCAGTGTCACCTCTCACGGAGCTGAAATATTATGTGTCCTCACAGAAAGCGAATGAACGAGAGACGGCAGTTAGTATGGATCACGATGAGGTAATGTGTTTATGTTGTTGTAAATAATGACTATTTCATATGAATAATGGTCATCAGCTGATGATGCTGGTGAGGCAAAGTAAACTTTGTTTTAGTAGGCTACCGCTCATTCATTTAGGAGTAAACACAGCAGTCTAGGTATTGTGTATACGTTGCTTGGCAACGCCCTCCCGCCCACCTATCTCTCCCTTTTAGCTTTTCTTCATTGCATTTTCTTTTTTTTCTTTGATGGTTCAGCCCCTTTATCAGTCATTATGACGACAAACAACTGTCTCAAACAAGGCTCCCGCTCCCCTTCCCTCACCTGGAGGGATAGGCTTCTCAAATCGTGTTGCTGCGCCACACTGAAATCTGCGACCAATACGGATATGTGACCATAGAGCATGCACGCGTGAACCGAAAATCGGACTGGGTGTGTGACCAGACCAAATGCAGTAATAAAAACTATTTGAAAACGTCTTTCTTTGCACTGATGGTTTTGTTTGCTATTAAAGCTAATTTATGATTATCAGAGGAAACATGAGGCTGTTTAAAAGATATTTAAATGTTACTCGGAGCTGCTTTAAGTATTAAACGCTTATTCTAAGACAATAAAAGAAACATCCACTTTTATTGTCAAGCAATGATACACTGATTAAAACATACTTATGAATATTATATTCCATTTCTAACAGGTCTGTTCTGAAAAATGGCAATCCCCTTTACACACTGCACCTTTACAAACTAAAAGTATACAAGAAACACTAAGCTTCATCCTCTCACCTTTCACCTCCAGGTCAAAGGTCACTTCCTTTTTGTCGTCTCCATTGGTGACATGTACGCTGTAGAGGCCCTTCTGCTCCGTCCTCACCCTGACCAAGGTGAGAACTGTGACATACCTAAGGAAGGAGTATGGAAAGATGAGGACATCTGAAGAAAGTAAAAAAACAACTATTCTTCACTTCTTTTCTCCTCCATCTGGATAAATATTTTTCAGGTCAGATTTGGGTTATGAATACATTGGAGATGTTTGAAAGTAAGCCAAAGATCACATTATTTTTAATTTAATTTTTTTGCTTTTTTAATTCAAGATAAGATGTTCCAGACTGTTTATGCTTTCTAATGGCAATATGATTCGTATATTTTAGTTCAAAGTCGGTGTCCTCTAAATATGTGGCATTGTTCCTTATATTATATTTGTGCTATAGAAGCTAAGTGGTGTTTCACCGTCTGTAGTCCTGCAATTAAAATGTTGTTTGCCTTTTTTTCTCCTGAAAGACATTTGTGAGTTGTGACAGGTATCTCGTGTTTATGGTTCCTGTGCGATGAATGATAGAGTCCTGCCCTCCAGAGAGTATTGTGTTTCCCTCTGCGGAGGCCTAATCTGGTGATGACTGACGAGAGCTACACGCCCAGGGAGGCCGTCACCCCCTAGCACAGGGTCCAGGGCTAAATGTTTGAAATGTATCAACTTATATGATATCTTCAGTTGCTTCACATTATACTACGGCATTTTTTATGTTCAATGGACAGCTGAAGACATGAAGGTTTAGACATCTCACCTGATCTCATGTTCTTGTCTGGTTGCGATGGTTTTGTCTCCCCTGATGGTGGCGCCGTCTTTGCTCCAGCGGACCAGAGGGGGAGGGTAGGCTTCAATCTCCACTCTCAACTCCACGTTCTCTTGAAGCTTGGCCGAGATATTTTGTCGCTGAGCGGTCTTCAGATCCACGAAGCCTCGCTCTAAGGAAAATAAAAAATAATATCGTCAGCAACATAACGTGGATTACCTGTCATACTCTAAATCTTCTGCACAAAATGTATCTTATTTAGTATAACGGAATTATATCATTTAAGGTAAAACATGTAACAAGACACTGAGCGACCTTAGCATTCATTTGGAGTCGTGTTTTTCTGTCTATCTTTTGGTCACCACCACACCTGAGAAAAATGGCTGGCTCTATGGACGCTAAATGCTTCACTATTCTCACCAGATAGTTGCTAACTTTGCTTTGTCTGATGTGTGGTACTGGACAAGCACTGTAGTTTTTGCAGTGGCTTTTCAGAGCTTGTTCACTGAAAACATCTATGGCCATTTTTTGATTTTGATGAGAGCTGGGAGAATGAACCAAAACAGTAAAGTTTTGAGCTGTAAAAATTAAAACAATGAGCTAACGGACACAATAAAGCTCCATAAACCCGAGGAGATTTTCAAAATTCTGCCTATAATTATCAATACATTTATCACTAAAACTGATCTCTTTTATCTACAAGTAGTATTTATCATCCGTTGTTTATGAAAAAATATAGATTAAATTATAGTGAAATATATAATTACACTGATTATATTCAAGTTACTTTGCTGTTTAGCAGGCTCTAGACAGCGTACTGTACTGCTGCTGAACTTCTGTGGCTAGACAGTATTTGCCTTTTCCACTGAGATGTCCAGGGAGCAGCACGACTAAACTGTCCTAGTCTCCATGGAGCATGGCGGCTCGAGTCATTCGGGGATTTCATAAACATAACACACCTCGCTGCAGATAGAATAAGCATTGACACACCCAAACGCATTCAGTGACTGTCGAGAGGGACAGAGGAAGAGCAGTTAAGTCTGACCAATCCTGCTGTCTTTGGCTCTTAAGTACGTGCTTGCAAGATCACACGTTTGCTTGGATGCTGGACACTGAGTTACACAAACAATTTATGTGTAGTTGGAGTTTGTTCCCAATCGTCTAAATAAAAAGTAGCAGCAGTACCGCCTGGTTTTTATGCTTTGTGTTTTCAAGGGAACACTCAAGACATCCACACCATGCCATTGGTTTATTACACATGTAAATAAATAGAGCACATCTTCATTTCCTTTTACCTTGACTTGGAAAGGTTCACATAATAAGCAGTCTTACCTCTGTCAGAGAAACCCAATAATAATCTGTCCAGCATCCGTTTGTTTTAGTTGTGTGTGTGTGTGTGTGTGTGTGTGTGTGTGTGTGTCTGAGCGTGTGTGTTATTCTTACCCAGCACAGTGATGTTGATGCTGGCAGAGGCCGTCTGGTCTTGGACTCCCTCGTAGACATGGCAGAAGTAGTCTCCGCTGTGGGCCACCGTGGCTCTAGGGAAGATCAGACTGGAGCGCATGTACACGTTGGGCTGGACGTCTGACAGCGGCTCAACATCCGTCACCTAGAAGATAGAGGGAAAGCAGGGGGATGTCACATTGTATCATCCATGGACCTATTAGGTATCATCATGTTGAAAAGGATCCAAATTGGAGTGATCAAATTGGAGTGTGCATAACAGGGCATCATCGGAATTTTTCTGGTTGTTCGATGTATAGCAAAGATCCCATGACAGATTCATCCCTGTACATTTTGGTGGAATTTGTCTTATTCAAGTTGCAGTGTTTAATAATACATATTCTAGCATCATCTAGTTGTGAAAGTGTCGTGTTTAAGGTCGCTAAGTTTGTCATTTCTGTGCTACTGTAGAAACATGGCAGTGCAACATGGAGGGCACCCCTCGCCTATACTGTGTAGACATAAAAGGCTCATTCTAAGGTGATAAAAGAAACAATAACTTTTATTTTCAGTTATTATCAGTTATACACCAATTCAAACATATTGTATTATATCCATTTCTAGCAAGTCTCGCCAATAAATACAAAACACTGCACCTTTGAGTTACATTATTCTGAGTAAAAATTGTCAGAAAGTTTGTTAAACAAGCCAAAATGTGTGTGTGATCCAAAAAATGAATCCATGATTAACGATTATTGTGATTCCAGCGCCATGTGTTATGAGAGGAATTTCACAGGAGGGGGATGAAAATGAAGGTGTGTCTCTCTACATCTTGATGTAATTTGGGCTCGGCCATGAGGCTGGACGGAGAGTGAGTGAGTGCTCTCTTAAGGGAGAGCTGAAACAAAAGTGCCTGTTCTGCTCCACTCCTACACACCTCTCTGTTGGGGAAATCCCAGGAGAAAGAGGCTATCTCCACCCCATGCACCGTGCAGTTGACTGTCAGCGCTTCGCCTTGCTTCAGGACGGTCTTTGAGGCATTGATGTAGGCGTCGATGGCCTCTGGGACTGAGAGGGGAAGGGGAGAGTGTGGGGGGAGAGGAGAGGAGGAAGAGGAGGGGGGGGGGGGTGATGTGATTTATCCAAACAGTATGCACAAAAGTCTCCTCCATTACTAATCAAGCACATGAATTGTTCCATAATAAAACCCTGGTATTACAGGCTGCCTCATCTCAAAAGTATTACTCAGAACTGAACACGGTAGCTGGCTCCTGTCGTTCCATCTCAATGAACAAAAACCTGTGCAGTCTCAATGTTTTCATAAGACAAACGAGGGCACTTCAAGACCGAACTTCCAGTCTTTACCTTATTTTTACTTGTTGACAACGAGGAACTTTCACTTTAACTGATTCTAGCGGCCACTTTGGACAAAACCGGTAGTGTTTTACGACACCAACACCTGCTGTCCTAAAGATCTTTGCTAGTACATGCCGGCAGCGTGTATATTTTATTTCTTATTTTTTAAGGAAATAGAGAGCCCATCTTGCATGGCAATGAGGAATTAAAAATAGCGTTATTTTTTTTAATGGTCTCGTGTACTGTTACAAGTCATTTATGATCATCAGAGGAAACATTTGTATTTTATAAACTTTTAAAAGGTCCTCCTTGTAGTCACTTAAAAAAACTACGAGGAACTCCGGGACCTCCACTTGAGGTTCATCAGGTGACCAAAGCATATTTGACAATAATGGAATGAATTATTATACTATTGAACTTGTGGTACAGAAACGTTGACTGTTAGCTGTTTGAAGAAATGTGATGTGACATTTAATTTTTATGGCGCTTTAAAAAGATTAACTCATTAACTTTAATAGTTTGGGTGTGGGTGTGGGTACTGAGATTGAATTAAAGGGGGCCACCACTGTGTGTGTGTGTGGGGGGGGTTCTCTGGAGTTCCAGCACACATGCTAGGGGGTTGAGTCCATGATATAATGACCACATTTTTATATTTTAGGAGCTGTTTCTTTAAACAAATCCTCCACCTGAACACCTACCTACGATGCTGAGGACGTTGAAGGCCTGAGACTCTTTCATCTTCCCTTCCAGCTCTCCTCGACACACATAGCTCCTGTCCTCCAGTGGTGCTTTAAACCCCTCACTGGGAACATAAACCCCCCTGATGGGCAGATCCGTGTCCCTCTCGTACAGGGTGACGTTGATTTTGGGATCGGTGACCATGCAGGGGACGGTGCTTTCCACGCTGGTCTTTGCCACCATGCCGTGGGAGCTTTCTATGAACCACACATCAGGGTCTGGAGACAGAGACAAGACTTGGTTGATTATCTGCACAACAGATCCTATATCTTCCGTATACAGTTCAATATGACATACTAACTTGTCTTCACCGTATCCTTTTTTATAATTAGTAAATGTTAAATGTTATCATCAAAATGATATGATAACATTTAACACACATTCCTTTCAGCAGGTTTGCGTTGCATTGCATTGTGGGACAATGATGTGAAGAACAGCACAATCAAAACTCTTTACGTTTTTTAATGTATGCATGCAGACTTTTTTGAGCATACCATTTTGTCATTTTACCAATGTGAAGACAGTATATGAACAAATCCTACTGAGAATAGGTATTGATTATGGTGTTTTATGTAAAGAAGATACCCAAATGTTCCCACTTGACTACATATATCATGCAGCCTTAAAGGAATAGTGTGTAATAACATGTACTTTTGTATCATCTAGTTTGAAAGTTCTAGTTTGCAACGCTTCCTTGCTAACCCCTCCTGTCCTACTAATATAATATTCCTTTTCTACCAAGTCTGTTCTGAAAAAAACAAACAATTCCCTTTAAGACCACACTGCACCTTTAAGTCACGGGTAGTGTAACCCAACACGGCCTCACCTGGGACAAACACAGCCACCTCCTCAGTCTCTCCACTGGATCCATCGATGCACTGGTACACGCCCGTGTTCTTCCAGCTCACGTTCCACAAAGTCAATGCGCTGCTCGTGACGCTGCTTTGGACGATTTCGTAATTTTGTCCGCCATTTTGCACATCGTCAGTTCTGAATTCCCACGTGGCACTGCCTGAGCCGGAGCAGGTCAGGGTGAGGGTAGAGCCCTCGGCCAGGACGAACTCTTTGCCACCGGGCGTGATCTCCAGGCAGTACAACTCGGTGCAGAAATACAGGAGAGCTGCAGCAGTTGACACAACAAGAAAGAAAAAGGGTCAGGCTTTGAGGTCAAAGAGACAGCAGTGTGGGGGTCATAGGTCAAATCAACGATAGGAGCCAGATCCTGTCCTATCTCTACACACGATGACGGATATGAGTTGTCTGGAGAGGATATGTTGGAGGATATAATGATGCCTCGACTGTGACAGATGTATTTGAAATGACAGTGTTCAGTTTGAATGCACTAGCTGTTCTTTACATCAAACACACTGGGGTTGTCTCTCAGGCTGGATAGCTAATTAAAAAATCCAAAAAGGAAAGAAAACATTATTTGTTTAGGTTCTCTACACTCTGAGCATCCTTGACATCATGACCTTATTTACACTAAATAAAACCTCTTTTAATAACACGTACCCTCATCGGCCATGACTGTTTTAACTGCAAGCCAATGTTTTTATCATAACATGTGGCCATATCAAAGATATAACGATTTATTTGGATATGTTTAAAAAAAATAAAAAATCCCAGTTCAGCAGAGTTAGCAGTTTGCCGTAAGTGTATAAACAACTCCACCTAAGCTTGGCATCTTGCTCTTTGCTTCACTGCAAAAGCAGCTGTCCACTGTCCAGAGTTTCACTTTTTCTTCACGTTTATTGAAATGGAATTCTCACCTGTAACCGTGAATGTCAGATGGAGCGTGGATAGCGTCACCCTCCTCATGGTGGAAGCCTTCAATGTACTGTGTTCTCTGCTGGACAAACAAAGAACGGACAAACACGACCGATTAATCTTCATGCACACTTTTTGGAATTTTCTTCCCTCCCACATTGCCTCGGCCAATATTTCAAGAAAAACACATTGCTGTGTCCCCAAACTATTCAGTAGAAATCAGTGAAAATAAAAAGTAAAAATCTAGATGGTATTCACCCCAATTGACACACAATCCTGACACAGTTCAAAACCCCTTTATAAGGCTTCATATCATGATGGACTGATTCTTGTCCTCATGAGGTCCCGAGAATAAATCAAATTGCATGTCAGAATATTTAGCTTCCAATAAAAAAAAAACTTTGATCAAACTAAAGGAAAAATGAAGTTAAGTTATGAAGTGTTTACTGTGTTGTGAGGCTGCTTCCTTTAATGGTTTGTGGCTGGCACACAGAGTGTGAGGTGCAGACACACAGCTCACTGGAGGTATTTGATGCCTCGCTGCACCAGGACAGAGCGACAATGTCTGGCTCTTTTTTGTTCCAGGTCGCCCAGCATTCTGCCCACTAACAAACGGGTCACTGTGTGCAGCCCTGCAACACGCTCACTGGCAACAATGCTGCGCCCGAGCTTTGCTAGAGCCGTGCTGAGGCATTAATTGGTGTCGGTGTACAACAAAAGTGAAAATGAGGCCGTTCACTTAAGCTGCTGACACAAGAGTGCACTCAAGATTTGGGAAGGTTTCTGTGGTGGTTTTATAATATAATGGGGTAATGTGTTGTACACCAATATGATCCAACATCCCAGCATTTAGTCAAGAGCAATCAGGGTCAAATTGCCCAATATCATGCTATCCTACCATCTTCAACATGTACAGCCAATTCCACTGCAAAGCAAGAAGGCAGAAGGAACTCTTGAGTAGTGGGAGGAATGGTTTGTTATTATGTTTGTGATGGGGGTTAAGGCCTGCAGCAACACAGACGTCTGGAAACAGTTATGGATGGATCGCAGGCCTGCGCGCAGAAGGGTGGGAAAGAGAGAGAGAGAGGGCGGAAGTGAGAGGCTTGGGAAGAGCGAGGGTGGAGGAGGCAGAGAGAGAGAAAGAGGGAGGCAGTGGAAAAATTGCGAAATGTATCTTGAGAAATCTTACCTCATTTAACGTTTCGACTTGATAGTGCAATCCAATATTACAATCTCTATTTTAAGAAGCTGCACTATCTTTATGCATGATGTAACAACAGAACATGTGTTCTAACTATTGTATTTCTCCATCTTATCTGAAACTGTGAGGAGTTTCCTCCTTTTTCATTTATCATTTGAACATATCTGGTAACCCCCCCCCCCCCATTTAAGTCTGTATCAGTAAGAAGTGACTGAATCTTTTAATCACTCTATTTTCAGATAAAGAAGATGAAATCAGTTTGCCATTGGTGGTGAGGTTCTGTACAAAAAGTTCCATGACTAAACCCAAAGCGAGCTACTCAGAACCAGATATGCGTTGTCTTTCTAAATTAACTGCCTTTGGCACTTCCGCTCCCAAAACGAGAAGCTCTTGAGTTGCTTGAACAACATGACTGGTCCATTTCCTCCCCCAGACTCCTGCTTCTAATAAAAAAAGGGGGCGAAGGAGAGATGGAGAAAGAGAGAGAAATGTGTTTTCTTTTTGCCACAGGTCATGCGCACACACACGCATCCAAACTGGCACGTAACGCAGCTGTGTGCCCTAAAACACACATGCTGTATCACCCTCCACCCCACCAACCCCCCATCGTCTTCACCCCCCTATCAACACACACACACACACACACACACACACACACACACACACACACACAAACAAATCGTTTCTGCTTTTTTTGTCACTGGTGTCTGCGTACAGTTCACGTTCCCACAGTCCTTTCCCAGGACCGCTGATACACTTGGGAACCCACTATGATGACGGCAAGAGCAGGAGCAGGGAGGGTGGGGATGGGGGGTCACCTTATCCCGGGGGGCCCCAGAACAACCAGTAACAAGGGACCGGTCCACTGAGGAAGCCATATATCAGCGCTTATGAGCACCGCTGACCTCAGTGTCAGCAATGGTGACTTTGTGCGACAACAGCCAAACGCAGTGACGCCAAAGGCTTGTGTCATTTGGCAGCCTGCAGACTAACAAACTCATATTGTGACTGGCTTGTTCATTCTATTTTTCGCTATAACAAGCCAAGGGGCGACATTAGGGCAATGATTCAAACTTATATTTCTGAGATCAGAGAGCAGAACACTTTCTTTTACACAACAGGAATCTCCGGAGTGCTAGAATCTTTATTTTGGGATCTTTGGAAAAAGCGGGAAAAGATAATGTTTGGTTACTGCAACACGATAAGGTTTCATGTTGACCGATGGGGCGTTGGGGGACTTTAAACAGGGCGTCTTTGAGAGGGAATATGAACCTCAAGAAAGGATGTGCTGACTAGGATCCGAGGGGAGCCTAAAGAGTCTTGGCGAAATTGATCCAAGATCCAAGAACATGCAACAACAGTAACATCAAAGTTGTAGTCTCGGTAGGAGGAAACACGTAAAGGGAAAGTTTGAAACACTGTTAAAACATCAACGTTAGTGTGTTCATGACTGTCTTAGTGCAAGAAGTGGAACATAGCAATACTATGAAGTATTAAAAGGGTCAGGGCCCTGGTGAATCTGCCAAGAAGGATTGGCAGAATTTCAGTCACTTTGCTCCCACTTAATGAAAAACACTTAGTGGGAGTTTGACCCCTCTAAACAAGAGGTTACTGGTTTGAAGCACAGAGACAACAGGGTGGTGCTTCAGACTATTTACAGTTAGAAACATCCAAAATATCCATGAGTCAAGTCAAGACCAAGTGGCTCTCAATCTGATGATCTCCTAGAGTGTCTTAAAGATGATTAAAATAATCTTCAAAAAAATGTTTTCAAGTTCATATGTTTATTGTTTTCTTATTAATCTTTGACATGCAAACCCTCCATTCCCGCCATGATCACTGGGGGTCTGCAAAACAAAGCGTGTTTATGTAAGCAATGGCACAGTAATCACCATGACGGATAAACTGTTATCCCGCCATACGACTTTTCCCACCACAGACACTGGGAATATGGTGGCTGACTGACCCCCTTCCCGGTTTCCATAAACAAGACTGCTTCGCTCAAAGTGTCACCGGGTAATGAGGAAGAATGCCAAAAGAAAAAAATTAGCACAGCGGGAATACATGCAAACCCACGCACGGCCTCGCAGTCCCACGGCAGCCCGTAATCCCACTTCTGGGATTATCTATACTGTAGCTGCGTGTTTTATTTAAACATCTGGCAGTGATAAAGCAGTCCTCAATGAGGTGGGAACTGCTTTGAGAAGCGCATTTGCAGCCAAGTGTTTGCTTGTGTGTGTCCCAAGGGGGGGAAGGTTTCACTTAGAGAAAAGCAGGGAGAGAGAGAGAGAAAAAAAGAGTGTAATCTATAACAAAAGCAGAGAAAGATGTCCGAAAAGCCTCCCCAAGTGCAGCTGGGGAGCTCCGACTTCCTGGACTGGGGGGAAGTTTGCTGGCCTTGTGTGGGTGTAAAGGCAGTGATGCATCAATGACACAGCAGACTACCACGACCACTAACCAAATACTCCTGGAGACAAGAAGAACAGGACAAAATGCATTCATAGAGACTTCAACAAAGAGAAACAACTGCTTCAAATAACAAGCTCCACAGAAAAACATGTAAACACACACTCATCAGAAATGAGGAGAAACAAGAACGGAAAGCAAAATAAGAGAAGGACCTAGCAGGAGAAAAACACAGAATAGAAACAGGTCAGTTAGACCAATGACAAAGCCTCGATTGACCACAGGAATACTGCACATAGCACCAGACGATGGAAAAGACAGCAAAGACGGCATGCAGCAGACATACAGAGTACAACTCTTGATAAACACCACATCAAAGCATAGAGTGGGACAGCAGCACACACACAGCCTTACATCACAGACAGCCATGTTTACTCTGCCGCAGTGTACAGGATGCTGTGATCTGCAGAACAAACAGCTCCAATTACGCGGTCACTTCTTTCCAACGAAAACAATTAAGAGCTCAGAGGAGAAGACTAATAAACTATCATGGACACTGAGCACTATATTAGGGCATGCACTTAAATCGTGTCACTAGAATAGTCACAGTGCGGACAAAAATGTACACACTATAGGCTACTGGACTTTTTCCAAATGTTTTTAAGAGGGAGGTCAGGTTTGTCTTGACGTATCTTTGAAGGGCTGAACTTTGGCGAGCCCTGTGGGAGTAAAAATAAGACAGTGTGTCTTTGTAAAAATAAATCTACATTTTTATCACTGGTGTTGGACCTTATGGTCCCTTGGCAGCAGTAGATCCAAGATGCATTGCTCCAGCCCCAGGTGGCACCACTCCACTGTCCCCCTGACTAATCCAAATACTAAATGCACACTCATGGGTAACAGGAAATGTCCAGCCGCGATTGCACACATGTCATCAACATGCTATCAGAATATGAAAGTTATTGTAAACAGGAAGTGCTTAAGTGTGCTGTCTGCTTATAGAGCCTATGTAGGGAGCCTACATCACTCTGTATATATGAGGGGAGTTGAGTCACCTGATAATCCTTTTAGTGACCCCTTTTACATTACACCTGGTAATTTGGTCAATTGTTGATATAATGACGTGGATTCTAGAGGATGAAATAATATACTGTACTATCATGCCATCATAGAACGGTTCCACATGTTTCTACACTCTAAATGTTGAGTAACTGTTTTAGTACAGACTGAATTTGAGGAGAGGTCTTTTAGATTTGACTTACAGTACATTGACCCCCGACAAGAAGTTGCAGTTACCCAGCTGGACACTTTGAAAATGTCTCTATCAGCACAAAAATAAATAGAAACAGCTTGTCCCCTGTAACGTTAGAGCTTGATGCCACACTAAAGCCATCTCAAGTTTTCCATATCAGAAAAAAAACATGAACTTGTTTTTGCTTTCCATCAGTCTCCCTGTGTTTTCATCCAGTTCAGCATGGGGGATACAGTGACTGTGAGTGGTCTTACCTCAGAGACCAAAGTGAGTCGGAGCACACATGTTTGGGAAACAGTGGATTTTGTTTTTTGCTCCCTTTCAAAGGGAGTTGTAAATGCTGTTTGTAGTGGCAGTGGGGGGTGGGGGAGGTGAAGGGCTTCTGGGTAAGACTGACGGTTGCAGAAGGACAGCCTTGGATGTGGCTAGTGTTTGAAAACAGTTTAATGATCTTATTTTCCTAAATGAAGGGGGAAATGAATAGGATATTAAAAACTAAAGGCAGCTTTTGTCATTGAAGTCAGGTCAATTATTTATTTTTTTCCATTTTCTTTAGCAGTAATTTTGTGTTGCGACCAGTTGGCCTGTAATTTTGCATGTGCTTTGTCCCACAGTCTCAGTAGTTTCACATTGCTTTCTTCTCATAGTGAATACAGGGATATACCACATATATTTGCTTGCATAAGCAGCAGTGCCACATCCTCCCACGTTCTTTTTCTCAGACCTCCCAACCCATCTGCACTGTGCTGCTCTCGCTTTTCCTGCACAAAGGTCTCCCAACAAACACTCCAAGGTATAAGACCCCCAACCTGGCTCTTGAGAACACACACACACACACACACACACACACACACACACACACACACAGACACACACTTTCAGTCCCCTTACTCTTCCACCCCCCCCCCCTTAAAGAAAGAAACAGAAACAGCTGAATACAATTAGACCTGACAGGGCTTTAAATTCCACTTGTTTCCCTAAACACGATAATGTTGCAAGGATGGGGAAAACGAGGGAAAAGAGCCACAGAGAAACATTAATCTGGGAGATAACTTGTACAGTTTTGGCATGTCCACCATTCTAGATGTATTACAAGGTTGGCATTTATTACAGCAAAACAATCTGGGAATAGTCCTTTTGCATGTTGTTATTTCTGTGCACGGGTATTACAAAATCAGACGATAAACATCACTGCAGCTCGACGTGGTTACCATAAGAATAACTTGAGAGAAATCCAAATTTAATCTCAATTTTCCACTGTGCAGAATATTCTTATCTTGTACAAGCAACAGACACTTCTCCTTTGTCCCCCTGTCTCACTGCACTGTATCACCAATCCCAGTATGTTTTTGTTGGAAAGCACAGAAGTCCAGAGTGAAAAGAGTGGGGCTTTTAAAAGAATCTGATGGAGACCAAAACTTCCTGCCTAAAATTGGGATTTGCACTTATGCAGTAAGTCAGCAGGGAGTAAGAGAGAATATTGGGATGTTTTGGAGGGGGAGGAAGAAGGCAAACACCTGGGTTGAGTAGGTAAGGTAGATGTACCACAGTTTAAAACAAAATGAAAGTATCTTGCCTTTAAAGTTTTTCTTAGAACCCCTAAAAACATCCAACGTCACATTTCAAGTCTTATAAGAATAGTTTGATATTTTGGGGAATACACTTATTGGCTTTCTTGCTGAGAGTTACATGAAAAGATTGATACATAGAAGTGGCATGTGCAATTGGTAGATATGAAGCCAGAGTTATCCCAAATAGTCATTTTAACACTTTGCTTTAGACAGGCTACATACTATATATAAACATCACACTTTTTCTCACAGAAATGTAATGTAGAATTATAAAGTTGCATACAAGTAAAATGTCAAAATCTATGACATACTCTAAGAAAAAATGTACATAGTTACTCTATCACATGAATTGAATTTGCACCTTTCTTTGCATTTTAAGGAACAATTCCCCTTCTTAAAGTTTTGGTACTGAAAGTCAAAAGGAAATGTTTCCTCCAGGAGTCATCGCGCAGGAGTGGCTGTGCTGCCTGAGCCAAGATGAGCTGCAGCTGCCTGTCAGCTCTGTGTGTGAGTGGGCGAGAGAGAGAGGGGGGGGGGGGCGGGAGGGGGCCAGATGCACGGGCCCAGCCGTACAGGATGCCGGATGATCGCAGCACCACTAAGCGCTCATCATTAAAGCTATTTCACGCAAAATGAGGCTCTAAACGCAACATTAAAGAAGCAGTGACCTGTAGAAGGGCATGAAAATAATAGACTTACAAAGAAACATCCGCTCACTTCAAAAGTACACATAAAGATTTAGCCAATAGGTGACAGGGAGAGTCAGAGACTGGTATGTTTAAATATATACAAAAAAAAAATAAGAAACACTCACGCACTAACAGTAAGATTAATCATGTGAGAAGATGTCCGACTGCTCTCAATGTTAAAGCTGTCATGCGTAACTTCTGTTGCCCCAATGTGGAATTCTGAGTAATTACAACAACACTGTCTGCACTTCTACACTTTCGGTGATCGCGCATGGATTTGTAACCCTTTTGCTGTACGTCCAGGTTTTTATCTTAGCAGTAGAATTAACAATTTAAACATTTTGTGGGCACTTCTTGAGCCCCTGCACAAGTGTCAGGTACCAGTTTGTATTTGCTGCCATACTACGAAATACTGACAGAGTATTGTGGAGCTGATAGGCTTAATCAACTTTGCGTCAACTCGTTTGGTTTGAATGTAAACCACATTCATTCATATGAAAAAGTTACACAGTATAACTTTCAACTCCATACTTAATCCAGATTCAAAGCACGTCACATCAGTTTTCTTTTTCAGAGCCCACATTGCTGAACAGCTGTGTGGTTGTGCTCACGCGGGATAACTCACAGGCGGACAGAATGGGATCAACGTGTTTCGAAAACTTTTCTTGTTGCATGCAACTCAAACTGTTACATGATGTCTTGCCGGCACATGTGAACCCAATCAGAAAACCCTGGCATGTTTTCTGCATGGTCATAATGTGTAGCACATTTTTGCATGCAGTGAGCACCCGGGTAAGGCAGGAAACAGCTGATGACGAAGGATTAGGTCCGGGCCAAAGAGGGGGAATGGAGCCGGCTGGGCTGGGCTGCATTCAGAGAGCTCAGGGGAGAGAAGAGCTCTGCTGTAATAAGTAACTACATACCAGCAGCCTGACGCACAGGGAGAAAAATCCCCCGACGATCTCAAGATTAATGGAACGTCACATTGTTTTACAGATGCGTGCCGTAAAGATTTGTCAGAGTATATCTTCTGTATTTTTTTTTTTTTATTCGTACAGACTTGGTGTTCAAGCCGGAGACATCCAGCTTATTGTGAAAGTATGAAATGAATTCAACACCGTCTAATACCGTTGATGGTAAAAGTATGACATGCATGCAATTCTCCAACGGCTCATCTGCAACAACAACAAGGGCTCTAGACAATGCCCTGCCTGGACCGAAATATCCACAGAGAGACGTTTGGAGATCAAAAATACTTCAAAAGGAACATCCCTAATGTAGTGTAGGAGGAGGAGGGCAACAGACACAAAACACATGGTGACGTTGTTTTGATGACAACTAGCGGCTAATGCAGATGCCCCCATTATCAAAAAAATGTCATCTGTATACACAGGAGATAGATATGCCCTTTAACCGGGCCTGACACATGACGCGAACACCACACCACAGCAGCCGCAGCATGTACTGTATCGCAGCGTGGAAGTGGGGAGAAGGCTTTTAGGTGCAACACACATGGCGGGATTAAGAGTGGAAAAGACATGCGTGCCACATGTGTGTGTCTCTCCGGTCTCCGCCACGAAATAGCTCACATACTGGAGCTGCAATGTAACTCATTCCAGGTACTAAAACCTTCTCTCCCTCTGATGAATTTGAGGAGGTGATTCAACCCACTGTTTACGACGTGTGCGTTGCCCCAGACGAGCATGAATCACAACTTTATGAGAGATTTACATCTGAAAAGGGGGCTTGAAGCTGTAAAAAAAAATAATGATCTAAGCTGGTTTTTGGTATGCCTTATCACTAAAGAGGAGAGCCATCGACAGTTCCAGAGCAAGCCGTTGACAATGACTGATGCTGGGTCTGATATCAGTGAACAGCCCACGGCTTTTTCAATGAGCCTCTCCACGTAGCTATGCGGAGGAGATTGATTCTTTTAGGGCCATTTTGCAGGGGAGGAAAGAGACTGATGGCTTAGCGGCCAGGACCGTCGGTTCACTCTGGGTGACTGGAGAGAGGGGCTGTATAAACAAGCCCTTTAGCAGTGAAGCACAAAGTGGTGAAACGCATAACAAACATGCTCGTGTCATAAAGTCCAGCCCTGTGTGTGTGTGTGTGTGTGTGTGTGTGTGTGTGTGTGTGTGTGTGTGTGTGTGTGTGTGTGTGTGTGTGTGTGTGTGTGTGTGTGTGAGATAGAGAGAGAGAGAGACCCTGGGATGCCTTGTCAAACGCATTCTCCGAGCGCGAAGATAAACACTGTTAAAGTTCTTCAATGTGAGGAGTGAATAGGTGTCTATGTACAGAGAGATGCAAACCATCGCCGTGTTGATGTTTGAACAGGTTCCTCACACGCTGTCACATTGTGATGCTGCCTGGTGTTTACACATTCAAGTATGTGGATAACACATGACACCAACAGAGACACCATTGACTTTAACAACATCACACAACAAAACTGTCCAGAGTGTTAAAATCTGTCTAAAAATGTGTTGCCCTTCACTTACAAAATCATGGTATTTTATCAGTTGAAATCAAAGAAAGTAAAATGTTCCAGCAGTCCAGTGGTGTAAGGGTGAGATGCATCCTCTCTGTGACCGACAGAGTTATGAGTTGAAGCTGTCACAGAAGGCTTCCCATGCTGGCTGGCTAAATGAATTTTTCAGCACTTTCTACAGTACATCTTCACTTCTGCCAACAGCTGTCAAGCAGCCATGACTAACATTGAAATCCCTGACAGTGATCCCTGACAGTGACAGAGAAGTTAAAGCCCTTACCTGCCAAAAGTGATTCTAGAAGTGTAGACACAAGCGTCTTCCCTCTCAGTTTTTCCAGGAGGATGTAACTGTCTAGCAGTCCGCTCTCCTCCTTCTGAAATCAGAGGAGAAGTTTCCAGCTGGTCTTCTCCACTGGGGGCTAGAGGGGCTTCTGCTTTAGATGTATAGATCCCTCAGATGTTCAGTGTCTGAGGTTAATCTCTGCTGTCTCGGGAGTCCGCCGGAGAGGAGGTACCGCTCTGAGCCCCGGCTGTTTGTTTAGTCAAAATCACAGCACCACGAAAAGGGGTCCCCTCTCTCTCTCTCTCTCTCTCTCTCTCTCTCTCTCTCTCTCTTTCCCTCTCTCTCTCACACTCTGAAAAAAAGACCGGCCCACTGTTTCTAAAGGGTGCTGTAAGTTTAAAAAAGAAGCGTTCCCAATGGAGAGACAATGTACACACACAAACACACACACACACACACACACACACACACACACACACACACACACACACACACACACCGCTTCCCTGACAGATTCACACAGAGGAGAGAGTCAGTGGTCCGCCCGGCCCTGCTGAAGCTAGAGTAAGAGTGAGTTGGAGAGGGAGAGGAGAGGGAGGGAAGAGTAAGCAAAAAGCAACAGAGGGAAGTTTTTAAAAAAAGAAAACATAAACGGAGATAGAGAAAGAGAAAGAGAAAAGGCAGAGGGGGTTAACCTCAAACTGCGGATCGAGTTCTGCTTGTTTTTGTCCGGTAGCCGCTGAGAAGTGGTCCCGAGCAGCTAGGGGCTTATTTGTTTATGAATGGAGAGGCGAGCAAACTGGAGGTGAACTGAGAACTGGGTCTCCATTGGCAACAGCAATCTGGAGCGCGTCTAACCTCTCCATAAAAACAACAAACACAATGAAAAAGGAAGAGAGAGAGTTAAAGAGAGAGTGAGTGAGTGAGAGGTCCAAAAGGAGGTTGTTGGCAGAGCTTAGGGTGGCCTTGCTTTGGAAACAAACATAGAAGTCTCATAGACAGGTTTTCTCAGGGAAATAACTTCACTTGCATAATCACACATGCTGCGCTGGTGCAAGGTGTAACACAGGTTAATCATATGGGACACGTCAAGGATGAATGAAGCCTTTTTTTTTCTTACGTGTGACATCTCCTTTCCTATCTTTTTAAATGTCCTTTCTTCTCCAATTTATCCCACACAGAAATAACACAACAACACCTCCCTCTCTCCTCACCCCCCACCCCACCTTTCTGCCTTTTCTCTCTCTTTCTCTGCTCATTCAGCCACTCTCTTTCAAACACATGCACACACACACACACACACACACACACACACACACACACCACACACACACACACACACACACACACACACCATGCAAATACGTCTGTTTTTCTATGCTGGCTCCCTGCCTTTCCCAGGATGCGAGCGGATGGCTTGAAATTCATAACGAAACCCTGCAGCTGACGAAGGCCTTTTTCTCTCAAAAACAAAGGGGCCGGCGGGGGAGACAGATCAGTGGGAGGAGGGAACAGGGGCTAAATTGGACAGTTACCATGTTCTCCTCTAATTGTGAGGGTAAGTCTAAAAGCCCTGTTAGCGGTAATTAGAGAGCCAGTAAAGCCCCAGTTTGTAGATAGAATGAGGGGGGGGGGGGGGCGACACCACACCACACAGGACTGTCCTGTCTTAACTTCTATGTGTTTCTACCTTCGTAACTGACACCTCCTTGCAATAAACACGTCACATATCCACATACTCAACCCCAGGGAATCTGCTCCTGTATGTTTTAGTGCTTACAATGACAAATAAATGTTGACACACAAGAGATAAAAGGTAATAATGCAGCAATAATGCCAACATGGCCATTAAGCAAACACTTCTCCACTCACTATCCCATATCAGCAGGAGATAAGACACATGTGTAAACATCCTAGTGGAAACCAGAGCTCCCACAGCACTGGATGGGTTTTAGGAGTGCAAAGAGAAGAAAAAAAACTAATTTGGACTTTTCATTTAGTTATTGACTGATGTTTTTGTTTGCTGTTACAACTGTGTCTATTTCTCTATGTATGACAGCTGTCCTTGTTCATTCACACAACTTGAATGAGCGGCAAACCACTTAATAAAGTGGACTCCAAGTCATTCTCCAACAATAATACAAAGCCTATCACGCCTATCAGAACAGCTAGAGTGGCCTCTCTCAAAGCAGTGAGTGCAACTATAGTGCATCCACCCTTATGCCAGTCCTGTCTATTGCTGGACTTCAGATAAAGCCAAATGTTATCTCTCTGTGTACGACCGACAGGCAGGGGGCCCCTGGAGGCCCCTGGGAATGGGGGGAAGGAGCAGGAGACACTGGACCTGGAGCTGAACCCAACACATCTCTGATGGATGAAGATGAATGAACACAACAACAAAAATGTTTGATTGATCTAGAGTCAGATCCATTCAAAAATGTTACCAATAGGATGTTATACTGAGACTTGATGTCCAGGGCCCAAACCTGAAATGCAGGACAGAAGAATCTCAAATTAGAATTGGGACAATCTGTTTATTAAATGACATGGCACTCCACAAATAATGAGTCTACAACAATTTTGATAATCGATTATTTGTAATAGTAAAAGCAAAAAAGAACCCTTGTCTCTGTGCTTGGTTGCCCATTGTGACAGAGCGAACTCACTTAACTTTGGGGTTTCAGACTGTTGTTCGGACACAACAGGAAATCTGAGGAGACCATCTGAGACTTTAGTAAACTCTGATGGATGCGTGTCATTCCATTCCTCTCTCCGCCCTCATTTCCTGTCAGCTCTCCACTGCAAACAGTCTGATGAAGGCAAAAAAAATGCAGAAAATAAATAAATAATTCAACAACAACAACAACAAAGAAAGACTCAATCTAAATGGGGGACAGTCAACAACAGAGGGACAAAAAGATGCATTTACACAATCTACTTCACTCTCCTCATCTGGTTTAAAAGATTCACTAAACATGTACAAGTACAAAAAGAAATGTATCATTGTTGTCCATCAGGAAGATTAAGATGATGTAGTCCTACATGATGAAATATAGTCATAGTGATTAATTCCTTACACCAGTATTTATATGCTATTCCGGCAATTCTGAACAACACAGATATATTGGGTGAGCAAATACACACTCTGTGAATGAATAAAACCACTGAAACTGGAGAATATAGCTGTTCAAACTCAACTTGTAATGACCAATTTCTGTCCAAAGTCGCCCCCAATTCTGTAGTTTAGTCTTTGATGACATCATGTACACTGATGCTTGTTGTACAGCATTTAGATATAAATAAACCCTTCTCCACTCTTCAACGGTTGAACAGTCATCATGGTAATACAGGATTTTATAGATGTTCTGTAAGGAGTTTAGCACTTGATAAGTAGTGTGTGCAGGCTTTTTGTGGACTGCATTAGGTCTAAAAGGAAGCCTGAGTGTGGAAGATGAAAGCTCTGGGTGTGTCCCGGCACCTACAAGCAGCCCTCTTTCCAACACATGTCAGCTTTTAGAGGTGGTGCAAAAAGAGGGCTACGAACCTCTTATTAGTTCTCCCTCGATGAACTCAAATGTCGGGGTCAACTACAAGGAGCCCGGTGGGAACACTATTTATGCTTCACTGTTTAAACTAAATCGCTATACGTGTATCATAACCCCCCCCCCATTTAGACAAATAATAACGATTCTGTTTTTTTGGCATACAGCAACACAGAGACAAGTGCCTTAAATTAATATAGTAGGATTATTTTTTTTAGGAAGACATTTAACTAAAAACAAAATCTGACAAATTGCACTCTCCAGTTTGTAAAATAATACATAAACCTACCTAATGTGTTCTGTAACTATGTGCTTAAACCACATTTCTTTGTTTTTCACTTGTATGATCAATTGTACATGTCAAGCTTTTCCAAATATGTGTTTGACATTTATGATGCACTTCCCTTAATGTTCAGGCCTGTAGCACTTTGTTTTACATTAACAAGAGCCTGCTTCATGCCAGCAGCAGATAGCTGTATAACTGATAATAACCGTTCTAACCAAGATGATGAGATGAATGTTTTATGAAAGTTTGGTAGAGGCATGATGCTGATGGAACCACATGCTAACTCAACAAGTGTCATACACAGTATATACTTACAACATGTTCATCTGAGTGTAGAAAAGGTATAAAGCCAACAGGGAGATTGATTAAGAATAAACTGTGTGCTTATTTATCATATATTTGGAAACAGCCAGCTTGTATCTTTGACGGACCGGAAAAGCTGGAAAAGTACCTCCCACTATTCAGATTTCTACTGCCCTCATGTGGTTGTTTTAAGCAATAATGGAGGACACTTAAAAATAATAGGTTTATCATAACAGTACATTAAACTTGATGTCAATGGTTTATTTCTGTTTTTGCCACAATTATACAATTATTTTAAGGAAAATAAAAACAAAACAATAGCTTACTGAAGACCTGTTTGATGGAGAATGAAAAAAAAACACGATGGCTAAGACCCTTGAATTTTTTCATTTTCTGCAATGGTGTAGCTTGACAGGTTGATGGTCATTTCTACTGCATTTCACAGGCAATCAAATCAGTCTAACTATAAAATGTACAAAATGGGCAACTTTCACTTCTCATTATGCTAACTTCTGTCATTTTACTAAGGCAAGATTTTCAATGTGTTCAACATTGTGTTGTTATTATACATGTATGTATTATTTTATGATTCTTTTTTTATAGAGATATTTAGTTTTTTTTTTAAGTTTTTTTTTTTGGGGGGGGGGGGTATTTTTCACCTGTTTTTTCTTTTATGTTTTTTATTTACCACAGTGGACAGGCTACCAGAGGTATTTCCAAAACAAGTATTTGCAACAAACTTATACAAAAACATTAAAAGGTTTAAAATGAGGAGTATGGAGAGAGGGAAAAGAAGACAGAGTTTGCAGGTGTGAAGAGGAATCATCTCTGGATGTACTTCAGGAAGAGAGACCAGCTTTTACTGAAAACAACACAATGTCTTTCATGTTTTAAGTGAGTTATGACAGATTTACATGGCACTGTACAAGCTGACGAGCAGATAGAAATACCTGCAACAAAGATCCCCGGCTAGAATCGCATATTGTCAAGTTATTATGGGGTTTACTTTGTCCAGCTTCTGCCCAAACTTGAAAATGGCCTGGCCAACCATGAAGAAAGCAATGGGACAACTCTTTTCCTTTTCTCACTTTTATTTTCTTGTGGCAGGAATTATTAGGTTGAAAACCTTCAAACACAAACAGAAATGCACAACCATCATTACGTTCAACAAACAAATCTCTTAAATGGTTTAGTCATATTTTAACATAATCTATTATTCAATTCATAATTGTTATTAACTTTAACTTAAGTGTTTTAATCTTTACAATATATGATTACCATGTACCTCCAGTTTATCCAGTTTAACATTTCAACACAATATAATTTTGGTTCATCCATACCAGTAGCCTTTCATGGTTTGACCCAAGCTGGATAGTTCTTTCTCCTCTGTTGTCTGAATCCCCAATGAGTGCAGAGTGAGTGATCCTACTGAAAAAGCTGCAGGCAGGTGATCTCAGTCAGCTAATCAGCTGGAGTTGGTTTTGGGGATTTTCCTCTCCTTACTAGGGAGTCAATACACTACCCCACTTGTCCTCCGGGTGTCAGGATTTCTTTTGACTTTAGCTTACTTGACTTTTGACTCAACACCTCCCACTTGAGCTCCTGGTTCTTGAACCCAAGGAGCTCACAGCAACCTAGTCCATGTTCTGGTGTTGGAAGGGCTATCCTGATGTTTTTAGAGTGGAAATCTGTTCCTGCTCTTCTACAGGAAGCAAGACGATTATCCGCCTGACGTCTCTGTGAAGAACCGTCGCAGGGATATGGGTTGACTGTTTCATCTTTACTTTGCCCACCTTTTTGCTGAGTTTCACAGAGGAGACTGGGTAGCTTGGGAATGTTCTGATATTTACATCCCTCACAACTCCCTTTTTGTCAGTGTTGACACTGACAACCCTGGCAAGCCTATACTGGCTTCTTAAGGCATTCTGGTCCGCTACCCAGACGATGTCTCCAACGGCAACATTTCGTTCCCTGGTGTGCCACTTACTCCTGACAAACAAGTTGGGTCCAGCCAACTGACTCCACTTTTTCCAGAACTTGTTAACTTCTGCCTGGATCACTTTTAGTCGGTTGTAGGAGTAGCCTTCAAATTCGAAGCTCCCTGGGTCTCCTCTGGGTCCAGCCCTACCAAGCAGTAGAGAGTTTGGGCTGAGGTACTCCACGCAGTCCTCTCGACTCTGAGTCCTGGCATCTATTGGCCTTTCATTAGCCAGGTTCGCTGCCATGTAAAGGAATGTTTGAAACTCTCCCCATGTGAAGAGTCCATCTCCTCCCAGGTTACTCAGGGCCCTTTTCACGATCTGAACAGCTGCTTCAGCAGCTCCATTTCTGTGAGGCGAGTCTGCTGGATGGATCTTCCAGCTCCAGTCTGTTCCATGTTTGGCGGCCTCATTCTCTAGATCCGCCTTCTCCAACTGGTCCAGAAACAGGTAAAGTTTCTTTAGGGCAGGCTTGGCTCCAACAAAGTTTTTCCCCGGGTCCGACCACAACTTCCTTGGATGCCCTCTCAAGGCTGTGAATCTTTGGTAGGCCAGTAAAAACCCTTCAGTTGACTGGTCACCAACGACATCTGAGTGTATAGCCCTCGAAGCCATACAGCAGAAGACAATGCCCCAGACCTTGAGTCTCACTCTCTTTCTGACCATGTCCTTCACTTCATACGGTCCGAATAGATCTACTGTTGTGAACTCAAAAGGTCTGGCTGGCTGCGTTCGCTCCAGTGGAAGGTCACCCATTATTTGCTGGCACTTTCTCGCTCTGGCTTTTCTGCAAATCACACAGCTGTCAACAACTTTCTTAGCCAACCTTCGGCCCCTTATAATCCAGGCTTTCTTCCTCATCCTAAGGAGTGTTCCCGCTACCTCCTCATGGTTTGCTTTGTGGGCCTCCTGAGCTAGGAGAGTTGAAATCCAGGCTTCCTTTGGTAGGATTGGTACTGCAGTTTCCTCTTTATTGAAGAACTGTATTCTTCCTCCACATAGTAACAATCCTGTCTCATTTTCTTTGTACACAGCCAGTCTGTTAAGGGTAGTGTCATGAAAGGTGACACCCTCCTGGGCTGCGAGGAAAAGGTCTCGAAGTGCATCTTCACACTCTTCCACGGACAGAACGGCTTGCTTGGCTTTGGTCTTAGCCCCCTCCTTCGCCTTACTGACAGCTGAGCCCTTCATCTTCCACTTTGTGGCAGCCCTCCACACCCAGGCAATGACTCTGACCAGTTTAGATAAACTACTGAAGCTCCTTTCATCAACAAGTAGCTTAACTACTGAGCCAGCAGGGGGTCTGCGGATTGGAATTTCTCCCAGACAGTCAGAAGTCTTTGGCTGAGTCACAGGTTCATTGCAGTCAGGGGTTTGCAGCGCAGTCCTATGGTTTTTCTTTTGCGCTCTGGTCACTACTGCTGAGAAAGCCTTCCTTTGAAGTCTTTCTATGCCCTCCTTGGCATTTGCTGCAACCTCTTTAGCTGACTTTTTCGGCCACTCGTCCATTGGTCTCCTCAGGAACCGAGGTCCATTTTGCCATTCTGAGACCTCATTGAGATCCTCAGGAGCCGCTCCTCTAGTTATTATGTCAGCGATGTTTACGTCTCCCGGGATCCACCACCAGTCCTCAAGTGGTCCAGCCTTCCGGATTTCACCAACCCTGTTTGCAAAGAAGGTCTGGTATCCATAACTGTCTCGCTGAATAGCTCCCAACACAGTTTGGCTATCCAGTAGGTGGAACCAGCGTTCTACTTCCATTCGGCTGTGCTTTTCAATGTATTTTCTGAGCCGGGTGGCAAAGACTGCACCACAGATTTCTGCCTTGACTGGTTCGCCTTTCTGGTCCAGTGGGGTGAGCTTTGCCTTGGCTTCGACCAATCTGACCTGGATGCCTTGCTCGGTTTCCCACCTGAGGTATACCACAGCTCCAAAGCTCTTGTCGCTTCCATCGGAGAATGTTATTCCCCAAGGTTTTCCAACCCAGCCAGCTGGTGTGAGGCTCCTATGGAAAGTGATCTGGCCAAGACGCACATACTCCTCAAACAGTTTGATGGCTTCCTTCCGGAGGTCTCCAGAAAGGGGCTTGTCCCAAGTGTCTCGGGTCAGACTTCCACTTCCAGCCTCTTGGAATGCTTTTCTGACAAGTATGGCTCCTTTCTGCTTAGTGGGTGAAACAAGGCCGATTGGATCATAGAGGCCAGCTACCTGGCTTAATAGCTCTCTTCTGGTCAGTGGGTCAGGGGTATTTTCATTCACTTCCTTTTCAAGGAGGTCTTGGCCTGTTCTTATTTTCTTTCTCCTTCTTGAGAAGTTGATTGAGGATACTATGTAAAGCTTATCCTCCTGGACAAGGTATCCAACCCCTAGGGCTCTACTTTCTCCCTCCTTCATCTGGTTTGGAAGTATAATGACGCCGCTTTCCCTTGTTGATTTTTCTGATCCAGGTGGTCCTTCTGCCTCCCACCTCGCCTGCCTCCCACTTTGCCCTGACCGGACCCATGGCTTGAGGAAAAATCCACCAGCTCTCAGAATTTCCTCCACGCCTTTTGTGGTCTTGTCCAGCCTTTTTGGGTCGCAGTGGGACGTCAGGATATCATCCACGTAGCTGTCCTCCTCTATAACTCTACGCTCCTCCTTCAGGTGGGTAAAGATTGGCAGCCTCGCCGTCTCCCGCATAGCCAGCTGTGCTATGCATCCTGCTGGCCGATCACCCATGTTCACTCTAGTGATCGCATACTCTCCAATCTCCTCATCCTGAGTATCTCTCCATAGGAATCTGTGGAGGTGCATCTCTCGGTCTTCCAGCCACACAGAGTTATACATCTTTTTGATGTCCCCCAAAGCTGCAAAAACTCCTCTCCTGAACCTGAGTAAAACTGCCCGGATTGGATTAAGGACATCAGGCCCTTTCAACAGGAGATCGTTCATACATAGACTCTTGAATTTTTGGCTGCTATTCCATACGATGCGTATTGGTGTTGTCAAAGAGCGGGGATTTGGTGCTATTAAGTGGCTCACATACCACACCGGTCCTTTCCAACTGTCAATACTCTCCTTGGTAAGTTTTCTCGCTGCTCCTCTTGCAACCATTTCATGCACTTGCGCCGTGTAGGCAGCCTGCCACTCTGGATCCTTCCTGAGCTGTTTCTCTGTCCTCAGAAAGGTAGCCTCCACTGCACTCCTGTTATTAGGAAGAGAAGTTGGGTCCTCAATCCAGGGATACTGTGAGTCCCAGTGTGGAGCATCGCTGTGGGCGTCTGCTTTTACATACGTGAGACCTTGCTTTATGATCTCAAGCTCCTTCTCCTCATTCAATGTCATCTCCTTTCCCCCTGGTTGACAACTACCGCAGCGACATCCACCACACTTCGGTTCACAGGCTGCTCCGATGCTGTCCCATTTCCACCATTCCAGAAACTCTCTGCTAGCAACCGAGGTCTCAGCCTGCCTCTCTCCTCTCTCAATGATCTCTTCATATTTCACAGCAGCTGTTCTCATCGAGCGGGCGAAGTGCGTCTTAGATCGATGTGCTGCCATGTCCACTTTCTCAAGGAGATCCGGATGAGCTCCTCCTACAGTCTTTCCCAGTGGGCCATCCCACAGGACCAGGTCTCCAACGATCTTCACTCTTTGAGGGGCAAGTCTACCTTCACGGTGGCTAATAAGTAGTTCAATGCTCTCTGGTCTCTTCAAATCCCCCAGCTCAGTTTCTGGGAAGAACCTCCTCAACTGTTCAGGTTTGATGACTCTGTGGACTTTGGCTATTTCGTTTAGCCCATAGCAGATGAGTCCGTGGGCTTGTTCCGTCCCTCTTGGTGTCTTGACCCTCACCCTGAGTAGATATCTCATGGTGGCAATCTTCATAGCGAGTCCTCCGACTCCCTGGATAACTAAAGTGACCTTTTCACTCCTCAACTTAAGTCTTTCAGCAGCTCTGTGTGTGATGTAGTTAGTGTCCGACGCTAAATCCATCAGAGTACCAATTTTCTGACCTGCATTGGCAGTGACTTCTAGCAGCATCATAATAACCGGTAGCTCTTCCAATCCATTCATCGCCACCAGTCCCAGCTGCTCCTTCTTTGCACAGTTTGTTATTGCAGTCATGTTGGTAAAAGCCCGCATACATTTTCCTGCCATTTCTGGGGAGAGTTCGGCCATAAATTTTTCCTGTTCCTCTGTAAGCTTAGGCTTTTTCCTCCTGTCTTTTCCACCTTTGTCTTCCACGCTCCCTCTGGATTCCCCTTTTGGACAGAGAAAGAAATGATGAGTTGATGAGCTCCCCTTTCTGCAATCCTTATTTCTGCACAGGTAGGTTCCTATACATTCATCCTCTTCTCTATGACATCCCAGGCACTTTTTACATGCTCCCAGCTTCTTCACAGCGCTTAATTTCTCAGCCAGTTTCAATCCCTTGAACCGCTTACAGAAGAAAACTTTCTCTCTATGCCTTTCATCTCCACAGACGACACATCCTTCTTCCCATGTGGAACGTGTGAAAGCATGTTTTCTTTCGAACTTCCTCTCTTGCCTCTCTGGCTTCTCAGTTACTCCGAGCTGTTCCAATTTCTCCAGAATTTCCTCTTGAGTTTTCAGGAAGTTTAGGAGGCTATCAAAATGATTGTCCCTTGTGACATTATTGCTGGGGTTTACCATGAATACAAGCCAGTCTTTCTTTACAGCGTCCGGTAACTTGCTTTCAATCGACTTGGTTACCAGAGGGTTCTTGATGGCTCCTGTGTCCCCGAGCTCTGTGAGGTCTGCCAGAGCCTTCTCAACCGTTTGGATTAAGTCAATCACCTTCCTTGGCTGATTTGTTCTTAAGGCAGGAATTTTCTCAAGTTCTTCAATTATCTCCAGGGCTATTGTAGTTTTATTTCCAAATCTGTTTTCCAATACACGGAACATATCTTGAGCTGTGTTGTATGTTGATAGGTGGAGGTCACTGGAGATTTTCCCATCCACGCTGTCCAAAAGTTGTATCTTTTTCACTTCAACTGAACCAGTGGGTTCTCCCTGCTTTTGTAGGCTCTCCCAATCTCTTTTCCATCGGTGAAACTCCCTTTTGCAACCATAAAATCTGGGCAGACTAGGCGGCTTAATTCTCACAATTGGTGCGGTGTGTGCAGCTGGTGTGGTTGCTATTCTGGCGGCCGCCTCAGCTCTTTCCTCCTTTGCAATCCTTTGTGCTACGGCAAACTCTCCTCTTCTTCTTTCAAGCTGATTCTTCATCAATTTAAGGTCCTTTACTCGGCCTCCTATAACAGGTTTCTCCTTAGGTGGAATCCACAACTCCCAAGCCACTAGGCTTTTAGTAGGTTCTTGGACCAGCTCTCTCATGAAGGTCATCTGAACTTCATAGCCATCTTGATTTACAGCAGTGACCGTTAATGCAGCAGCATCATCACAAGCTTTCTCTGCCTCCCGAATTGCAGTTTCCAGCTCATCCAGCCCATAGCATGACCATAGCTTGGCCTGAACCAGCTCCCTGACTTCATCCAATTTAGTTTGACAGTCGCAAAGTGTTTTCTCCAGGTCAGCCTCCTGCTGCTTGTCAAGCTCATCTTCTTCACCTGAGTCCTCAAGGTCTGCTATTAAACCAGCTTTGTAATCATCATTTGCTTCACAGAGCTTTCTTGCTTCGCAGGTGACCTTTTTGAACTCCTCTTGTAGTTCAGTTTTAGCCATGCTTTGTGCTGCTCGGGTGAGAAAATTAACTGCTTTGGTGAAAGCAGTTTTAGCCACGGTCCTTTCCTTCTTCAGTTGGCTCACTGTCTTCCCAAAAGCTTCCTCCGCCATTTTGTGCTCATTAGTTTGTAACTGAGTCCAGTTCTCCCTCCTGCTTAGACAGCTTCTTTCTTGACTTTTCTCAGGCCTTTAATCCTTTATTTGTCTTCACTGTCATGCGTGGTTTTCAACTGTCAAGTTATTATGGGGTTTACTTTGTCCAGCTTCTGCCCAAACTTGAAAATGGCCTGGCCAACCATGAAGAAAGCAATGGGACAACTCTTTTCCTTTTCTCACTTTTATTTTCTTGTGGCAGGAATTATTAGGTTGAAAACCTTCAAACACAAACAGAAATGCACAACCATCATTACGTTCAACAAACAAATCTCTTAAATGGTTTAGTCATATTTTAACATAATCTATTATTCAATTCATAATTGTTATTAACTTTAACTTAAGTGTTTTAATCTTTACAATATATGATTACCATGTACCTCCAGTTTATCCAGTTTAACATTTCAACACAATATAATTTTGGTTCATCCATACCAGTAGCCTTTCATGGTTTGACCCAAGCTGGATAGTTCTTTCTCCTCTGTTGTCTGAATCCCCAATGAGTGCAGAGTGAGTGATCCTACTGAAAAAGCTGCAGGCAGGTGATCTCAGTCAGCTAATCAGCTGGAGTTGGTTTTGGGGATTTTCCTCTCCTTACTAGGGAGTCAATACACTACCCCACTTGTCCTCCGGGTGTCAGGATTTCTTTTGACTTTAGCTTACTTGACTTTTGACTCAACACATATATATATATAGGGGAAGGTGGGGTGATTTGTGCATTTTGGAAGTTGCAAAACCCCTTGTTTCTAGAAAACCGTGGAAGAAATTGGAAATGTGACCACATATTTAAGAAGAGCCATCCATTTGACTCATCCTGTAAAGAAGGGAGACACAAGGAATAAGATATAAGCACATTTAAGCTCAAAAAACTGTGTTTTGCCTTTCAAAGTAAAATTTCCATGATCAAGGTTTTTTGATTATTGTGTCTGAACAATTATAGACACGTTTGAAAACATTTGACACATGTTTTAGTGCTTTGGTATGCTATACTTTGAGTCTATATAGTTAGCACAATGTCAACCCTAAATTGCTGCATCATGCCTATTATCCAAAATTCTGGGGATGGGGTGATTTGTGCGCAAGGGCCTGGGTGAGTTATAAGTAAGTAAGTAAGTAAAATGTATTTATAAAAGCACATTTATGACAGTTTGCACTGTCCAAAGTGCTGTACATAGTGCATTCAGTAGGTAAACAATGAAGGTAAAATAACAATAACCAAAATAAAAGACGTAAAGCCCATACATCCACATAAACACAGATAGTAGTGCAGAGGTAAGTAAGTAGTGCAGAGGTTAATGGGGAGGAAACACCAGGGTGTACATATGGGTTTTGAGCCTTGATTTAAAGGCAGAAATGTAGGGGGAATCACATTTGTCAGGTGGCAGTTGGTTCCACAAGCACGGAGCAACTAGTGCAAAGTACATTTCTGAGAGTTGTGCCAGTGGCATGGCTGTATACGCTGGTCACCAAAAGAAAGTGATTGTCTACAGTAGCTCAGAAGAGGGTGACATCTCAATTCCACTTAACGACACCACTGATGAGAGTTCAGATGGCCAGAAAGATGATGATGGTGACTTTGTCATTGTGACACAATGACGCACAAACCCCCACTTCGTGGGGTGATTTGTGCGACAAGACAACTTTTTTTCCGAAAGCTATATTTCTTAAACAGTTTATTCCAGATCCAAAGTTTTTATTGCCAGGGATGCACAACATCCTGAAATATATGTACATATTTGAGTTGGAGACATAACTGTCAAGGCCTGACTTTAAAATCACTTTGAGTAAAAAGTTGCACAAATCACCCCACCTTCCCCTATAACATTTCGATTCACCTTTTTCTGGGCTATCGCATGAACCCTACCCATGGAGGCTGCATTCGAGCACACTGTCGTGCGAAGGGCGCATGCGCACATGTCCATTTCACGCACACCACCCTATGAAATCCAAAAATGATCCACCAGGGCAGACTGGGTAAATTGGGGTCAATGCCCTCACGTCGCCAATACTCGAAACAGGCAGGCAGGTGGGTTGCAGCCTCGCAGGTAAACTGTGACGTCATGGTGACACTTTTGAACTCCTTGGCAGTAAATCCATAAAGGTGTGTATAGTCTTACTGCACAGGTAGCCGGGCAGTAATAAGCCTGAACCTTAGACTGGAGTGAAAACAGAGCTCCAGAGACTGCGGGGAATAAACAGGGGGAGGCCTGTCATGCGCCAGGCGGTTTGATTTACCTGAGAGAGTCAAGTCACCCTTACCTGTCGTACGAGGACACCGGTATGTATCCCAACACGCAGTCGGCCAGACACCCCGCGCAGATGTTGTCACTGAACAGCCAGTACACCCAGCCTCCGTATGACTTCACCGGAGGCTATCATCACGTCGGTGACCCCTCGACAAGTGCCTGGAACCCCGCCGTCTACGCGCCCCGGGAGGAGTATCCCTACAGCTTCCCGGGGTCAAGCCACGGCGCCCCCACCGGGCAGGTCAGCTTCTCGTCCCCGGAGTTGAGCGGCACGCCCACCGCCGCTGGAGGGGGCTCGTTCACCCACTACAACTTTATCCACGGACAGGACCCCTACAGCTCCAGGAGGAGACCACATGAATCCATCACCAGACCGTCCAATTCAGGTGGGACATACATACTGGATACAGCCATATGTCACAGTGTAGGCTTATTATAGGCTACATTGTGTGATGTTTAACACTTTATTGCCAATTTTATAAATAATCCATGTTAATGTTAAGATTTGATGATGAATGAAAGCACTTGACTACAGCAGCTTCTTATCAAAAACTGTTTGAACACACATGTTAACACAGCGGTAAAGTTGTCATCTAGATAAGACTTGACCTGTGATGAAGGATGCTCAAAACTATCATATGTTTTTTAGAGTCCTTGGTGCAGTCACATGACCACAGTCACCCCAGCAGTTGAGTGGGTTTCCAGTTGACAGATGTGGTACACAGCATTACGACCTGTACACAGAGTAAAGTCAGACTGACTGCAGTGCACACACGCATTCATCAAGCTTTTTTCGCCTCTCCCTTCCGCCAGCATGGTTCGAGATGTCAATACAAAGCTAACAGTGGAAGCCATGAAGTCTGCAGAATTGTTGCTCCCCACCCCCTCTGTCCACTGGGTGGGTGCAAATGGGTGACAGGCTAGATAAGACGGGCTCTACAGGAAGTCTGCAGAAGTCACACTGAACTTCCTCTAAATGGGAACCCTTGGTCCTTTCTTGTGTGTGTGCGTGTGTGTGTGTGTGTGTGTGTGTGTGTGTGTGTGTGTGTGTGTGTGTGTGTGTGTGTGTGTGTGTGTGTTGATCTACCTCAATCGATGCAGTCACATGGTCAAGATTTCCGATCAATAACTCACTGACACACCCATTCCTATGAGTGTGTGTGTGTGTGTGTGTGTGTGTGTGTGTGTGTGTGTGTGTGTGTGTGTGTGTGTGTGTGTGTGTGCGTGAGCATGGGTGTCAATGAATAGCTGCCTGTGTAAACACCTATGTAAACACCACTCACAGTGATAAGGAGGACCACTGATGCAATGCGCTAGGATGTCTTTACATTAGTTATAGTTAGCGTGATTAATAGAGCTGATGAGGCTTTAAATGGCGCCTGAACTTGAACGTGGCACCAGCCGTCTTCAAATTAGTCATCGTTTTGCCCGGCGCTCACAATGCACGCGACTCGCTGGCAATACACTAATTCTCGTTTGCATTAGTGGTTGGGATGAAGACAGACACACAAAGAAATACACAGGAAAAGGATAACACACCTATGTATTTACTTACATGTACAATGTCAGTCAATGATTCAAGCTTGTGTCTTAGATTTGACTAAATCAGGGTGTTTCCTCTGTGTGATTCAGGAGCCAAAACACGCACGAAAGACAAGTACAGGGTGGTGTACACCGACCACCAACGTCTGGAGCTGGAGAAGGAGTTTCAGTTCAACCGCTACATCACCATGAGGAGGAAGACAGAGCTGTCCATGGCACTGAGCCTCTCAGAGAGACAGGTGAGAGGACCGGGCTAAAGTCAAGTTAGAAGTAGAAAGGTAAAGAATAAAGAAATGTGTGTAAAAATGGAAGATTTTTATTTATTTTTGTATCCTGAATGTTAGTTCTTGGCCTTGAAAGCATCCACAGACATTACAATTCTTGAATCAAGGTTCATGACTAGCTTTATCCGTAGCTAGAAGGCAGCACATGCAGAGCAGGATGCCTTCAGACACAGTGTTATAGTAAGAGTAGATCGCCCACATTTTGGCAATGCTTAAAGCTCAGTAAAAGGCATTGCAGTTGTGTGCATGTCACTGAAGGGGATAGACTTCAAGCATTTAAACACACTTCATTACGCGGCATGTGGAGGCATATCTTGCATATCAATCTATCTATCTTTCCGTCCGTCTGTCTATCTATCTCTCAGTCACTGTCGCAACTACAGGGTGTTTGTAAATGCTACTGGTCAAACCAGACCATATAAGGCTGTAGCGGCCAAAACCCTGAGGTGTAATGGATTGAGCAAGGGTATGTTTTTTTTCAATAATGAAGTCAACATTTCATCTGTGAGAGATATGAAGCTATTTCCTCTTTCAAAAGTGACACTGTAATACTGAAAGGACGGGCCCCAGAAAAACACAAGTGATAGTCTTAGGAAAGCTTGCTGCAATGTATATTGTCATTTAGGATGTCAAATAGGGCAGAAAAAATATTAATAAACACGGGCGAGGTCTCAGCTTTCTTTTTGTCTTTCTTTGTTAGTAACCCACAAGTTTGTTTTGGTTGACCCCTCCTGTTTCTGTTTCTATGTTTGTGTAAGGTGGGCAGGGGGCTGTGGTGGTGACACGTGCGAGTAAGAAAGGGTTAGGTCTTTTTCATGTGGTCAGCATTGAACTGTTAGTTAGGTATTGCTATTTGTTCTGTGTTTATGCCCATCTTTAGAAGTAACCTCTATAAACAACATCTTTATTTATTTTTTATTTAATGTTTTTATCGTGCAGATTTGCAGTGATTTAATGGGGCAGAGAGGGAAATGAAATGTAGAGAACCACAGGTCGAATTCGGGGGGAGGGAAAGCAGAAGTGGGTGAAGCCGGGCTACAAGTGTGAAGATAAAGCAAAATCATTCCACTGCGTCATCCTCTGACGATAACAAACTGAATGATAGACACAGACCCAGTAGATAAGTCAAAGGCCTGACCTAATACATACGGCCTTGAAGTTGTTATCTGATGTTTGGATGTATCCATGCTCTCAGGTGAAGATCTGGTTTCAGAACAGACGTGCCAAAGAGAGGAAGATAACCAAGAAGAAGCTTCAGCATTCCCAGCAGGCCTCCACGACTACGCCCACTCCACCAGTGATGGGTGGACCCGCTGACACCCACCCCACAGCCAGCCCCAGCCATAACATCTTAACTGATACCATATCAGAGGAATACTAGGAGGATTTCCTATGGAAGACTGATACAGCGTCACATGTGCACATAGTGTTTTTTGTTTTTTTAATAAGTGTGCCGCAAAATGAATGAAGATGATTTTGCCGCAAAATGAATGAAGATGATTCGTATCAACATGATGCTATAATGCTGCACCTCTTGCCTCGCACAATGCACCAGCGTCACATGATCATCCCTCGTGGCCAATCACAGGATTTGAATGTGTCAATATGGATCGATGTAGGCACCACAATATAAGATTGTATGGACAAAGAATCACTGGATCACTTATCACTTACGTGCTTTCTTTAAGAATTATGGGTAAAAGTGACAAACAGCATTTTCAGAAGTCCTTCTCTTTAAAGGGATCTAGAAATGTGTCTGAATTGTTATTGCTAGAGTGATATGACTGTGTTTAGTCAAGTACCTTCTACATGAATAAGAAAAAAGTAATAGTCTGTGTGTGTGTGTGTGTGTGTGTGTGTGTGTGTGTGTGTGTGTGTGTGTGTGTGTGTGTGTGTGTGTGTGTGTGTGTGTGTGTGTGTGTGTGTGTGTGTGTGTGTGTGTGTGTGTGTGTGTGTGGGTGTTCAAACCGCACCAGAAAGTACTGTACGTCTCCAAATTGTCCAAAGCAGCTCATCTATTTTTTAGGGAAGTAGAATTATATGTGGGTTTTTGTAATCATTTGCATTGACAAAAAACAGAGAGCAAAACAGCATCAAGTGTTTTGTTTGTGACTTCTAAAGAAAAGGCGGAAAGACAGTTTAAAAAAGTGATGCCCTAGTTTAACAACCCCTTTGTGTTATTTTTGTTGACATATTGCTTTAGGATGTATCACACTAATTCATCATTCCAAAGTCTAAATCGGTAGGTTTCGGTTAGGGACAGGAAGGCAGCTGTTTAGAGTGTGATGGAAGTGAAGAATGAACAGAAATAAAGTGGAAAAAGTAAGAGGACTCAGATATGAAAACACATATCAATCACATTATTATATATTATAACAGGTGAATTATATGACATGAACATTTTCTTTTTCTTTTTTCCCATTTTGACTGATGTCTTGTCAGCATTGCGATTAGAGCAAGGAACTGAGAAACAACTTGTGTAATGGAAGAAGTGTTTAGCCACATCCACACGCCACATGACTCATCCGACACTGTACAGCTAAACACACACACATTTTACACATTTCTTAGATTTTTTTGTTTTTTGTCTTTTGGGGACTTACTCTATGTACTGTATGTATGAACTGTTGAAGCATGCACTGTACTGTACATTAAAGAAAACAGTAGTACAATTCAGCTTGTTCCAGTATCCTGTTTGCAGGTAAGAGATGAGGAAGGAAACGTGGCCAATGCAGAAATGTAAATTTTGAACCGACCACATTCAGCTACAGATTGTAGCTAAAGTACAGTGTTTCATAATAAACCACCGTACCACCAAGTTCGTGCAACCCGTGTATTTGTCAATCAGGTCGTAAACAGTTACTGTTTTCGCTTTCAACCTGCTTTCAACAATAGTTAGTATCCATTGTATGTTTCATTTTTAAGACCAAAGGCTATGCTGGATTTACTCTTTGTAGAATGTGTTGTTCTGCACATGAAGTTGATTGTCTTAGTTTGTTTTTCTTTTTCATTAGCACTCACCACAGTCACTGCACTGTATCTGCACCACAGGCTTCTGAGACATGTCCACAGAGAAAAGCTTCTCCACAAAGTCATGCAGCCAAAATAGAAATGTACCATTAAATCTCTCCCTTCAGCAAAATGGCTTATACATTCATTTAATTCAATTATGACCATAAAGGACTTTGGGATTTTGTATTGAATTATGAATAACATAGGCCACAGAAAAAGATCTTATTGTAGTATCAGGCCCTTTGTTTTTGAGAAATCTTTTTTTGGAAACATTCACACTCTACTGAATCAAACATGACAAATGTGTAATCAAATTGTTTTCTGCTGTTAAGTTAAGCCACTTGAAGGATATCTTCAATCAATAACTAGCCAGTCTTGGTTTTATTATACGTTTATATTGTATATTCGTTTGGCATGACATGGTAGCATCACATGAGGGTGTCATGAGAATGCCAAAATTACCTGTTTTTTATGAGGAAAACATTTAAGGCTAAACAGTCTGGTCTCTTTGGATTTCCTATGGTATACACATATTAAAAGTTCCCTATGTTATACACATATTAAACTATTGTATTGAACAAAGTGCCACAGGCTCAGTGATATATATATATATATATATATATATATATATATATATATATATATATAAAAGGATACTGCTTTAGCACACTTCTCCTGTGCTGTCAATAATTTGCTCAGTAGATTATGTCAGTCAGAAGTTCAACTGCCGTTCCAACAACAGGGATCAGCTACAAAAACGGATCTTGGGTCGTATCACGTACCATAAACACCAATTTTATGGCTCTGTAAATCAGCTGAATGGTAAGCCATGGTTGTCAACCTTTGGCCTCGAGCTATCAAACCAAACCAATCATGTAACCTCTGTCTTCGATTAAGCTTTTAAAAAGCACATGGTGTCACCTGATATACAAAAAAGAGGGGGGAAAAAAATTGAAAACATCTAAAAAATGAACATAGTAAAAACCCATTAAAGATAATTATTTTTGTCTATATATCACAGTTACAAAGTTACAAAGCAGAGACATGATCAAATATAAAGCTGCAGTAAAGTAAAGAGCAGCAGGTCAATTCAGCCTAACTTTCAAAAATCCCATTGTAAAAAGGACACAAACAGAAAGTGAGGATAACCTGAGGATCAAAGGTTTGGCCATGCACTGCCTGACCAAGTTCACGTCCACACCTGAAGGCTTTGGCATCGGGCTTTCACCTGCAACTGATTACTTTGACAATGTGAAAAGTTATTTACCCAAAATGTTCACTCTGTGTTGCTTTGTATATGAGATCTTAAACGAGAAGTAAGTTAATGCAAGAGACTTCATTCAAAAAAGCTGCTGCCTTCCATTGCTGAACTATTTGTTTGTGCCCTCGCTGTCTTGTGTAGACGAGCACACACTCCTCAGGGTTGGAGCATGAAGGCGGCCCAGCATTTAACATAGAAAAAGATTGAGCTTACTTAAAGTTGCTATCTTAAAGTTTTGTGTGCAATATTATCTGTTCAAATCTGACTCAATCATTAAAACAATAAGTAAAAACTTAAACGTATTTTGTAAGTGAAGCACTCTTTCAGGCAGAAAAGTATGCAGAGAAAAATACACTGTGAGCTGAGCTGTACAGGTGCTATCGTCTCAACAGAGACAGAGGTCATCATGTTGACTGAGTTGAGCTTACACTTCCAAAAGCCTTCCACCCCTTAAAGATTGCAGGGAGTATGTGTTCAGGATAGGCAACGCTACTTGATCAGGATAAGTTATCCAATCGAATGGTTACAAACGCTCGTAATAACCTTTCGGGCGATACGCCGCAGACATGCGAAATGGTGTGGTGCTGGCATCAAGCTTAAAACCACACCTCAGGAAGTAACTGTCTGGCATCACACTGTGTTTCACTTGTGCTGCTGTCCTGTTCTCCTTCAACAAATATTTCTGATCAAGACATCTTGATCCCATGCAATTTCCACCCTAAAGACTATAACCAGCTCGGGAGATTTCCATAACCCATTCAAGATCTGCAGCCTTTATTTGTCATGAGCTCACCCCATCAACAAATATGGTAGCTTCTGAATAGTTATACTCTTGTTCACACTTACATCCTTTTTTCTAAACATATTTTGCCGTTTCCTCCTCAAACCACCTATTGATGTAGTCCCCGTTTCATGTAGTTCCATTTAATTCCAGACAAAGGGCCATACTTGTTTCTAACCAGGAACCTTTTAAATTGACTTAATATATTTCGGTCAGCAGCACTGTTTTCAACTGACTTCCTATTTATTTACCCCTAATAATTTCAATATACAGTATAATATCCACAATACAGACTTGTGCTTTCTCCACCTCATGCTTGAAAGTTGGAGTCTGAAATGATTCAAATGCTTAATTATCAAACGTATCAAATTGCCACAAGAGTTACTTAAGCGTTACAGTTGAGTAACTATCTATCTATATCTATATTTCTGCTGAGGAAGGTATGTTCTGATGTGGAAGCCACAAAGTTGTAGGAAACGCATCGCACCCCAAAATAGAAAACATAGCTTGATGGTTTTGAAAGATAAGCACATTGTATGCTCAGAATCGGACAAACTGAGAGCCCCTCTTATCTTGAGCTCACATGTGTCCGAGTTTGTAATTCATTCTACAATACTTCTCTCAGCTCTCCCCCTTGTTTCAGAAAATACAACACTACAGTCTTTTAAAGGCAGTTCCTCCTTCGCTGCTGCTTCACTGTATTAAGAAATACCAAGAGAAATGCAGAAAGCAGAATTGAGACTATTTTCTTTTTTTAAATTGGAAGAAACTGCACAATAGTTGCAAGCAACTGTGATTAGTTATGAAAAGAATACTATCTAAGGCTATGATATTATCTACGTCCGCCTCAAATCAAAAAGGATAATTCCCACACTTACATTTATATTTGTGCAATCAGCGCAATTAAAACTACACATCCCACTCATATTTATCATCTAACTGACACATTGTGGTTCAAAAACCCTGTGACAAGATACACACCACGCAACTGCTTCACCAATGTTGTATAAGACTGACAAATCGCTTCTGAGAAAAAGCAGAAGTGTGTACATCACGGAAACAAATGTGCTTACTGTGAACTTCCCAAGAAGTCCTGTCACTGCAAACTTATTTATGGGTTAGACCAGCGGTGTCCAAACTACGGCCCGCTTTTTACTGGCCCGCGGCCGATTTTAAAAATATAATGTAATAGGGGAAGGTGGGGTGATTTGTGCGTTTTGGAAGTTGCAAAACCCCTTGTTTCTAGAAAACCGTGGAAGAAATTGGAAATGTGACCACATATTTAAGAAGAGCCATCCATTTGACTCATCCTGTAAAGAAGGGAGACACAAGGAATAAGATATAAGCACATTTAAGCTCAAAAAACTGTGTTTTGCCTTTCAAAGTAAAATTTCCATGATCAAGGTTTTTTGATTATTGTGTCTGTACAATTATAGACACGTTTGAAAACATTTGACACATGTTTTAGTGCTTTGGTATGCTACACTTTGAGTCTATATAGTTAGCACAATGTCAACCCTAAATTGCTGCATCATGCCTATTATCCAAAATTCTGGGGATGGGGTGATTTGTGCGCAAGGGCCTGGGTGAGTTATAAGTAAGTAAGTAAGTAAAATGTATTTAGAAAAGCACATTTATGACAGTTTGCACTGTCCAAAGTGCTGTACATAGTGCATTCAGTAGGTAAACAATGAAGGTACAATAACAATAACCAAAATAAAAGACGTAAAGCCCATACATCCACATAAACACAGATAGTAGTGCAGAGGTAAGATAGTTAATGGGGAGGAAAAGCCAGGGTGTACATATGGGTTTTGAGCCTTGATTTAAAGGCAGAAATGTAGGGGGAATCACATTTGTCAGGTGGCAGTTGGTTCCACAAGCACGGAGCAACTAGTGCAAAGTACATTTCTGAGAGTTGTGCCAGTGGCATGGCTGTATACGCTGGTCACCAAAAGAAAGTGATTGTCTACAGTAGCTCAGAAGAGAGTGACATCTCAACTCCACTTAACGACACCACTGATGAGAGTTCAGATGGCCAGAAAGATGATGATGGTGACTTTGTCATTGTGACACAATTTGTCATTGTGACAAGACAACTTTTTTTCCGAAAGCTATATTTCTTAAACAGTTTATTCCAGATCCAAAGTTTTTATTGCCAGGGATGCACAACATCCTGAAATATATGTACATATTTGAGTTGGAGACATAACTGTCAAGGCCTCACTTTAAAATCACTTTGAGTAAAAAGTTGCACAAATCACCCCACCTTCCCCTATAGCCCTTTAAAAAAATACAAACAAACAATTTTTTTTATTTTTTTGCATTTCTTAGTAACCCACTAGTGCAGGGGTGTCAAAACTGATTGATTGACATTGACATTTTGAAAATATAATGTAATATGGCCCTTTTAATTTTTTAATAATTTAAATGCACTCATTATATTACAGAGAAATATGTCCCATAAAAGAAAAAGAGCACCAAGCCCATCCCAGAGGACCCTGCATAATATTTTATTTTAAATTAATATTATTATGGAAAATCCATGTGTCCTTCTCCAATAGCTTATAATTCTTCTGACTTTTTCATACAAAATTCTTCAGCTTTAGCCTCTTAATTTCCCTCTCAAAGTGCACCAGATTCATGCATTTCACTTTAAAAACTTAAAAAAAAATCTCCCGGGGGGGGCATACCCCCGGACCCCCCTTGGAGGGGCGGGATCTCGGCTGGCTACTATTTACACCCAGCTGGGGATTGGACGCAAAAGCAGAAAACACTGGGTGTATCAATGGCATTTAACAAGAGGGGGAATGTATACTATATGTTTAATGTGCAAGTAAAGTGTTTACGTGAAGAAGGATTAAATTTACGAAGACACTGTGAAACTTAACATCAGAGCAGCTACATGTCCTGATAAATGTGTTATTTTTGCAAAGTGGCCTGGCCCTTTGTAGATTTTTCTGTATGTGGCCCTCAGTGAAAAAAGTTTGGACACCCCTGGGTTAGACAGTCAAGGGGGTAGTTTATAATCTGACCCTCCATGACCCAGCACTTAAATTAGAAACAGGTAATAACAACGAAGAGTAATATAAGTTTAAGATAAAGACAGAGAGGGTGAAACGATTGTGCAATACTGTGAAAAACACATTTCTTTGAGATAGCAGGAATAATGTAGAAACTAGCACTTCTGATGAGGGAGATGATGCTCTGATGTCCTGCTGTCATGGCCCATAAATATAGTGGAAGTGATTTAAAGGCACCTTGACAAATTCCTCCTGCCTTCAGGGCTGCAGTCTTTGAACAAAAAAACAGCAAAAAAAACACTGCCAATCACCTGTCTCTACGGACCTTGGCATACACACATTCTTCTGCTGGTTCAACAGTCCGCCGAGGTCCCTCTGAAAACTTGACCTGTCCGTACTCCACCTCATTCTCAGCCCTTTGAGGCATCTGCTGCCTCCCCTGTCGCTGAAAGACCCTCACATCAGCATAGGTTAATTCCTGTTCATCGTCTTCTTCTGCAAAGGAAAAGGAAAGATGTGGCACAAATATATCATATTTAACAAGATGTACAAATAGCGTGACTCTACGGTGGCTAGTTTTGGAAGTAGTTTGACACTTAGGGAAAGATGTGTAGTGAGAAAAGTGGGATCATAAGGCTGTAATAATCAAGCAAAAGAGTATTCAATCAAACAACAGAGGCTTCATGTTCTATCCAGTAGAACATGGAGGTCCATCCGACCCAGGAAGCCCCGCGATGACTTTCTGAGAAGAATGGCCCCGATCAGATGGCAAGTCACATCTTAAATACAAGTCAGATCAGCATCCACAATAGTGTTGTGTGTTTCAATTGGCAGTCAGGGGGTGGGGGAGGGCTCAGTGACAGACTGTTTACTGTTGCAGGGGGGGTATCCAAGGGAGGGGGGGGGCATTTGGGGAGGTACAGTCTGAGTACTCTTTAATACACATTTGAGGAATTTAACTTTAGACATACAGGAGCAACACAAGACAAACACAATGTTTCCTATTACATTAATAAGCATTCCAACATTCAATATCTGCCACCACAGATGCTTATTTGCTTTGTTGTCAAGAGCAAAGTCAGATGCTTGATTCCACTCCCAGGTTTGTCAGTTAAAGGTGCGATTCTGCTCCTTGTCAAAATCACTTTTTGTCAAAATCAGTGAATATCTCCTCACTGTGCGCTACCTAGCTGTACTGTTAACATACCAGTTTACAGAACCTAGGCTGTGTATAAAAACCAGACTTCTTATAGCACAGACACACAGTTTGGACAGACAGCGGATTGTGAGGACATATTCACTGGTTTTGACAAAAAGTGATTAGGAGAAAAGGTTATTTGGAGGTTCTGGTAGGCAGCTAGTGTAACTGCAAAATGTATAATTATTGTATGTAGGCTACATTCATTTATAAACAGGGACAGATAACAATCATATAAGATAAAATAGAAACTCATAATGCAGTGATGTGTCAGGAGAGGGGAAGTTATTTTTCGTACCTTTTTGTTTCTGGTTCTGCTTTTTCTTCTGAGTGCAGAAGACGACCACTACGATCACCAAAAGGAAGACCAGTGCTGAGAGTACGCCGGCAATGATCAGCAAATTCTCTGTTCCTGTAACACAAGACACAAGAGACAAGCAGATATTTAAGTTGGCAAACAGTAAAAGTCTCAATGTTTTTTTTTAAGACGGACAGAGGTGACTTGAATGAAGCCACTGCAGCAGAGTTAGTTTTCACTTACTCATGTACCATGGCTTGTCTTCGCCAGTCCCAGTTTGACCGGAGGATGTGTTATTAGTGGAGGGATTAATTGACACAGTGTTGCCAGTCTCCTTACCCTCAGTAGTAATCGTGGGAGAGGTTGTTGTTGGGTCAATACACAGGGTGTTATTGGCTGCAAGAACCCACTGTGATATTTGTGTCCCATTTGAAAAGCAGTCAATGAATATGAAGCCTGTGGGAAAGAAACAGACAAATAAATTGTTTACAGTTAATCATCTGGGTCATAATCATCAAGGTTTTTCCTACGCTCCGTTGTCACTCACCACAGGTAGATATCTTCACTTCCTCTGAGACTCTACTGACACCATTCCTGACTGAGCAGACCAGTTTTCCTTCTTGTCTCAAAGTGATGGTATATGTCTCATTATCTCTGGACAGGAGCTGAGTGTCTGTCAGTGTGTGTCCATCCAGAGTCCAGTTGTACTGAGGACTGTCCCCTCCCTCAGAGGAGCAGGACACCCTCATCTCTCCCTGGGACAGACACTCAGAGACCAGCAGGACAGAGGACACAGGAGCTGAAGGAGACACACTCACATGACTTTTCATATCAACAGAATCTTGGTTATTCAAAAGTTAAACAGTTTATATTACAGTACCACAATGCATGAAGATATATGGAGAATATGAGAGAGATGTTGTTTAGTAATGGTATAATATGACTGTTTATCAGTGTTGTTAATTCCCCAGTAGGCAAAATAGTTATTTACCTTCAATGGTCAACTGTAGAGTCCGTGTCTCTGATCTCTGTCCATCTGAATCATAGATTTGAAGAGTATATTCACCACTGTCTGTCCTGCTCAGGTTGTTGATCCTAAAGGTTCCACCTCTGGGTGTAAATACAGATCTGTCCATTATCAGATTGGACACAATTGTATTCTTTCTCCCATGTAGTATCTCTTTTGATGTTTTAAACCATTGGTATTTAAATATGTCTGAGGCGCTGTTCATCAGCCGTAGGACCACAGTTCCTCCCAAAGCTCCATAACACTGAGCTCCTTCCTGTCTGCCATCACAGTGGAGTTCCACACCTGGATATTATAAAGTAAAAAAAAATAGTTAATATCACTTATTTAATCATTCTATTTCCACAAAATCATTGACCAGCAGATTATGAAAGTAAACTGAGCGTCACACAGGCCTTTGACTGCAAAACACTTCAGACCCAGTCAATACTTTTTGCAATGAAGTTAACCTCATCAAGTCACTACACAATCATGCTAAATTTAATTCAAACATAACTTTATTTTAAAATATAGCGGCCATTTCCAACTTCACCAAAGATACCAAGTTAAAATTCAGGTGGTATTTGAAAGAAATGTAAACGAAACATTGAGTATAATTGAGTATTGAGTATAAAACATTTAAAAAGGAATTCCATGATGGAAAAAAACGTGGTTTCATTATAGGTATGATAAATGTACAATGACATCATACAATTGACTTAAGGAAACATGTAATGGGAAAATCTGGGTTAACTGGATGAATCAAACATCTGTTGATGATGAAGTGCTATAATCCTTAAAGTATGATCTAAGAGATGAATTTAGCAGCTCAGGATTTTAATATTTACTCCACAAAAACAATGGCATGGAATTGATCCCTTGAATTTACCATTCCTCTTGGCTATAGGTTTCTCTGAAATGACACTGAACCTTGGAAAAGCTTCAATATCAATTCCAAGGGAGTACGTCTATTTATGTAGCACATTTCGTACACTAAGGCAATTCAAAGTGTTTTACAATATCAGTTCCAAACTATTGGCTTTGTCAGCTTATTCTGATAATTGATCAATGAAAGTGGTCCTTTCTTTAGAGCCAACAGGTGGTCTACTACAGACAGCAGTATTTCAGCTGCATTACAAATCACTTAAGACAATTTCTGTTGTATTGTCATGAATATACTTCAAACTATTTACTCACATAAAATTAACCCTAATGTTGAATTGGTTTCATTAATGTTGTAGGTTAATCTACTCACCATGACAGACTCCGAATAGCATCAACAAGAGAACAACCCCAGCTTCCATGTCTCCTCAGTGCTCAGCCTCTGTTCACTCGCTCAGCAGCTTCCACACAAACTTTTCGTCTTCACCCAAAAAATCCAAAAGACACATGGGACACCGAGCAGGCTGAAGCGTGTCCCGATAAGCGATCAATCTTTGAGGCGAATGTGTGAAAACTTTGACCGAGCAGAGTGTTGTAATGTTCATGTTATTAAAAGCAGAGAGGAGAAGAGAAAAAAAGGAAGTGATTTGTGTTTCACTTCCCTTTAGGGCGAGACCAAGAGGGCCCATTGGTTGTGATGGACTGAGAGGAAGAGAGGGAACCATTCCTCCTCAACACTGAAAGAGGATTTGAGACTGACAGCTGACATCCATGTTTAAATATATACAAAGCTGTGGATTTACAAACAGTATGAGATGTCTTCTATTCTAGCATATGATACATTATATTTCTTCTGAGTTACTGTCCCGACCTCTTACTGCCCCTATAGCCAATTATCAGCTCCTTATTATTATAAGAGCACTGGGTTGTGATGAGCAAATAGAAATGAATAACACACAAACTGTAAAATAAATTCTGTATTAAAAAAGCTTTTAGATACAGTTAATCAATTCTTTCATTACAAGACATAGAGAATGTTTTCTTTTCTTTTGTCACATAATGGAGAATACTTTTCCGTTCAAGATTTCAGATAAACATTAACAACACTGGAGATCAAAGAGTTAAATACTGGATTATGGATTATAATCCACTAAAACACTGGTTTGCAACGTGAATCAGTAAACATGAATTTGAGATTTGAATATGAGAATAATGCAATTATTCTGATCACAACATTATATTTTGACATACTGTCAAACTATAGAAACAGGGGTGAGAACAGCATTCTACAGCTTTATAGCCTTTATCAGATAAATGCCTTCAAGTGTGTCTGCACATCCATTAGACCACCTACACTTTTTCAACTGTTCAGTCCTTTCACAAAACAATATGCCATTCCTGTTAAAGTGAAACAGCAATATTCTGCAAAAAACCCTGAATTTTGGGATTTCCACTGTTCAACATATGTATTCCACTTTTGAGGGAATTGTAAGACAAGAGTGATTGCATATGGTCGTCATACCAGCCAACTAAATATAACTGTAAAGTCAAAGGCTGTTTGGAGAAGTTAGTTTCAGTGATGGGTTGTGTCCTTCACTTCTCAGCAAAGTGTGTCAATGAAGTGATCATTTTAGTTCCTTATTATAGAAATAGAAGTGTGTAGCCTTAAGTGGTCGAAACCTGGAACTATTTCTCTGTAATGTTCCTGGTTTGAAGCTCGCCTCTATATTTCCTCATGTCATTCTCCTCTCCTTCTCTCTCTCTCTCTCTTTCTTGCTCTATGCCTTTCTCTCTCTCTCTCTCTCTCTTTCTATCTCTCTCTCTCTTTCGCTCTCTGTCTTGTTAGATCCTAGCGCCCTCCACTGGCAACTGTTGATTAAAGAAAAATACCCAAAAATATTAGCATTTAGAATTCTGACACTCCCCGTGCGGCAATACACACTCGATATCTTTGAGACAGACCGTTTTGGTATCTAAAAGGAGTAATAGTGTCATGATTATTTTTTTTATTGTTCATTTTATTTCAGAAATGTGTTCATGTTCTTAACAGAGACTGTTACTGGATACAGAATGATCCTTCAGCAGCAGTAACGCCTCTGTAAACCTGTAGAGGGAAACCTCACACCCACTAATACTGATGATGAGTCTGGAAACTGGATTCAAGTCTCAACAGTCATTAAAGGTACAGTCCCAGATCAAAATGTCAACAAAGACTAAATTTAATGATGACATGTGACTGATAGATTGACAGGTTCTGGATATATAACAACACAAGAAAGCAAGTAAATTAAAAGCTATAGGTATTCAATGCTTTGAGAGGTTTGACATTACTCTTTATAAACAGGGAATTAAAATATTTTAATTTTAATCAGATGGGAAAAACACAGAACTATTATTTACATAATACATCGTAATATTTGAACAGACAAAATGTCATGTCGTAAAGAAAATCCAGTTTGGTCTTTAATACACAATATTAAAACATGCTTTGAATGCAAAAACCCAATTATCATAGCCATCAAGTCAAGTACATGTACACAAGTGAAAACTATTTATCTCTAAAATGTCAGATTTCCTCTAAGAAAAATACTAATAATGTACAATTCTAAAAAAAAATGCTACATTGTGATGATAGAACAAAGGTCACGCCCAACACAATTGGTCTTACAGAGTGTCCACAGTTAAGCTATATGCAGAGACATTCCCAGATGTGTTATCATTTTTGTATGGGAAGGCATTTACAGTGCTAAGCTGCAAACACAGTAGGCATTTTCCACTCTAAGCTAAAGTTAAAGTTCAGATGCAGAATTTCTCACTTCAATCACCTGAACATTTTCATACTCCAGCGATTGACGGCGGGCAGAGCTTTCAGCCTTCATGTATTTATTTTTCTTCCAGGCAAAGTAGACGGCGATCCCAACTATTATAAGAATAAACACAGCTGTTCTCACACCACATATGAACAGGGAGTGATCTGTTTGGATAGAAAGACAAAATCACACGTCAAGTTATTGATCATCTCTGCTGGAGGAAGTAACAGTCTGATAAGTGCTGAGAGTACGCCGGCAATGATCGACAAATTCTCTGTTCCTGTAACACAAGACACATGAGACAAGCAGATATTTAAGTTAGCAAACTCTCAAAGTCTCAATGATTTTTTTAAGACGGACAGAGGTGACTTGAAGGAAGCCACTGCAGCACAGTTAGTTTTCACTTACTCATGTACCATGGCTTGTCTTCGCCAGTCCCAGTTTGACCGAAGGATGTGTTATTAGTGGAGGGATTAATTGACACAGTGTTGCCAGTCTCCTTACCCTCAGTAGTAATTGTGGGAGAGGTTGTTGTTGGGTCAATACACAGGGTGTTATTGGCTGCAAGAACCCACTGTGATACTTGTGTCCCATTTGAAAAGCAGTCAATGAATATGAAGCCTGTGGGAAAGAAACAGACAAATAAATTATGTACAGTTAATCATCTGGGTCATAATCATCAAAGTTTTTCCTGCTCTCCGTTCTCACTCACCACAGGTAGATATCTTCACTTCCTCTGAGACTCTACTGACGTGATTGCTGACTGAGCAGACCAGTTTTCCTTCTTGTCTCAAAGTGATGGTATTGGTCTCCTTACTTCCAGAGAGGAGCTGAGTGTCTGTCAGTGTGTGTCCATCCAGAGTCCAGCTGTATTGAGGACTGTCCCCTCCCTCAGAGGAGCAGGACACCCTCATCTCTCCCTGGGACAGACACTCAGAGACCAGCAGGACAGAGGACATAGGAGCTAAAGGAGACACACTCACATGACTTTTCATATCAACAGAATATTGGTTATTCAAACCAGTTTATATTACAGTACAGCCATGCATGAAGATATATGGAGAATATGAGAGAGATGTTGTTTAGTAATGGTATAATATGACTGTTTAACAGTGTTATTAATTCCACAGTAGGCAAAATAGTTATTTACCTTGAATGGTCAACTGTAGAGTCCGTGTCTCTGATCTCTTTCCATTTGAATCCATGATGTGAAGAGTGTATTCACCACTGTCTGTCCTGCTCAGGTGGTTGATCCTAAAGGTTCCATCTCTGGGTGTAAATACAGATCTGTCTTTCATCAGATTGGACACAACTCTATCCTTTCTCCCATGTAGTATCTCTGTTGATGTTTTAAACCATTGGTATTTAAAGATGTCTGAGGCGCTGTCCATCAGCCGTAGGACCACAGTTCCTCCCAAAGCTCCATAACACTGAGCTCCTTCCTGTCTGCCATCACAGTGGAGTTCCACACCTGGATATTAAAATGTAAAAAATAGTTAATATCACTTATTTAATCATTCTATTTCCACAAAATCATTGACCAGCAGATTATGAAAGTAAACTGAGCGTCACACAGGCCTTTGACTGCAAAACACTTCAGACCCAGTCAATACTTTTTGCAATGAAGTTAACCTCATCAAGTCACTACACAATCATGCTAAATTTAATTCAAACATAACTTTATTTTAAAATATAGCGGCCATTTCCAACTTCACCAAAGATACCAAGTTAAAATTCAGGTGGTATTTGAAAGAAATGTAAACGAAACATTGAGTATAATTGACTATTGAGTATAAAACATTTAAAAAGGAATTCCATGATGGAAAAAACGTGGTTTCATTATAGGTATGATAAATGTACAATGACATCATACAATTGACTTAAGGAAACATGTAATGGGAAAATCTGGGTTAACTGGATGAATCAAACATCTGTTGATGATGAAGTGCTATAATCCTTAAAGTATGATCTAAGAGATGAATTTAGCAGCTCAGGATTTTAATATTTACTCCACAAAAACAATGGCATGGAATTGATCCCTTGAATTTACCATTCCTCTTGGCTATAGGTTTCTCTGAAATGACACTGAACCTTGGAAAAGCTTCAATATCAATTCCAAGGGAGTACGTCTATTTATGTAGCACATTTCGTACACTAAGGCAATTCAAAGTGTTTTACAATATCAGTTCCAAACTATTGGCTTTGTCAGCTTATTCTGATAATTGATCAATGAAAGTGGTCCTTTCTTTAGAGCCAACAGGTGGTCTACTACAGACAGCAGTATTTCAGCTGCATTACAAATCACTTAAGACAATTTCTGTTGTATTGTCATGAATATACTTCAAACTATTTACTCACATAAAATTAACCCTAATGTTGAATTGGTTGTTGTAGGTTAATCTACTCACCATGACAGACTCCGAATAGCATCAACAAGAGAACAACCCCAGCTTCCATGTCTCCTCAGTGCTCAGCCTCTGTTCACTCGCTCAGCAGCTTCCACACAAACTTTTCGTCTTCACCCAAAAAATCCAAAAGACACATGGTACACCGAGCAGGCTGAAGCGTGTCCCGATAAGCGATCAATCTTTGAGGCGAATGTGTGAAAACTTTGACCGAGCAGAGTGTTGTAATGTTCATGTTATTAAAAGCAGAGAGGAGAAGAGAAAAAAAGGAAGTGATTTGTGTTTCACTTCCCTTTAGGGCGAGACCAAGAGGGCCTTTTGGTTGTGATGGACTGAGAGGAAGAGAGGGAACCATTCCTCCTCAACACTGAAAGAGGATTTGAGACTGACAGCTGACATCCATGTTTAAATATATACAAAGCTGTGGATTTACAAACAGTATGAGATGTCTTCTATTCCAGCATATGATACATTATATTTCTTCTGAGTTACTGTCCCGACCTCTTACTGCCCCTATAGCCAATTATCAGCTCCTTATTATTATAAGAGCACTGGGTTGTGATGAGCAAATAGAAATGAATAACACACAAACTGTAAAATAAATTCTGTATTAAAAAAGCTTTTAGATACAGTTAATCAATTCTTTCATTACAAGACATAGAGAATGTTTTCTTTTCTTTTGTCACATAATGGAGAATACTTTTCCGTTCAAGATTTCAGATAAACATTAACAACACTGGAGATCAAAGAGTTAAATACTGGATTATGGATTATAATCCACTAAAACACTGGTTTGCAACGTGAATCAGTAAACATGAATTTGAGATTTGAATATGAGAATAATGCAATTATTCTGATCACAACATTATATTTTGACATACTGTCAAACTATAGAAACAGGGGTGAGAACAGCATTCTACAGCTTTATAGCCTTTATCAGATAAATGCCTTCAAGTGTGTCTGCACATCCATTAGACCACCTACACTTTTTCAACTGTTCAGTCCTTTCACAAAACAATATGCCATTCCTGTTAAAGTGAAACAGCAATATTCTGCAAAAAACCCTGAATTTTGGGATTTCCACTGTTCAACATATGTATTCCACTTTTGAGGGAATTGTAAGACAAGAGTGATTGCATATGGTCGTCATACCAGCCAACTAAATATAACTGTAAAGTCAAAGGCTGTTTGGAGAAGTTAGTTTCAGTGATGGGTTGTGTCCTTCACTTCTCAGCAAAGTGTGTAACTGAAGTGATCATTTTAGTTCCTTATTATAGAAATAGAAGTGTGTAGCCTTAAGTGGTCGAAACCTGGAACTATTTCTCTGTAATGTTCCTGGTTTGAAGCTCGCCTCTATATTTCCTCATGTCATTCTCCTCTCCTTCTCTCTCTCTCTCTCTTTCTTGCTCTATGCCTTTCTCTCTCTCTCTCTCTCTCTCTTTCTATCTCTCTCTCTCTTTCGCTCTCTGTCTTGTTAGATCCTAGCGCCCTCCACTGGCAACTGTTGATTAAAGAAAAATACCCAAAAATATTAGCATTTAGAATTCTGACACTCCCCGTGCGGCAATACACACTCGATATCTTTGAGACAGACCGTTTTGGTATCTTAAAGGAGTAACAGTGTCTTGATTGTTTTTTTTATTGTTCATTTTATTTCAGAAATGTGTTCATGTTCTTAACAGAGGCTGTTACTGGATACAGAATGATCCTTCAGCAGCAGTAACGCCTCTGTAAACCTGTAGAGGGAAACCTCACACCCACTAATACTGAAGATGAGTCTGGAAACTGGATTCAAGTCTCAACAGTCATTAAAGGTACAGTCCCAGATCAAAATGTCAACAAAGACTAAATTTAATGATGACATGTGACTGATAGATTGACAGGTTCTGGATATATAACAACACAAGAAAGCAAGTAAATTAAAAGCTATAGGTATTCAATGCTTTGAGAGGTTTGACATTACTCTTTATAAACAGGGAATTAAAATATTTTAATTTTAATCAGATGGGAAAAACACAGAACTATTATTTACATAATACATCGTAATATTTGAACAGACAAAATGTCATGTCGTAAAGAAAATCCAGTTTGGTCTTTTATACACAATATTAAAACATGCTTTGAATGCAAAATCCCAATTATCATAGCCATCAAGTCAAGTACATGTACACAAGAGAAAACTATTTATCTCTAAAATGTCAGATTTCCTCTAAGAAAAATACTAATAATGTACAATTCTAAAAAAAATGCTACATTGTGATGATAGAACAAAGGTCACGCCCAACACAATTGGTCTTACAGAGTGTCCACAGTTAAGCTATATGCAGAGACATTCCCAGATGTGTTATCATTTTTGTATGGGAAGGCATTAGGGCTGCAACTAACGATTATTTCAATAATCGATGAATCGGTCGATTATTTTTTCGATTAATCGATGAATCGGATAAAAAAAAGAAACATTTGTAAATGCCGCATCTTTATTCAAAAACTGAACATTACTTCAAATTCACAGTGCAGACTGAAGTGTCAAAACACCAGGTTATTGCTCCAACGTCCCGGAACTATTAAAAGTAATATTAAATGATAAAAAATTAAAAATAAACTTAACTGGCATAACACAAAAAAAACATACAATGTATGATATACATTTATACAGTATAAGGGATGTCCATGGTAAACCAGTCAACCGATAATATTTTTAACCGGTAAATACTAACGGTTAAAAAAATTAAGTCATCTTAATTTCTCTCAGATGACAGGAGATCGTTAATTTGTATTGATATTGATACCATTTTCAAGACTCCTTAACGATCAAAGTCTTTATTGATATCACAATTGATAATTTTCTATTATTTTGTTGAAATAGTACTTATATTATTGCTTTAATTGCTGATAAGATCATAGCTCAAGATAGGACATTAAACAGGTCATAATTCCATCTTTACTATCTATTTTATATTGCTGGGAAAACAAGTTTCGCCAAAATCTCAAATTTCCTTTTTTTGTGTTGCATTTGAACACATCAATCATATTACTGAGCCGGCCTGAACACATCACAGTTGACATGTTTGCTACTTTTTTTTAAGCTAACTAGCTCTATATCCTTCCGATTTTAACATGGATTTAAAATCTGGATCACTATTTTTAACTGACGGGACTTTCTACACCGTTCGGTTGTGTGATTACTGCCGCTGCTTTGAATGACTGTTGATGCGCCGATGCCGACTCTCCGAGCACGTCTGCACACCGTCTGCAGCAGCAGCAGCTGACAGAGTTTTTTTTGGACTAGACGGATACTGAGTTGAAGGAGTTTTTTTAAACCCAAAGGAAGCAAAGGTACAACACTTTTATATAGGCCTGCAGTCCAGTGTTAGATATGACCAAAATACAAGCTGTGGCCGCTCACACTATAGCTTTCCCGCACGTGAAGCGAGCCTTCACGTGCGGAAGGCTCGCTGTGGGCTTGCATGAACCTGTCGGCGGCTGGATGTAAACAGTGCCGCGCCTGCAAGTGACTTATTCATCGCGCGACTCAACGAATCGATGACCAAATTCGTTGCCAACGCTTTTAGTAATCGATTTTAATCGATTTTATCGATTCGTTGTTGCAGCCCTAGAAGGCATTTACAGTGCTAAGCTGCAAACACAGTAGGCAAAAGGGAGTTTGAGAAGAATAAAAACTGAATAGATTTTCCACTCTAAGCTAAAGTTAAAGTTCAGATGCAGAACTTCTCACTTCAATCACCTGAACATTTTCATACTCCAGCGATTGACGGCGGGCAGAGCTTTCAGCCTTCATGTATTTCTTTTTCTTCCAGGCAAAGTAGACGGCGATCCCAACTATTACAAGAATAAACACAGCTGTTCCCACACCACATATGATCGACAAATTCTCTGTTCCTGTAACACAAGACACATGAGACAAGCAGATATTTAAGTTAGCAAACAGTAAAAGTCTCAATGTTTTTTTTTAAGACGGACAGAGATGACTTGAAGGAAGCCACTGCAGCAGAGTTACTTTTCACTTACTCATGTACCATGGCTTGTCTTCGCCAGTCCCAGTTTGACCGGAGGATGTGTTATTAGTGGAGGGATTAATTGACACAGTGTTGCCAGTTTCCTTACCCTCAGTAGTAATCGTGGAAGAGGTTGTTGTTGGGTCAATACACAGGGTGTTATTGGCTGCAAGAACCCACTGTGATATTTGTGTCCCATTTGAAAAGCAGTCAATGAATATGAAGCCTGTGGGACAGAAACAGGCAAATACATTATGTACAGTTAATCATCTGGGTCATAATCATCAAAGTTTTTCCTGCTCTCCGTTCTCACTCACCACAGGTAGATATCTTCACTTCCTCTGAGACTCTACTGACATCATTCCTGACTGAGCAGACCAGTTTTCCTTCTTGTCTCAAAGTGATGGTATTGGTCTCCTTACTTCCAGAGAGGAGCTGAGTGTCTGTCAGTGTTTGTCCATCCAGAGTCCAGCTGTACTGAGGACTGTCCCCTCCCTCAGAGGAGCAGGACACCCTCATCTCTCCCTGGGACAGACACTCAGAGACCAGCAGGACAGAGGACACAGGAGCTGAAGGAGACACACTCACATGACTTTTCATATCAACAGAATCTTGGTTATTCAAAACAGTTTATATTACAGTACAGCCATACAAGAAGATATATGGAGAATATGAGAGAGATGTTGTTTAGTAATGATATAATATGACTGTTTATCAGTGTTATTAATTCCACAGTAGGCAAAATAGTTATTTACCTTGAATGGTCAACTGTAGAGTCCGTGTCTCTGATTCACGTCCATTTGACTCATAGATTTTAAGAGTATATTCACCACTGTCTGTCCTGCTCAGGTTGTTGAGCCTAAATGTTCCATCTCCGGGTGTAAATGTGGATCTGTCTTTTATCAGATTTGACACAGCTCTATTTTTTCTCCCTTGTAGTATCTCTTTTGATGTTTTAAACCATTGGTATTTAAATATGTCTGATGCGCTGTCCATCAGCCGTAGGACCACAGTTCCTCCCAAAGCTCCATAACACCGAGCTCCTTCCTGTCTGCCATCACAGTGGAGTTCCACACCTGCAGATTGAAACATGCACAAAACAGACAACTACTTTCATCCTTTGATTTCTACAAAATGACAAAAGTGGGTTTGCTTCAGCTGCCTCACTCTCAGTTTGAAAACAGGAAGTTATTCTTGTTCTCAGAATTACACAGGCCTGTAGTCAGTTTAATGAATACAGTATATAAATATAGAAAGAAAAATATCCCCACTTACCCCATACTGGTCTGTGTGTGTGTGTGTGTGTGTGTGTGTGTGTGTGTGTGTGTGTGTGTGTGTGTGTGTGTGTGTGTGTGTGTGTGTGTGTGTGTGTGTGTGTGTGTGTGTGTGTGTGTGTGTGTGTGTGTGTGTGTGTGTGTGTGTGTGAATGTGTGTATATGTGTGTATATGTGTGTGCGCGCGCGTGTGTGACTGACATTATAAGATTGAAAAATATTTTATAATCAATCTTGAAGTTTTCAGCTTTGGGATCTTTAAAGGTCTTTGAGTTTCAATTAAAAGTATTACACTATATTAGTATATGAGTCATTATAGACTTTTCACTTCTTTTTTAATTATTCTGTATATATTTTATGAATAATATTTTGGTTTCAAATTCAGTTAAAAGCTCAAATGTACCATCATATGTAACCTTAACAGCAGTTATTCACAATCAAACATGTCAAATGAATGTGCAGAAAACTTTCAATATATATTATTATATGTATTTCAAACAAATAGATCTATGTCAGCAAATTGGGGATCAAATCTTGAGAAAACATATATAATTATATTTAATATATTTATGACTCTGATCATTCTTTATTGAATTTGGTTTCAGCATGGGTCAGTGTTTGAGCAGGACGACCCGAACACATCTCTGAAGGTCAAAATGGACTTTTTAATTAAACCTATTTCCATCGCTTCATAAAATTTCTCAAATCAAAAAAGTCAATCAGCTCACCTTGAGAGACTCCGAGGAGCATCAACAACAGTCCAAACACAGCTTCCATGTCTCCTTGGTTCAGCCTCTGTTGACCCAGTCAGCAGCTTCCACACAAACCTTTCTCCTTCAGTCAATAGCAAACATGCACATCTACATCTACAGCCTGAAATGTCTTCTGTAAGTGATCAGCTTCAGGTTAGAAGATGGAAACTCTGACTGAGCACAGTGGTTAACAAACAGATAAAGAAAGAGGAAGCAGTGTCATGGTCCGTCTTGTCCTGTCTTGGTTTTTGTGGTTTCCTGTTTTATTTTGGTATCTCTGTCTTGTTTCCTCCCCATGTCCTGTCTAGCTTCCCTCTTGTTGATTGCTGTTCCCTTCCCTAATGTGTTACACCTGTGTCTCGTTATGTCTTGTATATATACTCCTTGTGTTCCTTTGTTCCTTGTCTGTGCATTATGGTTTGTCCTGTCAGTGTCGGTGAGTCTTTGTCTTGTGTGTTCCCCCTGTTCCCTGTTTCACGTACTCCTGGACTTTGTTTTACTTTTGGCCTTTGTTGCCTGTTGGCGTTTTTTGGTTGCCGTTTTGAGCCAATAAATCACCTTATTTGATATGTCTTGCATTTGGGTCCTGCTTTCCTGCCTGCCTGTCTGCCACACCGTAACAAGCAGTGGTCAGAACTTGTTAATTTATTCAAGAAGATACGAAGAAACAAGAAGTCACCTGCTTGTTCTAGTTACTATTTTCTCACACTTAAGCATTTTTCAGTAAGAGCCATATTCTTATGTCTTTGATCAGACAAATGACTAGTTTAATAAACCAAGGTGAGCCGAGGTGGACACAAGTTGCATGCTCAAAAACTGCGTGATGCAACATCAGTAAAAATGTTTCTATTATCTTGAAATCCATTTGCCCTTTGCGTTAGAAATATAAACTCTTTGTAACAAGTGTAATACCTATGCTCCGCAAGTTTGCACTTTAGACCATCAGCAGGATAAGATTTGCAATGCTGTACAGCGTCAACACAGTCTCATATACCGACATTAACTACAAAATGGGCTGAACAATGGAAAAAAAGGTGTTTTAGGAAGACAGTTGATAACTCCACTAGATGCTTGTGCACTGATAGGATATTGTATGTATGTATGGAGTCATTTTAACACATCATTATCATCAGGTCTTATGGTTATTGTAAAGGCCTCGATATTGGATGTCTCAAACGTCATATTGTCACAACAGAACAATGCAGGCAATAGGTAATCTCAGGTCCTCATTTAAAGTTTGATAGTGACATTGACAGAATTTATTTCAATGTTAACAATTCCCTGCAAGGCAAAATAGTTATTTACCTTGAATGGTTCAACAGTGGAGTCCGCTGCTCTGATCTCAGACCATTTGAATCATATACAGTATATCAATATTTGCACTACTCTCTGTCCTGCTCAGGTTGTTGATCGTACATGTTCCATCACTGGTAGGGAATACTACTGTTTCTTCTACCAGATTAAGCTGACTAATTTCCTTCTTTCATCTAGTATAAATCTTGCTTTTTCTGACCATTGGTATTTTAATATTTGGTGAGGCGTTGTCCATCAGCCGTAGGACCACAGTTCCTCACAAAGCTCCATAACACTGAGCTCTCGCCTGTCTGCCACTGCAGTAGAGTTTCACACCAATAAAATTAAAATATGGTTTCCAACTGCATACACTGGAGTTGCAGTCTAAGCAATTGTGATTAGTTATGAAAAGACTGTACATTATCTTCCTCCACCTCAACTCAAAAATTCTCCCACTAACATCTGTATATGTTCAACAATATCAGAACTGAACAAAGCACACAAATCAAAGATTGAGGGACAGACACAAGGTCAGACCAGTTTTAGCTATTTTTAATCATTCCAAGTTGGGAAAGAGTTCTAGTCATTGAATATTTTAAGAGTGAATGCAAACTGTATTTCTTTGACATAAAGAAGAAAGCCATTGTAACCATCATCGACCAACATAAACATACTGGTGACACATTCACATAGCCCTGCCATTTATGTCTGCTAATTATTGTACAGCAAGAAGTAACTGAACAAAATTTTTAATGACTTTGTTACTTTTTTAAATGTGTATTGTCAATATTGCAGGTTTACAGTATGTTAAACGATAAAATAAAAGTAAATATGCACATACATTCAAAACAAAAATTAAATGATTATTGAATACTGCAAAACAAGATTTCATTGAGATAATAATAACCGATACAAATAACTAATCTAAAAATAAATAAATAATGTATAAACTAGAACTCCAGATGAGGGAGCTAAGTAGAGTGAAGGCAATATAAAGGCACCTTTGCAAACCCTGCCTCCATCTCTGCCTTCAGAGGTGCAAAAAACAAAAAAAACAAAAAAAACACTGCCAATCACCTGTCTCTACGGACCTTGGCATACACACATTCTTCTGCTGGTTCAACAGTCCGCCGAGGTCCCTCTGAAAACTTGACCTGTCCGTACTCCACCTCACTCTCAGCCCTTTGAGGCATCTGCTGCCTCCCCTGTCACTGCAAGACCCTCACATCAGCATAGGTTAATTCCTGTTCATCGACTTCTTCTGCAAAGGAAAAGGAAGACGTTCACAAAAACATCATGTTTAAATACATGGGCTAATAGTCTACAGTGGATTGTTATGTGCGTATTTTGACACTTGACCTTTTAGCACCTCTAAAGTTCTACAATCAAAAGGATTATTAACGGCCGATTACTGTAAGTAGAGAGCTTTGGAGGTGCTGGTAGCCAGATTTTGTTACTAAAAAAAATTCTAATTATTCTTTAATCGATTAATACAGAAATATAATAATGGAGGGATGTTTCAGTTATGTTTCGCACCTTTTTGTTTCTGGTTCTGCTTTTTCTTCTGAGTGCAGAAGACGACCACTACGATCACCAAAAGGAAGACCAGTGCTGAGAGTACGCCGGCAATGATCGGCAAATTCCCTGTTCCAGTAACACAAGACACAAGAGACAAGCAGATCTTTAAGTTAGCAAACAGTAAAAGTGATTTTCTACAAAGACAAAGATGACTTTAAGAAAGCTCCTGCAGCAGAGTTAGTTTTCACTTACTAATGTACCATGGCTTGTCTTTGCTGGGGGCAGTCCCAGTTTGATTGGACGATGTGTTATTAGTGTTGCCAGTCTCAGTAGGAATCGTGGTATAGGTTGTTGTTGGCTGAATACACAGGGTGTTATTGGCTGCTAACACCCACTGTGATATGTGTGTCCCATTAGGTAAGATGCAGTCAATGTGGATGAAGCCTGTGGGAAAGAAAAACATCAAAAAGTGATATATAGTTTATCTTCTGGGTCATAATCATCAAACTGTTTTCTACTCCTGTTCTCACTCACCACAGGTAGATATATTCTCTGAGACTCTACTGATGTGGTTACTGACTGAGCAGACCAGTTTTCCTGAGACATCTTCCTTCAGAGTGATGTTATTGGTCTCATTACTTCCAGAGAGCAGCTGAGTGTCTGTCAGTGTGTGTCCATCCAGAGTCCAGCTGTACTGTCCCCTCCCTCAGAGACCAGCAGGACAGAGGACACAGGAGCTGAAGGAGACACACTCACATGACTTTTCATATCAATAGAACTTTGGTCATTCTAAACCGTTTCTATTACGGAACTAGAAGCAGTCTAGACATAGTATAATATGGCCTGTTTGTCTATCAGTGTTGTTAATTCCACAGTAGGCAAAATAGTTATTTACCTTCAATCGTCAACTGTAGAGTGCGCTTCTCTGATCTCCGTCCATTTGAATCAAAGATGTGAAGAGTATATTCACCACTGTCTGTCCTGCTCAGGTTGTTGAGCCTAAATGTTCCATCACTGGGAGTAAATGTGGATCTGTCTTTTATCAGATTGGACACAATTGTATTCTTTCTCCCATGTAGTATCTCTTTTGATGTTTTTAACCATTGGTATTTAAATATGTCTGAGGCGCTGTCCATCAGCCGTAGGACCACAGTTCCTCCCAAAGCTCCATAACACTGAGTTCCTTCTTGTCTGCCATCACAGTGGAGTTCCACACCTGCAGATTGAAACATGAGTTGAACAATAAGACAACCATTATCATCCTTTGATTTACAAACAACATTGACAACACTGGGTTTGCTGCAGCTGCGTCACCCTCAGACCACAGTTTACAAACAGGAAGGCCAGTTATTATGTGTATAACTATAACAACAAATCCCCAATCACCTCTCTTTCTTCATTCAATTCATCTTGGCATGACAGTTCAACAATATTACTGTGTTTGTGTGTGTGTGTGTGTGTGTGTGTGTGTGTGTGTGTGTGTGTGTGTGTGTGTGTGTGTGTGTGTGTGTGTGTGTGTGTGTGTGTGTGTGTGTGTGTGTGTGTGTGTGTGTTGTTATCAATATAAGCATATTATAAACAAGCATTTTGGAATTGCATTAGGAATTTACATACAATTGAGTTCTAGAATAAACGATATACAAGCATTTCATCTTTGGAGTCTTTAAAGGCACACTATGCAACGTTTTAATGAAAAAATAAATGATAGTGTGTACACTGTGCAGGTAAACACACTACCACACATTCTAGTGAGGCAGAAGTGATCATTGAGTTGGATTACTTTTATGTGACTCTATGCTTTGTTTTTTATTGCAAATGTTGCATAGTCAACCTTTAAAGTTCTTTGAGTTGCAATTATAATTGTTAGAATAAATGAATGTATAAATCATTATTTAGATCCTGGTGACTTGTCAAATTTATTAAAATTATATAAATGATGTGTTTCAAATGTATATTTCATGCACTCTTGTCTGTTTTGTATGTTTTATTTATTGGTTTCAATATCAGTTAAAACTTATATGTGAACAGCATTTATTCACAAGCCGACATTTAAAATGAAGCCAACTTTCAGTTTGTTTCCACATCACAGAGCTATGGCAGCTAACTGATGATGCAATTTGAGAAACATAAATCATATTTAATATAATTATGTTTCATCATTCTTTAATGCATTTGGTCCCGGCATGGGTCTGTTTTTAAGCAGAACACATAATGAGATTATATTAAAAAGTCAATCAGCTCACCTTGAGACACTCCGAGGAGCATCAACAACAGTCCAAACACAGCTTCCATGTCTCCTTGGTTCAGCCTCTGTTGACCCAGTCAGCAGCTTCCACACAAACCTTTCTCCTTCAGTCAATAGCAAACATGCACATCTACATCCGTTTTCAATCAAGCTTTCGACACATATAATATCAAAACAAATTACCCATATTTTTAATCTTTCCATCTCCTCTGGAATAGTTCCTAAAATCTGGAAAATAGCTCATGTAATTCCTTTACATAAAGGTGGTGACAAAAATAATCTTAATAACTACAGGCCAATTTCCAAACTCCCATGCCTGGCAAAAATTCTAGAATCACTTATTAATAATCAGTTAAAAACATTTCTAACTAGTGCTTCCATTTTGAGCCCATTCCAATCTGGTTTTAGGGCAGGCCATAGTACTGTCTCTGCTGTGACTTTGGTTGTAGACAACATTGTTGCAGCATTAGACAAGAAAAAGCACTGTGCAGCACTTTTTATTGATCTTTCAAAGGCCTTTGATACTGTTGACCACCATTTGCTTTTACAGAGGCTTTATGACATTGGCTTTGATCAGTCTGCATGTAGCTGGTTTAGGGATTATCTCTCTGAAAGACAGCAGTCAGTTAAACTGGGAAGATACCAATCTGAATTCTTAACTGTTACAAATGGTGTCCCACAGGGCTCAATTTTAGGTCCAGTTCTTTTCACAATTTATATAAATAACATTGTTTCATCGCTAAAAAACTGTCACGCCCATCTATACGCTGACGACACAGTACTGTATTGCATTTCCGATTCGGTGCACCAATCTATTGAGAACCTACAAAGCTCTTTTAATACTCTGCAGGACTGTCTAGTAGACCTCAGGCTTGTTCTTAATACAGACAAAACCAAATATATGTGTTTCTCCAGAGCAAGAACTACAAATTTGAATGATTTTAATGTTTTTACAAAGAATGGATTTTTAATTGAAAGAGTCACAGAGTACACATATCTCGGCATCTGGTTAGATGATAAACTCACTTTTAATTTCCATATAAAAAATCTTGTTTGTCGACTACGACAAAAAATTGGCTATTTTTATAGGAACAAAACCACCTTCCCTTTATTTAGTAGGAAAAGGATTATTGAGGCAGTTTTTATGTCTGTCCTTGATTACGGTGATGTGGTTTACCGGCATGCATCTCATTCATGTCTTAAACTCCTAGACTCTGTTTTTCACTCTGCTTTAAGGTTCATCACAGGAGATGCTTATGACACACACCATTGTCTTTTATATGAAAAGGTTGGGTGGTACTCCCTTAAAGAGAGACGTGATGCACATTGGCATATTTTTATTTACAAAGCCTTGACCGGGAAGCTTCCTCGTTATTTAACAGAAATGTTGCAAATTTCAGATGGGCTTTATCAGACCCGCTCCACTGACATGCTCATGCTTTATGTCCCACAAGCCCGGTCTGAGCTGGGAAAGACAGCTTTTAGCTTCAGTGCCCCTGACTCCTGGAACAACTTACAGCAACAAATTAAACTAAATACCTTCATATCCTTTAATCAATTTAAACAAACTATCTTAAATCTGCCAAACTCTACCTGTAACTGTTTTAATTAGGCTATATTGTACTTTCACCCATTTAATTTCATTTTAATTGCTGCCACTCTTCACCACTATGTAAATGTTTCAATTGTTTTTTTGCTTTTTGTTTTTTTCTTCTCTTCACCTGTTGTTGTGTATTTGATGTATTTGCATTGAATATTGTGTATGCATTGCTGTTTTTCCTTGGAATTTGTTTGAACTCGACACCATTGAAAATGAGGGTCACCCCTCAATTGGTCTCTCGAGGATAAATAAAAGTTAAATGAAAATGAAAATGAAACATCTACAGCCTGAAATGTCTGTAAGTGATCAGCTTCAGGTTAGAAGATGGACACTCTGACTGAGCACAGTGGTTAACAAACAGATAAAGAGGAACCAGTGGTCAGAACTTATTAATTTATTCAAGAAGATACGAAGAAACAAGAAGTCACCTCCTTGTTCTAGTTACACAATTAATATCTTTGAGACAGACCGTATTGATAAAGCCCCTTAAAGGAGCAACAGTGACTTCAATGTTTTTTATTGTTCATTTTATTTCAGAAATGTGTTCATGTTCTTAACAGACACTGTTACTGAATACAGAATGATCCTTCATCAGCAGTAACACCTCTGTAAACCTGTAGAGGGAAACCTCACACACACTAATACTGATGATGAGTCTGGAGACTGTATTCAAGTCAAGTCATTCAAGTCAACAGTCATTAAAGGTACAGTCCCAGATCAAAATGTCAACAAAGCCTAAATTTAATGATGACGTGTGACTGATTAATCGACAGTGTCTGGATATATAAAAACACAAGAAAGCAACTAAATTAAAAGCTATAGGTATTAAGTGCTTTGAGGTTTGACATTACTCTTTATAAACAGGGAATTAAAATATTAGAATTTTAATCAGATGGGAAAAACACAGAACTATTATTTACATAATACATCATAATATTTGAACAGACAAAATGTCACCTCGTAAAGAAAATCCAGTTTGGTCTTTAATACACAATGTTAAAACATGCTTTGAATGCTAAAACCCAATTATCATAGCCATCAAGTCAAGTACATGTACAAAAGTGAAAACTATTTATCTCCAAAACGTCAAGTTCCCTCTTCTAAGAAAAATACCAATAATGTACAATTTAAAAAAGAAAAACTCCACTTGTGATGATGAAACAAAGGTCACACAACATCACAATTGGTCTTACAGAGTTTCCACAGTTAGGCTATATGCAGAGACATTCCCAGATTTGTTATCATATTTGTATGGGAAGGCATTTACAGTGCTAAGCTGCGAACACAGTAGGCAAAAGATAATTTGAGAAGAATATAAACAGGATAGAATTTCCACTCTAAGCTAAAGTTCAGATGCAGAACTCCTTCAGTCAATAGCAAACATGCACATCTACATCTACAGTCTGAAATGTCTTCTGTAAGTGATCAGCTTCAGGTTAGAAGATGGAAACTCTGACTGAGCACAGTGGTTAACAAACAGATAAAGAGGAAGCAGTGGTCAGAACTTGTTAATTTATTCAAGAAGATACGAAGAAACAAGAAGTCACCTGCTTGTTCTAGTTACTATTTTCTCACGCTTAAGTATTTTTCAGTAAGAGCCATATTCTTATGTCTTTGATCAGACAAATAACTAGTTTAATAAACCAAGGTGAGCCGAGGTCAGAACTTGTTAATTTATTCTACTGAAACAAGAAGTTATCTGCTTGCCCCAGTTTCTTCTTACACTTAACTATTCCTCTGTTGAAGCCATATGCTTATGCCTGTAATTTAATCTTTGTACTTGACGGTCAGAGACGAGGTGGATGCAAGTTGCATGCTCAAAAACTGTACGATGCAACATCATGGGCTACACAGCATCAATATAATCTCATTAAACACTAAGCTACAAAATGGGCTGAAAAATTAAAAGAAAAAGGTTTTCTAGAAAGACAGTTGATACCTCCATAATATGCTTGTATGGTCTAATAGGATAACCTGTATGGAGTCATTTTAACACATCATTATCATCATCATCATCAGGGCTTATGTTTTACGTAAAGGCCTCAAACCTCTACTTCAGAAAGTCTCAATCCTCATGTTATTCACAGCATGGTAAAGGCAGCAGAACATAGTAACCAACAGGTGATCCCAGGTCATTTATGTTGGTAACAGTTTGCTCAAAGCTGCAAACTGTTGTCTGTGGCTACATTCAAGACATTATCAGACGCAAATTGTATGAAATTCTTTACAATTGTAGGCACAACAGCAAGGTGTGACCTTAAGTGTCCTCAGTAGAATGATGGTGACTACATTTTAACAGACATTTGGAAAGGGTTGCTTAATAGCATGTGTGTGAAGACTGCATGTTCAGTTACACCATACTATACCAGGAAAGACTGTCATTGCCCTCAGCTCCCGTAAGCAAAACTGTCATCATACAGTGTGAACCCATCATGACCCATATTTGAGTTGAATGAACATACAAACATTAAAGATAAAAACTTGTGCACAAGGCCTTCATGCACACAGTGTGATATCTTTCTATGTTCAATGTGAAGTGGGAGAAAACAGACCAGACTCAAGATATTGTATATTACAGTGAATCTTTTCGATGATTCCATCTATCTCTGCAACTCTAATTCTTTACATGCAGAAAATTATATATATCCAGTCATATGAAAAAGTTTGGGACCCCTTCTAATTTTGGGGATTTTGTTAATCATTACCTGGGATTTCAAAGAAGCAAATTCCTTTACATGTATGACATACCTTAGGTAAACAGAAGCAATTCAGCAGTGCCATTGTGTTTATTGGAATAATAGAAAATATCATAACAAAATTTGACTGGTGCATAAATTTGGGCACCCCAAAAGAAAAATGTCATCAGTACTTAGTTGAGCCTCCTTTTGCAAAAATAACAGCCTCTAGACGCCTCCTGTAGCCTGTGATGAATGTCTGGATCCTGGATGTAGGTATTTTTAACATTCTTCCATACAAAAGCGATCCAGTTCAGTTAAATGTGATGGCTGCCGAGCATGGAAAGCTCGCTTCAAATCATCCCATAGATTTTTGATGATATTCAAGTCATTGGACTGTGACGGCCGTATCAGAACATTGTACTTTTTCCTCTGCAGGAATTTGAACTGTTTTAAGAGTCATTGTCTTGTTGGAATATCCAAGCCCTGCGCAACTTCAATTTTGTGACAGATGCTTGAACATTATCTTGAATAATCTGTTGAAACTGGGTTGAATTCATCTGACTATCCACTTTAACCAGGGCCCCAGTCCCTGAAGTGGCCACAGCATGATTGAACCTCCACCAAATTTGAAAGTAGGTAGCAGGTGTTTTACTTGGAATGCAGTTTTCTCCTTTCGCCACGTAAAGCACTTTTTATAATGACCAAATAACTTATTTTTTGTCTCATCAGTCCAAAGCATTTTCTTCCTATATGAATCTGACTTGTCTAAATGAGCTTTTGCATACTCCATGCAACTGTATCTGTGGCGTGGGTGCAGAGAGGGCTTCCTTCTCATCACCCGGCCATACAGATGTTTTGGTGCAAATTGCACTGAATTGTATAACCATGTACAGATACACAATCTGCAGCCAGATGTTCTTGCAGGTCTTTGGAGGTGATCTGTGGGTTGTGTGCAACCATTCTCACAATCCGCCACATATGCCGCTCTTGTACTTTTCTTGGTCTGCTAGACCTGGGTTTAACTGCAACTGTGCAGTTAAATGTGTTTTCCATTCACAGACAACGTTCCTTACAGTAGAAATTGACAATTGAAACCTTTGGGAAAGCTTCTTGTAGCCTTCCCCTAAACCATGACAATGAATAATCTTTGTTTTTAAGATCTTTTGGGAGCTGTTTTGATGATCGCATTCTGTCTCACTTCTGCAGAGAGTCAAAGAGAAGTGCAACTTGCATTTAGGCACCTAAAATACCTTTTCTCATGATTAAACAGACCTTTATATGAGGTTCAGGGCTTAACAACATAATCCAACAAATTTTGTGTTTAAAGTCCTCAATTTTACATGCTGTTACATGCATTAAAATCAGCAAAACCACAAGGGTTCCCATATTTTTGCACAGCCAGTTTTTCACATTTTATTTAATTTCATAAAACTAAATACTGCTTTTCAAAAAATCTTTGTTTGGAAAACATCCCAGTACTTAGCTGTTCCTGGTAAATGAAAGACATACCACTTTTATCTTTTTTGTGTGAAAGCAGAGTCAATTATAATGCCTGCTAAGAGGGGTTCCCAAACTATTTCATATGACTGTATTTGGTCGTTGGCACATTCAAATTTCCTTCTGAACAAACGACAAGACAAGCGAACCATGAACATGTTGTACAAGTACACTTAAGTGTTCCTCCCTACTACTACACCTTTAATTCAACATTCACATACCCACTATATGCAGTTTAAGATTTAAATTTGTTTGTCTAATTATTATTTTTTATTTAATTTTTAAAACAGATGTCACTTGTAATCTGTGTTAAATGCATCATGTATAAGTGTGTAGGTTTCCAAGATATACAGATGTCATCTTTTATACTGGACAAGGCTATATGCCAGTCTCCCTTCTAACGTCATCCATAACAGCCTGGCGTCCATCCCAGTATGAGGCTGTATGAGCAAATGCTACTCAAAAAGGACATGATGTGAAACACAAGCACAGCCTGCAGAGGTCGGCATAACACAACATGATTAATAAGCTTCAGCATCAACTAATAACCAGCTAGACCGATGACCCTTAAGAAATAAAATTCCTAGTAAAATCTTTCATAGTTATTGATGTTGTCTGGTGCTTTTAAAGGTTTACATCAATAAAATGATTGCTACTGTTCATAATGATGCCATTTAGTTCCATAATGCCATTTCCATCACCACTGAAATTACAGCAGCATCCTCCCTTAACGCAAAGTCTGGTCAGAATACCAAATTCAAAGCTCTATTGATGAATATAATCCTTAACGTAAATCAAAGTTGAATGGTTGGTGTATTGGCTATAGCACACACTTCTAACTTTTCATTCGTATACATATTTTGGAGAAAAAATCGAGGATAGCAACATAAGCATACCATTGACATTGCAGTATGTTTAAAAAAAATAGCACTTACTAATCACTTGTAAGTAAGTGCTCTCATCAGAGATTTGGCTCTTTTTTTACAATGAACTCAAGAGACAATTTTTCGTCTATTATTGTTTAACAAAGATCAAACACACAATGATTTACATAATAGATAAATATGAAGAGCATATCCCAAGTCTTCTTTTGTATGCAAGATACAACTTTTGTTTAAAGTCCTGTCAGCTGTTGGCTCTTGTAGTCTTCGGTTCAGTGTCCATTGGTTATGATGGTCACATGTTAGGTTGATTAAGGTCTGATACATGAACCTGCAAAAAAGTCGGAATGCAGTCAAATGTGTTTGCACGTTTCCACCAACATATTATTGCCTTAACTGAAATGCTATTGATCTTTTCTTTAATTACAAACAGGCATGTTAAGTCTTACCTGACTTCTTATGACACCCTCACTTTCCAGTAGACACAGCAACAGCAACATACCAGCACCACTACCAGTAGAGCACCCACTGCACAACAGATTATGATCCACAAGGGCAAACCGTTTTCTGGGGAGAAGAGACCACAATGGTACTTATACATCTTAGTTGCATGCCTGAACAGAATTGAAACGTGGTTATGTAATCTAATGTTGTCCTACTAGCAGACTGCATAAAAGCCATAAGCATGCTTCGATTTGTTCTGTTAGTATGAGGCTGTGGCAGCACCCTGCAGCCTTTAACAACTAAAGCAAGACTCCAGTTGATGCTAAGGGCTTTATGAACAGATTCAAATACAAGTATCAAGGAGCTCCATTTGGAAGTTCAATTTAGATTTAAAACACCAACACCACTAAAAAATATATTCTTGTGTAGTAGATATGCTTCATGGTTAACCAGAGGAATACATTCAGAGCATGCATTTGGTTGACACAGATAAAGACGTGTTTGAGGTGATTTTTTCCCCCCAAAAGTTTGGATTTGATTTGATTGTAATAGCAGATTTGTGAGAACAGCGTACACTGTTATACATGCATGACTACAAATGTGTTTATATGATACCTATTACAGACTGACACGTTCCTTGACTAGATATATGTTTCCCAAAGCTCTACAACAGAGCAGCTTGGTAAAAAAGAAAGAGAAATGTGACCACAGTTCAAAACAAAAATGATGACAAATACTGAAAGTTCCCTTGAGGAGTGCAGCCACTTCCTTTGAATGCTCTGCACCTAGTTCCTCTTTTTCATTGCACCTTTCAACCTTGGCTTAGCAAACGTCGGCCACATGTATAAATCAGTTATAACTCAATTGACATTTCAGTATACCTCTAAGAATATTTTTAGGGATAATTTGCTAGAATGCAATCGGGTACTCATATTTTTTAACCTTTTTAGGTATTTGAGTCGAAAGCATTGATAATAACAGAAAATGTCATAGGATTGAGAAGTAGAGGAATTCTTGGCTGTTGTAACTTTGTGAATAAATATTTCAAAGCCTTCATTTGGATTACACTAAATACTAAGCACATAGTAGAGGGTTCTTTCTAAACGATAAGTCTAATAAAGCAAAACACAATGATGAATGTCTACCGATCAAGATTCTTACATTTGTTTCTTCTGATCTTCTTACATTGCACTCATTTGTGAACTGTGTTTTGTTTTTATTCACTTTATGACATTATATAGACATGTTATATGTTTTTAACACTTGCCTTGAACATCCAGATTGGCATATATGTTTCTCACGAGGACCCCATGTTGGTCAAAGATCTCTACGGTGTACTGGGCTGAATCGTTCCTCTCCAGGTGTGTGATCTTAAGGGTCCCGTTGTTGATGAAAAACTCTGTCCTGTTTTTGAATGCCGCCCGTATGGTCACCTTCTCTTTCTTCAGATAGAACACACTGATGGGTCCGGTGGGAAGCTGTTTCTTGCACTGCAGCTGATGGCCACTGGAATTGGTCATCACCTGGATATACACAGATCCTCCGAGAGCCGCAGTGCACAGAGATGCGTTGCTGGTGGCGTTACATTTTGTCTCAGCAGCTAGAAAGAAAGCTAGAGATAGACAGAAATCCACTCAAAGAATTCATCTGTATGCATTATGACAGTGGTTTCTGCAAAGTGTTTTGTGCTGTTTCTTTAAATGAAGAGGGCTACCTTACCCTGCGTTACTCCAAATGATATCACAAGAAGGATTAAAACTTGCTCCATTTTTCTGAGTCATCCAGAACAGTGACTGATCCCCAGAGAACTGATTAACTGAACACTATTAAAATTACTTAAATAAAGCTAAAGAAGATGAACCGCTGTGCCTAGGTTTTGCCAGATAGCCTCCTGACAGAAAACGGTAAATGGGCGTCAGTGAGGTACAGCAGTCAGAGGGCAGGAAGTGAAGTAAACGGTCTCACTTCTCCTTGCAAAGCAAAACTTTCGACAGCTATAGTGTGCTCAAATATGCACGTTCCTGCAGCCTGTCAAGTCTTGTTGATATTCACATTTGAAACTGGATTTTTTTTTGTGTTTGAGTGACTGGGATAACAGTTGCATCATTTTTTAAACACATTTTATGGAAACAGATAGCAAAAGCAACTTTGATTTTTTTTGTGTGTCTTGTTTTGTTTTTTAAAGTTTTTCTTGATTTCCAGAAAATAAAATGGAAGTGAGACCTTTAACTTGGCCATGAGAACCGAAATCGAACACTTTCAATTTGATCAGAGACTCTTTTCATTCACATTCATATAGAAGTCGCCATTACTTACTCTCATTCTTGCAGGTGATTTATCCTTGTAACCTTGTCAGACATGTCAAATACAGTGATTCAGATTTGTGTATATTAATATACAGTATATTGTGTTTCTCTTGCTCTTAGAAGAACAGTTTCCTTTTATGATGATAAAAACGCATTTGCTTATATACTCATCTTGTTAGATGGGATCTTAAAGGCCTACTTCACCAGTGGGAATATGAAGGTGTATTGAACTCTGAGATCATATGTAGTATCAATGTGCAGAATTTTTAGAAATTGGTTCATCCTAGCCTGAGAAAAGGCATCAAAGAGTGTTTATGGTCTCACTGTCTACCCTACAGTTTTCCCAGTTGTGATGTCACACATAGGATCTCAGAGTTCAATACACCTTCATATTCCCACTGATGAAGTAGGCCTTTAAAACTAATTTTTCAGCCCAGAATATTCAATTAAGGGGCACAAACATGTTTTATTCAAAAAATACAAACCAGTAGAACAATTCCTACTTTCATTGAGCTTTTCATCAGTTCTTCTAGAGAGACTGAATATACACCTGCAGCTCCAACTCAGTAACTACAGCTGGATCTTGCAGAAACATTGTTCAACAAAAACAAAATTGCAGCTCCAAAAAGTTCCATCAAAAAACAGATCTATCCTTCATGTAACTTAGTCCTTCGGGAGTGCCTCCTCTGAAGCCTTTTCCGTCATCCTGTCTATATCCTGTTGGACATCATCCTAGTGTTGAGTCTCCTGAAAAATGACTTGCTTTTGGACAGCTTAAGCTTCTTCTTCCAATCTGTGTTTGTTTTCTGGTAGACACTGTCCCAGCTGTCTACCTCCTCATCCCCTACCCAGGGCCCCCAAGCGCCTCCATTCAGCTGGGGGTCAGCTCGTAGGTCCTCCGATGGGTACCTCACCGGTACCGCAGTGCGATTGTAGAACACCAACCTAGCCAACAGCTCTTTCACGACATCTGGTCTCTGCTCAGAAAGGTCCAAGCGCTCGTAGGGGTCTCCCGAGATGTTGAAAAGCCACACAGATTTCCGGGGTTCCACGTTGCGCTCCAGGTTCCACCAGCTGCCGGGGAAACCTGGAAGCATCTGCGGCGGCGTCCAGTCTCCGTAGCCGGGGTCTCCAGTCAGGAGTTTCCAGTCTCCAGATCGTATGGACGCCTGGATGGCAGTATCCCAGATCCCGTATCCTTTCTGCAGGGAGCCGCTGCGTGCGTGGTTGTACAGTGGGTCGATGTTGTGGAGGATCTCCAACCTGGGCGACTCCTTCCCTTCACTGATGGCTTCCCAAACGTCATACCCATCCAGACCCTCAGTCAGGGACTCATTGCCGCCCGCTAATCCAACCAGGGTGGGGTACCAATCGGTGATGTGCACCAGGGCTTTGCTCACCCTCCTCTTCTTTCTCAACAGAGGGCTGTGGACGAACCCCAGACCCCGGACACCGCCCTCCCAGTAGGTGCCTTTACGTCCCCTGAGCGGCCAGTTACTGCCACCAGACAGAGGCTGGCCACCGTTGTCAGTGGAGAAGATGATCACACTGTTCTGGTAGTAGCCATACTTGCGGAGAGCGTACGTTATATTGCGCACGGCCTCGTCTACAGCGGAGACCATAGCGGCGTATTTCCTGCGCGCCACATTCTCCATACTGCGGTACGGGTAGATGTACTCACGCGGAGACTGCAGGGGCGTGTGAACAGCTTGGAAGGAGAGGTAGATGAACAGCGGCTGGGACTGAGGATCGTGGGTAGCCAGGATCTTGCGGACTCTCCGTGTGTAGAGATGGGTGGAGTATATGCCCCCCTGACCCCAGGCGACAGACTCCCCCTCATGGAGGTCGAAGCCACAGCGCCCGGGCCCGTCGCAGGAGTCGTAGGTGTAGTAGTTGACGCTGCCCGTCAGTGAGCCAAAGTATGTGTCGAAGCCGCGGCGAGTGGGCAGGCACTCCTTCTTGTAGAAGCCCAGGTGCCACTTGCCGACCATGTGGGTGGAGTAGCCCAGCTCCTGCAGCCTCTGGGGGAGGGTGACCTGGTCAAAGGGCAGGCAGTTGGGCTGGCGTGGCCGGATGATGGAGTGCTGCAGGCCAGTGTGGATTTGGTACCTGTCGGGTTTATGATTAAGAAAAACTGTCAGAGGGACAAACGTGTGATACAGAATAAGGTCTAGATTGTTATACACAGAAGTATGGGACAGAAAGTAAGAGAAGAGGGGAGAGGGAGACTGCCATTACATATCTGTACTGTAGTTATTTTTTTACTTTTCTTTCATTTACAATGTCTTAGCGTCTCAGCCTCAGGACCCCCTTTTACATTGGACTATTCCATGATCTTACTTACTCGCACCTTCAGAAATTATTTAGAAGAAGACATTTGTAAATGAAGAAACGGATCAGGCTACAGAAAACTAAGAAAAGTTAGCAGTGCTAAATATGGGAGGAAGCGTGAGGAAATCCAAAAGAAACTAAGTATCACATAGTCCTTTCTAGATAAAAGGATGGAAAAGGGGGGCGAACAAGGAATGTTGGGGGACCCCTTGCCTGACTATGCCTTACTAACCAACATATCTAGATCCGCCCCTGAATTAACATGAGAATATCCTTATTTTTATATCAGAGAAATACTATGCATCTTCATGTCTACATAAAGTATCAATTTTTTTTTACTTTTATACTTTGAGAAATAAGGAACAATGTCCCAAATCCATCTATAGGCCTTCAAGTGTTTTACAAGTTTGTCTCTGGGCACCCCTTTCCATTCATTCCAATGCTATACCTATCAAAAATAAATGTTAATGTATAACATTGTATCATCTTGAACCATAACTAATATTAAGAATAAAACTGAAAACATTCAAGCAGTCTTAGGCGTGAAGAGGCACCCTTTACCTGCCGGTGATGAGTTGACTGCGGGATGGGGTGCAGATGGGCTGGATGTAATAGTTCTCCAGCTTCACGCCGTCCGCTGCCAGTTTGTCCAGCGCCGGCGTCCTGATGTCAGAGCTGTGGTAGCCGATGTCGTTGAATCCCTGGTCATCCGTCATGATGAAGATGATGTGTGGAGGATGTGGGACAGGAGACCGGTCCACAAAGGTTTGGTCCGGCTCATTTTCTACCTGGTTAGGACCCATCATGTCCCAGGACAGGTAGCCAAGACTAAGCAGGCTCATCATAGAGAACCCAGTCAGTGCTGTTGTTGCCATGACTCCTTCAGATCCCTTTATAATATACAAACTAACTTATGTTACTGTCACCAGATCATCGTGCAGCGAGACTGAGCGGGGAACATTCTTTTAAACTCAGGCGATGGTGCCTTTATGAATGCTTTAAGTGGCTGTGGCTGAAAAGCTACACCTTCATCCTTTGCGGAGCTCTCCCAAATGTTTCAGCCTCCTTTGAAAACATTTCACTTTCCCCAGTGGTCCCAATAACCCCACCCATTTGCCTCTATGCCTCACTGAAATAACATCAGCCCCCTCCCCACCAAAAACACACACACACACAGAAATTCTTCTCCTACCTCCAGGTGTTAATAGTGAGTTTCCACCTAACATTAGATCTTTTGTGGCATCATTTTTAATATTTCTATGCAGAAGGCAATGATGCTTGGCTAAATTTGGATACTAGGATCTCTGTGAATGTAGTTATGTTGCAAATGTTCACATTTTGCTCCATTCCGTGTAAAAGCAGCCTTAGCATAAAAGCATATCACCCTTCAGTCATACCGTTACTAAAATAATATATTGCAGGCTATTCATGTAGCGCTTTTCTTGAAACTCAGAGTCGCTTTATTACTGCATTACTATCAATCAGATTCCAATGAAGCGCACTGCTAACTTTCAAAAACTTTCAAAATACTAGAAAGCAAGAAAAGTCTGACCTGGTTTAGCAGTAGATGGGACAGAGACTCTACACAGACCCTCACCAGGAAAAACACAGTGTGTGTGTGTGTGTGTGTGTCTGCGTGCGTGCGTGCGTGCGTGCGTGCGTGCGTGCGTGCGTGCTTGCGTGCGTGTGTGTGTGTGTGTGTGTGTGTGTGTGAGAGGGACATTTGAGTCTCGGGGGTTTGCTATATGAGGCCCTACGAAGCCCTAAAGACACAGTCACAGACACTGTTCCCGTACTCCACTCCACTGCCCTCCACAAGCGCTCTCTTATTATTCCTGTTGCTTTATGAGTGCTGCAGACCTGAGGTGAGAGACAGAGCAGAGTACCCACACTCTGATAACATCTCCTACCAGACGTCAGAGAGATCATACAGCGGGTCAACACAAAATCAGCAGTACTGCACAGCCTCAGCCACAGCTCCTGTTAGAACACATTGCTTCACATTCATTTGTCAGCACAACTTCGTCCTGCTGTAGATTCACATTGACTGCAAGAGATGACTGTAGGAGTAGTACTGTGGAGAGAAACAACTAATGAGTTTAATAAATCTCAACGAATCAGGTGATCAAAACATAGCTTCTCGTGTCACACTATGAAAATATTGCGTTTTGTCAGTACTATAGGTTGTTTTACATTATGAGACACGTCATGGGATAAAACAGCGTGCTCAACTCACATTTTAGTTCCTGGTCGGATTGTGCCACTATCATCTGATTTTTTCATTCACTTTGGTATAATATGTCAGCTTGTTATCTACAGTTTCAAACGTAAATCTGTTAAATAAGTCCACGAATAGTTTGCTCCTTTTTGTCTTGTCTCTTTTAACGCCAGGTCATCCAGGTGAAACGAGGCCTGTGCTCATAAAAACGAGATCTGTCAAAACTGTGAATTGGTCAACACACTGAACGGTCAAACACCACAGCTTGCAAATGTTGATATTGGTTTGGGAGAGACTTGTGGGCATGGAAGCCGCAGAGTCAGCCAAAGGAAGTATGAGCCTCCCGTATATGGGCATGAGGCTGTGTTTGTGATGTGATGTTTGACCAGCAGCAGCAGCAAAGGCATCCTTGGAGCAGGGCCTCTGGGTTTAAAGCAGGTCAGGCCAGGAACGAGAGAGAGAGAGAGAGAGAGAGAGAGAGAGAGAGAGAGAGAAAAAAAAACGATTGAGATGCACCTGAAGTTCTACACGCCTGTGTTTATTCGTGTAGTTTTCCTAGAGGGAGCGGCTTGGACAGCTGAAGGTCTCACCCAAAAAACATGGGTTGGTTAATTATACTGAGGGTCCTGATATTATTGATCATAGTGGGTTCTCCTTGCCTGTGTGTGTGTGTGTGTGTGTGTGTGTGTGTGTGTGTGTGTGTGTGTGTGTGTGTGTGTGTGTGTGTGTGTGTGTGTGTGTGTGTGTGTGTGTGTGTTCCAGGAAAGTAAAGGCTAGTCTCCAGAGGTCTTTGGGCAGCCACACTTATGAGACGTGACTCAACTGTTTTCTGTTGGTGGGAGGTGTGACAGCAGTAGCTCATCATGTCAACAACGTTTTACTCACAACCAATGCCACAACCATGGTCACAACACACACCTAAGCTGGCACACGACGGCTCACACACACCCAGATTTCAACATGAGCATGTGTCCACTTACTCGTCATCGTCTGAAGTCTGAAAATATTGTTGATAGCTTGCTACCGCAGATATGTCCCAGCTGATGGTCGCAAATTTGCTAATCCTTTTTTGAGCTGTCCGTTTGCCACAGTAATAGAATTCAACCATTAACCAAGAAATGGTTTGATGACAGTATTTACGGAAAAAGTAACCTTACAATACACCACGAGTAGGGGCTTTCATTGACCCTTAAACGTTGAACAAACACCGCGGTGGGTTTCTGGAAGGTATTTTCAGCTATTTTTATGTCATAACATATCTTGGGCTGCTGCTCAATGTCAAAATGAGCTAAGAATAAAACAATGATGACCTTTTTATTTTTAGCATTCTTTGTAAAGAAAATCTGTCTTATTCCAGTAATTGCCTGATTCAAACTCAGTATGTGGTAAGACATGTTTAAGAAGGTCACTCTATTTTAATGAACCAGTCATGCTGAGTTGCGGATGAACCAGATGTGATTCGATCAAAGATGTAAGATTAAAACCCTCTTTCCAGCTGTCCTATACGTAAATTCTTTCAGACCATTTTCCGTAATGTAGCCTACACTGTTAAATATCAACAGGGAAGTTTTGTGTGGAAAATGTACTACACGGAAATTTAAACATGTGACAGCACCCTTGAAATCCAAATACAACATTAAGTCTCTGAATTACATTTAGTTATGGTGTGCATGTGTGTGGCTTATTTCTTGGTTGTGCATTAGGGTTGTGGTTTACTGAATTTCCTCCAGAGGATGTGAACGGAGCGTAAATTTAACACTGCTTCCTTCTCTCAACTTACTAATTGAAGGTTAGTCAATAAAACACAATCAAAGCATGGTTTCATTCAGAAGGAGCTCATTACTTTGAGCTAGGAATGAGGTTAGAACAAGGCACCGCTAGCTTTTTACAACCTCGTGTTGACCTTTCCCCTCTTCTTCCGTTGGTGGTGCCATTTTTTTTTTTTTTTTGATGAATAAGAAGCTTCAACAGTATAAATGTATATGTTGTACCTGCAAAGATTGGATTTAACTAACTCTCTCACATCGTCTTTACATTTTTACTTCTCTTACCATATAGGTTCTGAGCATTTTCTTTTCTGGAACCATGAAATGCAATAATGAGTTGAAAGGGAAGCAAAGACTAGGGGGAGGGGTGGGAGGCTGCTGTTGCCGCCATGTGTCGGTCGGCACCAGATGTTGGCTTTGGCTAAAGGAAGAGGTGCTGTTACTGAATATGTCTGCTCCCCTTTACCGTGAACACTAGCACCTTTCTAATCAAGTGCCCTGCCCTGCCAGTAAACCTGCACATTACTCCCCCTCTTAGCCCAATTTTCTAATCGGAGTATAAGACTGCATGGAGGTTTTTCTTTCTTCCTGTGCGCCAACCTCTGAGCCAATGCCTGTACTTCAATAGGACTGAGTTCAGCCCGTCACCCCCCTAATACGTACAAAAGTACCTTTGTTTCAGGAGTGGCTCAACATTTTTGTTCATGTTATCATTTTCCGCAACATCACTTAGTCAAATAAGGGGTCATTTGGGGGGAAAGGGATACTCATCTTTTGCTGGCGAGCATTCAGTGACCATTGCCCTACAAAGGCAGTCAGCAGTAACTACAGTACAGCAGCACTGATGTTTTGAGGCTTTTTCGGCCTTACTGGCAAGCTGCATATGGAGAGACATTTTGTAGAAGCTTAATATCATGCCGTTTAAGGTTGATAATTATTGTGGCCTAAAAATGATGTCCATACAACCCAGAAAAATATCTTAAAATGCGAAAGCATGCTTGTGGACTTCACATAATGTGACATGTATTTTCAGTTTTCTAATGACGTATAAGAACACAGACTTCATTCTGATAATTGATAGTCCAACACCATTGAGAGAAAATCTTATAACTTTGTTTTGCTAAATGTCCAAAGCGAGAAGCTGAGATGACGGCTATTAAGATCTGCTGTAGTTGTTAGCTTTAGACACACAAATCTTATCCTAACTAATCTGCTAAACCGCAATCCCTTCGTGGAGTTGATGTCTCATGTTGTGTGGCCCTATCCAGCTTGCGCTCAAATTTTCTCCGTGATGACATTTTTGAAAGTAAGAAGGACAAAAACTGAAGAGACAGCAAGTTCAAAAACTGCAGTAACCTACCAACAGTAGCTTGGTTGTTTGTTGTGCAGGATAGGATGCCGTCGATTGACGAGCAATAACATTTTAGTACCTGCTACTTTTTTGGAAACTTAATACGGAGTAGGTACCAAAGAAGTAGGTACCAGGTACTTTAATATGGTTGAAAACCAAAAAAGGCAAGTAGTTTATAGAGTTTATAGAGTATAGAGTGATGGAAAAGGTACAAGGCCAGAGGTAATACAGCCGGAGTGCAGTTACTGTAATCTACTGGATTGGTCTTTTGCTCTGTGTTGTTGTTTCTGCTCGTTTAAAAAGCTGTTTTTACTGGGGTTTTTCACCGTTTTGGGTTGCGGTAAGCCTCTCCCTAGTAGTGGATGTGGTTTACTCTGTAGCATGCCAAACACACCCTCCACTATCAGTAGATCTAAAGTGCAACAAACATGCAATTGTACCTGTATAAATATAGAAGGAGACCACAATATGTTACCTTCAGTACAAATAGTGTTGCATTGTATTCAGCTAATATCTCCTCTCTATCTGTGGCAGATATAATGTCTACACATCATGTGGTACCAGGTGGGATCTCACAGGTAAGGTGGTGGTCCAGTGTTCCCGGCTGGCCTCAGCCCCTGACTGTAGGTGTGTTTGATTGGGTTCTTGAGGTGCCGGAGCAGCACCTGGGCAAGAAGGCCATGTCCAACACTTCATTATGATCCTCCAGCAAAGCCATATGGTTGGATATCTGACAGGGACTCAATGAACAATCACAATGGGGCTGGCTGTGTTTGAAATTTCCCTCAAAGGGTTCTCGCTTTTTCATTGACAAACCGATAAATCTTCACCTTTTTAGAATGACATACCAATACGTCTTAAAGTGTGCTACTGAAAAAAGGGTTTTACTGCCGTTTGAAAAGGCAGCACTGACAGGTTGTGACACATTAAAGGACCCCAGTAATAACAAATCTCACCGGCTGTAGTTGGAGGCAATTACCTGCGGAGTGAGCGCAGATGTGAGCGGCTAAATGGTTGGAATGTAGAGTAGATTTATTTCCTGTGAAACAGAGTGCCATTTACAAGGGTAACCTGTACAAATATCCCAGTCATTTCTTACTGCAGCTTGTCATCAAAGCAGAGGGAAATGCTCCACTCCTTTCTTCTCGAGCTCAAGGATGTCAAGCTATACGGCCTCCTCTTCTGCTGGTTCTTTCTCCAAAAACTTTACCCCACTCTTTAAAATGCTGTTTAACACATTTCAGTTATTAATTTTGTATGTTCTGGATTAAAACTGGCCCAAGCAAACATAACATTTCCAATTATACAAATTGTTTTTCTTCCATAAAAACCTTGGTGGTCTGTCCCATCAACACAGTGGGAACGGGAGCTGAGTCAGCCTCATAACCAGCTGGCATTGCCAAACCTGAAACTCCACTGTGTGCGCTGACGTTGAGGTTGAACTACACACTGCTTTCCTTTGCTGGTTTCGCTCCATGAATGAGACTCTTTCAGCCGTTTGCTCCGGCTGACCCTCCGCTTACCCAATACTCTCCTTCAGTTTGACCCAAGGTCTCACCACCACCTCTCTCAGATCCACTGCCCGGACACCTTCAGTTTCTTCCCAGAACCGACCAAAGAAAGAAACACATGCTTTTATCCAAATACACCTGATCACGCTTTTGAAAAGTTAGGTCAATTTGTCTGGATAGGTTCGGGGGATCGTCTGGCTCATGTGGTTGAAGGATGTTTTTCCAACGTGAAGAGATTTTAGGGGAGGGCTGAGTCAAGATTCCCTAAGGCTATACAAGAACTAACAAAGGGCCTATACGAAAACTTTTTTTTGCATAGGAAATTTCCTTTCCTATCGAGATGACCCGGAAGTGCTCGGCAGATAGGTGATCCGAATAACCAAAATGCTTAGGAAAGGCATAGGAAAGGAGCCTCGATTCATCCTTTAACCCTCCTTTAGCATAGGTTACTCCTGGCTAACCTATGCTAAAGGAAAGGAGATAGTGGTATCCCATAATCCTTTACGGCGGTAAGATTTAAAGCAACAGGCCACCGCCGGAGTTTACCGACTCTACACGAATACGAACGAGAGGTAAAACAGAAGAGAGGAGAGGAGAAGAGAAGAGAGGAAGATTTAACTCGGCTAAAACAAAATACTCCCCCCCCCCCCCCCCACACACACACACACAGGCTAAAGATAATAAAGAACTCATAAAAGACCAACATCATAATAGTTATTTTCGTAGCACATAATTTACACCATAAGAAAATAAAATACCAACTTCACATTTAATGAAGTTACTGGGGGCAGTTCATTTCAACATCAACACAAGTGTAGCCTCTTTTTATTCCACATGTGAATTGGGATATATGGGAGTGATTCTCACTCTGTTGGCGACAACCTGATTAAAATCAATATGAAAAGAACGCATGGATCAGACGAGCGCTTGTTGCAGTCCATTTTCGGAGAATAGTGAAGTTTCACGCTAGTGACTCACGTCAGCAATACTCGCCGTCGCGCAATGACGTCGGTTAGGAAAAGTGGAGTCGAATTCATTTGAAACAGCACTGTCCTTTCCTATGTTCGATAGGAAGCACCTTTCATCTCTCCTTAACCCCGATGACGTTTAGGGGTTAAGGTATAGGAAAGGAGGCTTATAGGTTAGGAGATTGGACTTTTCGGATAGGCCCAAAGACTTAGAGGAAAACGTTATTTCCTTAACTATGAATCAGTGGTCTACATTGGTCCATCTCCTTCAATTTCCCACCTTGTAGTGTCAGATCAGACCACTAATATATGGTCTGCTCCAAGAAAATAAATGGACCCTTGGGGGAAATTGACTAAGAAATTAGATTGATCCAAATGATGGGCCTTGGCTAAAAGGTGGAGTCAATGATTCTGAAGAATACTTTTTGTTAGAATCCCGTTTTGTGAAAATCAGTGAATTTCCTACCTGTCCATACTGTGTGTGCATGCTGAAAAAAGTCTGGTGTTAATACACAGCCTAGGCTCTGTAAACTGGTATGTAAACAAAGGGTAGGCTAAAGGGGGGGCCATCATAGCAACATACCAGTTTACTAGGCTAGGCTGTGTATTAACACTGTGTACAACATTGTGAAGATATATTCACTGATTGACAAAATATTATTTTGACAAGAAACATTCTCCAGAATTGCTGACTCCGCCTTTGATGCTCCTCAAATTGTTATGACAAACTTCAGGATGACATTTGACAGCTGGTGGCTGTCAGAGGCTGTTACGCGGAAGCACTACAGCTCCCAAGGTGCACTGCAGCAGCAAACAGAATGACTTCCTGAGTTCACAGTTCAAAGTGCTCCCATGCTCGTTGCAGTATGGTTTCAATGGAGTAGACACTGACTCCGTCCAGTGCGTTTTAACATGAACATACTTTTTGTCGTTTCTGCGTGTTTATTTGTCGGCTTCCACACGCATTGAGCATGTCCGTGAACGCATCAGAGCCCGAACTGATCCAGCTGATCTACCGCCACTTGAAGGAGCACGGCTTTCACTCAGCTGCAGACGAGCTCCAGAGGCACAGCCCACAGGTCGACACTGTCTATGCTGCACACACACACACACACACACACACACACACACACACACACACACACACACACACACACACACACACACACACACACACACACACACACACACACACACACACACACACACACACACACAAGTGCACGCAAACGAAGAGAGTGGGGAAGTGAAGCTACTGTATATGCTGCAGTTCGCCACCATAGGTCCACGTTTGCAACAGTGTTTCACGTGCTGCACAACAATGTTACAGTTTTGAAAAAGTTCACAACCTGAAAATGGGATTTGCCTTCGCGTTCTGTGCATTGGCAGAACTGCTGTTGAATACACAGTGCTCCTCTACAACAAGTTGATTAACTTGTTTCATACACCCTGACCCTGTCAGTATAGTGTCAACTCTGTCTTCTCTGAAGTTGCTTTCATAATCCAAACCAATGGTAGCCTAGGCTATATCATTTGTCACTGTATCTATTCTTCTTATGTTCATTATTCTTTTATGTTATTGTGAGCCTGATGTGTATGCACTGAGCCCTATTCCAGAACAAATTGCTGCCCACATCATTAATATTTTCCAGCTGCTAAAATAGTAAAAAGTGAATGGCTTGTGTATAACAACATACTTTCTATAATAATGGACATTTTAAAAGATCAATGGCTGTTTTGTGATACACTGAGTTGCCAATATTCATAGTTTATTATATGCACAGCCGGCTGAATCTAACCTGTTGTTGTTAATGTATTATGTCTCATTTATTAAACGTAATATACTCATTGTATACTTTGACACTTTTCCATTACTGCAGGGAGACACAGAACTATCGGCGTCACTATTGGATATCTATAGCTCCTGGTTAAAGTGAGTATGGTTTCTCTAATAATAAACCTGATCAGACTCTGTTGGTTGTTATGATGTATGTGCTGAATATTTTTTCTTCTCTTGTCAGGGACCCGAAAAAGAAGAGGCAAACGGCCAAGCACTCCAGTTTAAAGAAACAAGAAAGGACTCCAGCCAAAGGTATGACTTGGGACTTGAAACTTCATATACACAGCATGGGAAGTGGTACAACTCTAGGCCGCATGATAATTACATTAACTTGCTTTCTAATTTTTTTAAACAAGAGATTTAAGTGGCTTTTCAGATGTCGAGAGCCATGTTAAAGGCCTCCACAGCTGTTCTCTGACTCCTTTTAGGATAGCTTAGTTTTTGCTTTCTATCCAAACACGTTCCAACATACTGTATAGTGTGCAAAGCAATGCTGCTCAAACTTGTTAGATTAAGGAATGTAATACAAGTTTAAGGTTAGTGCAGTTGAATGATTCTGTGCTAAGCTGCGGCAGATACTAATGTTTCAACGCTCTTTTAGCAGTTATTTTTTTAAAGATATTCTTTTGGCATTTTTATGCTTTTTATTGATAGTGTAGAGACAGAGTTGAAATGGGGCATAGAGTGGAGTGACATGCAGAGAACGACCGTGGATGGAATCGAACCCGGGTCCGCTGCTGGCCGAGGCCCATAGGGGGGACGCCCTACCAACTGAGCTAAGGGCGCCCCCCGCAGTTATTTTTTTATACGTTTGAAAATATTCTGTATGTGAATTTTTTATTTTTGTGTTTTCATCCTACATCCTACATCCTGCACCAGCTCCAAATATCCAAACTCCAACGGCCTCCAATCACACCGGAGCTGAGGATGACAGCAGCTCAGACGACGAGGCGTTGAGTCAGAGTCTACTGCCACAGGTGACACTGAGATAAAAAAAAAAAACTATTACACTGCACACACACGAAAGCTGTTGTTAGGTTTTTTCAGTGTTTTATACTTACACATCCTAACAATGGAGATGTTTCATTCTATTGACTTCTTCATCTTGACGTTACAGACTCCCCCTGCGTCCGGTAAAAAGTCTGCTGTCGCTACCCCGGTGAAACCGGTGTCTGCAGCCTCTGCAAGGAAAAAGAAAGATGTGGGCTCAGTCACTCCTGCCACAGCAGCTGCCAGCGACTCTAGTGACACCACGGACATATCGGAGAGCGAAGATAATGTTCCAGCTGTGGTAAGGGGAAGTTTTTGTTTGTTTATCACCAGTATCTATGTGCTTTATTTGTCTCTATGGCACATTGCGGATCCATCATAATAGTAAATTCACTTATATGTACGGGTTTTTCAAGTAGGGTCTTATGAAGATGCATGGTCCTTCTATTCATCGTCACGGTCAAATTATTATAGGGCTGATGCTGCCTGTTCCATGGACAGTACAACCTTGAAGTGCTTTAAAGTGCTTTAATCAAAATTCTAAAGCATTTGGGTTTGTATATTGATTCATCATAATAATACGCTTGACTGATGAAAAAGGCAAAAAGCAATGATGCATTGTATAAGTGATGAAATGTGTATTTTCACATTCATAATAGAAGACAATCTAGAGATGACGTCTTCACTCATTGAAGCATTTTATGTGGATGTTTTCACACCTACAGACATCCGTATCAACACCAGTAAAACCGCCAAAATCGACGCCAAGATCCAAGGCGGTGAAATCTATCTCATCTGATGTTGAACTGAAGGCTGCTCACCCGGGAGTCGGCAAAAAGCAAGCGTCGGTGAAGGTATGCAGCATTTTAAAAAAGCTCCTTATCTCTATATACATACAGTACATGTGGTGCTTTTTAAAACTGAAAGGCTGCAAAACACTTTCTCCCAGGTCAAATCACCCAAGAAGAAAAGCACCGGCATCACCTCTGTCCAGGGAACCACAGCTGCTGTCACAAAGCCATCTGTCGGTAGGTTTGGCTGCGGTGAACCACAGCATTGAGTAAGAAAATAAAGTTCACTTGAATACATTTATGAACCCATTCTGTGCACTTCTTTGTCATGTCCAGCAACGGCAAAGAAAAAGAAGGACAAGCCAGCGAAAGGAGCAGAGACACAGAAGAAGAAGGTGGGAAGAAGGCTTTTATTTTGTAACGTTTTATTTTATTTTATTTTGGGTTTAAGAACTGATCCTGGTCACTGAGCGGACTGTTCTCTATATTCCTCTCTTTTGCTTTTTCTATAGTCTGTGCCAGTGAAGAGGAAAAAGGCTGAAGCTAAATCCACGGAAAATGTCTCCAAGGCGAAGAAATCAAAGAGCAAATCAAAAGCCGAGGCTGAGGCTGCTGCTGCTGTGACGGCCGGAGGAGATGATTCAGACTCTGACAGCAGCCTGGATGTGGAGAAATGGAAGAAACTGATCCTGCAGATGACAGGTAGGGGTGTGTGTGTAGAGAGAAGGTCACTGAGGGCATCGTTAGGGTGCAGCTATGCAAATATTTTGTGGATATATTTTGTTGTAATTCTCCCCCAAAATACAGCCGCCACCGGTCTTTCTTGAGCTTTAGAAGACGAGTATGTATCTTGTGGATAGTTAGTAGATAGTTAACAATTTCCACATAACTCAGATTAAGCCTCTGCTAATGAAGATATAAATACAGATATGAATGTAAGACTCCAGGTAAGGAGGAGAATGTTTGTCTTTAGTGGGGAGTGGAGGATTGGAAAATGCAGGAAATGGTGTAAGAGCTGGGTCTTTTCACTTATATGGAGAAAGACAACCACCAGGCAGACAGGGCACCACCCACGAACAGCATGCAAAACAGGGATTTCATTCAAACAGAGCTGTGTGTGTGTGTGTGTGTGTGTCTGTGTCTGTGTCTGTGTCTGTGTCTGTGTCTCTGTCTGTCTGTCTGTCTGTGTAAGCTGTGTGGATGCCATTGGTGTTTAACCCATTGATGACGGCTGCTGCGCGATGCCACATTGGCTCTCCTGCCTGATGCTGCATCGCGCAGCATTGTTACTTTATCTAATTTTCATGGCATTCCCAGCATAGAATGCACTGTCATTGGTTCAAATACACATGAGGTGGGTTTTGTTGATTTTTTTAAGACCACGTGATCACCCAAAAGTTGTGTGGTTTGCCGAAAATCACGTCAATCAAAAAAATAAAAAATAAAAAAATAGAACAAAATAATAAAAAAAATACGCCAGCTATGTCGGCGACAGAACAGTTTGTGGCGTTTGGTGCGCAGAATCAAGGTCTACTATAGACTACTGACGAAAATCACACAACACATTGCATCTATTTATTAACAATATTTAATAATTTTCTAATTCATCTAATTTTGACGATTTTTAGAAATATTTGTTGGTTTGTAAGCGCTAAGGGAGCATGTTTAAATAAAACCTGTGAACCTTAACTTTTAAATGTATTTTATTTCATGTTTCTATGTGCTACACAGGCTTAGATATTAAAGTTTTGGTAGACTTGACAATTCGTACTATTTTTTCAGAAAACCCTCAGGCATTAAGGACATGCATCCTAGATTGCCATAGTCATCAATGGGTTAAGGTGAAATGTTTAACGTATAGGTATCATCATGAAACTCTGCAAGTTGATTACTTACAAGCATTTTTTTCTGAATTTTTTGAATAAATATGTAAATTTAGCAATATCTAAAAAAATATGTTTACATTTGCATCTAAAAATCTAGATGTTGGATTAAGGCATAGTTAAAATCTTTGAGTCCAAAGTTTTGATGGAAACAGATTTTCGATGCAGCTTTTTTTCATTTTATAAATAAAGAAATACTATGTTAAGGTCTTTAAAAATGCATGTTTGGCATATCATGAATCAGACAATTTCCAACCAAGTATTGAAAAAAACATAATGGCCGTTAAAGCCACTACGAGTAACATGGCACGTTGGCGTCCCCTTTGGACAAAAGCGGTAGTATTTTTACGACGCCAGCTGTCGTGAAGCTGTTTTCTAGCTCGTGCCGGGCGTGCGAGATTCAAATGATCAGGAAGCAATATAGTGCATGTCCGTGTATTGAAAGTGTGAGGACTCTTTTCGGCTCCGTGAGAGTGTTTAGTGACACAGCATCAACTAATGCCAGTCAGTGCTACACACACCTGATTGCAATGAGTTGATGCAGTGTCACCTCTCACGGAGCTGAAAGATTACGTGTCCTCACAGAAAGCGAATGAACGAGACGGCAGTTAATGTGTTTATGTTGTTGTAAATAATGACTATTTCAGATGAATAATGGTCATAATAACCATAATAATGGTCATCAGCTGATGATGCTGGTGAGGCAAAGTAAACTTTGCTTTAGTAGGCTACCGCTCATTCATTTAGGAGTTAACACTGCAGTCTAGTTCGCTCCCGTGAAATTGTGTATACGTTGCTTGGCAACGCCCTCCCGCCCGCCTATCACTCTCCCTTTTAGCTTTTCTTCATTGCATTTTCTTTTTTTTCTTTGATGGTTCAGCCCCGTTAGCAGTCATTATGACTACAAATAACTGTCTCAAACAAGGCTCCCGCTCCCCTTCCCTCACCTGGAGGGATAGGCTTCTCAAATCGCGTTGCAGCGTCACACTGAAATCTGCGACCAATAAGGATATGTGACCAAAGCGCATACACGCGTGAACCGAAAATCGGACTGGGTGTGCGACCAGACCAAATGCAGTAATAAAAACTATATAAAAACGTCTTTCTTTGCACTGATGGTCTCGTTTGCTGTTAAAGGTAATTTATGATTATCAGAGGAAACATGAGGCTGTTTAAAAGATATTTAAATGTTACTCAGAGCTGCTTTAATGACGATTGTATAGTAGAAATATACATACGCAAACAGACAAGGTTTAGTCAAATAAACACCTAAATGTAAATTTTGGACAGAAAAGAGATGTTGGAAGCTAAATAGCCAGAAATCTTAATATTGAGTTTGACCAGTCCTTTTAAAAAAACTAAAATGTTGCCTGCCATGGCTCACGTTAAGCATTTTTGCCACCTAGCTATGTGTGTTCACTGTCCTCTTATTTGTTTACTTGTGTCCACAGAGGACGACTTAGCCAAGATGGACACCATAGCCGCTCTGGACCCCACTATGCCACCACCAGCCAAAAAGAGAGTGAGGAAGCCCCGGGCCAAGCCTGCCGCAAAACTGGAGGCCCCCGTTCAACAGGACAGCGTGGCAGTTGAAAAGAGTGAAGAGGTGGAGGTGAAAGCTACAGCAGGAACACCAACGAAGAAGAGTAAACCCATGGAGAGCTTACTGAAAAAGACTGTGGCCTCCTCCTCCGCCACCCCCAGCAAAGAGCTAAACGTCAACGCAGTAGAGCATGCATCAGCTGTCTTAGAAGAGACGCCTAAGAAAGAGAAAAGGAAAATGGTGGCTCCGGCCAAAGACAAACTAGATGACACAACATGTGAGCCCAAGAAGAAGAAGAAGAAAAAGACAAATGAAAAGGAGACGACTGAAGACAAGGCGGAGGCAACTGAGACCGAAGGAGAAATAATACAGATACAAAATTGCAATGCGGAGGACGTTTCAGAGCCCGTAGTGCAAGAAAAGAAAGCCAAGAAGAAGAAGAAAGAGACAACACAGCACAGTGAGGAAACTCCAGAACAGACAGCTGAAGAGGAGAAATCTGTGAAGAAGAATAAGAAGAAAAAGACGTTGTACAGCGAGGGAAACTCTGAGCAGCTGGATGAAACGGTAGAAGATGATACAGAGGAAAAGAAAGCAAAGAAGAAAGAAAATAAAGTAGATGTAAGTGAGGAACAGGAGCAAACAGTGGAAGAGGGCAAAGACGATTCAGAGCAGACATCCGGTGAGAAGAAAGCCAAGAAGAAGAAGAAGAAGAAGGAGGTGACGGCTGCTGATGGAGGAGATGATATAGAGCAGATAGTGAAAGAGATAGTTAAAGAAAAGAAGAAGAAGAAAAAGGACAGTCTCCTTGAAGAGAATTCAGAGCAGATTGTGGTTGCAGAAAATACAACGATAAATAAGTTGGAGGGCGGAGAGGAAAAGCCAGAGCAGGTTACTGAAGGCAAGAAGAAAAGGAAAAAGGTCTCGTCACTGAAGAACCATTCAGTTGATACAGAGCCCCCGCCTCCACCGAACCCCGAAACGCCAAAAACCAAGAAGAGTGAGTAGAGGACTCAAGCCAACCTTTACAAAAAAAAAATATATAGTTTTGGAAAGTTTCAGTTAACTTAACTGAACTTAACCTTTTTATTTATTTATTCCTCAGAGAAGAGCAAGTCGACATCGGCAGAGAGTGCAGAAACGCCTGCGGTGTCAGTGGAAGACGCCGCGGAAACGGAAACCCTCGAAACCGCCTTCGTCGACACGCCCAAAAAGGTATCGCAACGCTGCACTCTTCACAAGTCAAGTGTGTTACAGGCAATGGCAATGTCAGTGCCAGCAAAGGACGTCCCAAAACTACACAGGTGTCCCTTCTAGCATTGTTTACTGCTGAGACCTAGAATTTACTGATGATTCCAAAAACCGAAGCAGGGCGTCATGTCACTCGATGCCTGAGTTCACAAAGTGAATCAATCCAGGAACCTTAAATGTCCAAATGATAACTGACCATTGAGTTTGTTTTTTTATCGTCTCTCTTGCATGACACACACTCTAATGATGATTAGATCTTGAAGCGCTCACAATTAATTGTCACAGCTGCCCAATCAGAATACCACCATCATTGGTTTGAGAGTGAGTGGATAATTTTTTTTAATGTACTAATTATTCTGTCATTCTTCACAGAAAAAGAAATCCTCCAAGAGCAAAGAGCCGTGAAGATGTTGATTCTTCATCCCTGCCAGAGCCATGAAGATGAAGGCATCACATCCAGAGTCCATCTGATTTCTACCATATTTTATGGGATACATATCACCAAAAACTGTACAGAGAAAATTATTTTTTGTATCTTTTTCATTAGTTTTTGTCTTTGTGTTTTGACTTCCTCTTATATGATATATTGCCATTTTAATGGCTTTAATATGTAGAAGGGATTTATAACTACTCTCGTATACAAATTTTATTTTCAAGGCAAAATTCAGTCAATGATTGAACAGAAACAAATCTCTCTTCAAACACATTCTCTATTTCAGTCTCAGGAAATTTCCCCAATATCGTCCTAAATCTTAATTTGTTTTCTGTGTATGCTAGTTTCCCACTAATCAACTATTGTGAAGAAAAACATTTGTGACCAGTTATAAATGTATTTAAAAATGATATGGATAACGGTTTTAACTGCCTATTTTTGTATCTTATTGAAAAAAAATATATGTTTTGTAAAAGCATGTTTTTAGAAAACAAAATGTGTTAAATGTTTGATAAAGCTTTCATACGTGCATTGTACATTATGCTTTTATTACAAAATTAAACTCCATAGTTTTTTAAGTCTTCTGCGGCTACCTGAGGTCTTTTCAATCCTTTATTGTGGACACTGGACAGTCTTGTTATACTCTGTTTCTGTGCAGTACCTGTCTCTGCTGACTATGTCCGCTAGATGGCACTACAGTAGCCGGCTGGGGTCGCACTCGCACACAAAAGATACAACGAAGAAGAACTTCAACCACGGCACCATGGCTACAGTGACATATTCTAAAATGAAATAAGATTAAACAACCCTCGTTTAAACTCTGCTAACTGCGGGTCAATAACCTCCAAATAAATACAATGTGGCGCTTGGGCAAAGTTCGCCACAAAGCTGGTCGAGTGGGCGACAGCTTGGAAGAGCTCAGGTTAAAGAGGCGAGAGCACGAGAAAGGTAAGTTACGCTGAGATAAAAAATAAATAAAATCAAAAAAAAGTGCAAAGGTAAATTAACAATCCAACGTAACGTTAACTTGACAATGACAATTAGAATAGGCAGGATGCAGACATTGAAACGATCTCATGTAAGCTAAACGTATCTGGAAAGAGTTAACATCAAAGTAGTTCAAAAAAGTTTACCTCAAGTTTAAGTTCTTCTAACAATAAACGTTACGTTATTTAATTTTATAAATTTCCATAAACCTAAAACCACTTATTTGTGAAACGTACGTCTTCATCTTCATGTCTGTTAGGTTTGTTTACCTCATAAACAGGAGCTCACTCCTGAATACTATTTAAAAGAGGTTCCTGTTTAGCTAACTGGATACAGATTGAATCAATAAGCATGGAAGGGATATGATCAGAGACAGCAACCTGCCTTGTAGCTTAACATTTTGGGGTTTCTTAGAAGTTTGTGGGCTCTAAGAAATACAACCACTAATGCAGATATGGCAATGCAGAATAGGGCTTTATTCCAGGCCTTTAAAACAAGAAGACAACTTAAATGTTGTAATACATAGCTATATGATAATATAAATTAAGGCCAGCTAAAGCCAAATTGATATCATGATGTTCAATTGACATTAGCCTACTTGTGGTCAATTTCCTAATTAATTGTCCAGCTTTGAATAGGATTGGCTTCTACTCTCAGATGATGAGCAGACAGTGATGTGATATCTGTCTATCTGTTGTTACAGAACTGAGACAGGCCCGCAGAGACAGACAGCTTGTGAGCAAGAGACTCCTGCTGAATGAAGATGAGGAGCAGACCACCATGGACACTAGCTCTGGAGAGCAGGTTTGGACGGATGTTGTGAAAGATGATGTTTTATTTTGGTAGGTTGAGTAAGAAACTGACCATCCGAATGATCTACTCCTTCTCATTTCCTCAGGACGTGGTGGCCTTGTTCAGCAAACTTCAGCAGAGTGGTCCAGAGAGAGAGTCCCACATGAGAGCGCTGGGTAAAGCCCTGCGCGATCCGGCAGCACAGCTCACCTTCATCAAGTACGGTGGTAGTCCTTTTGAATGAGTCTAAATCATGTTATCGCCTCGTGTATCTCTGATTCTTGTAACACACAACATCCTTTAAAGACACATTCGACCCTGCTAGTAATCACCTGTTTGAACTGCTGCCCTCCAAAGAAAATGCTACCGGTCCATCAAAACATGCACCACATGAGTTTATCAACAGTATCATATTTGACTCTGAACTGAAAGCAAAACCTACCAAATACATTACAGCTTTAGTGTGCAATAATGTATTGTTATGTGCAATAGTATCAATGAGCAATTTTACACCATTTTAACTGCATACGTTGGCTATGAGTATTATATGATACAAAAAATATGAGTATAACTGAATAGAATGAAAGCATTTCTTATTTTTATATGAGCAGGTCCTTGAGTGCGCCTGAATTTTCTTGTATGTTTTTTTTGTAAAATGAGAATAAACAATCTTATCTTTATCTTCCCTTTTCAGGCAGGAGAACAGCATGCATCTTCTGGTTGGTCTCCTCTCCGGCTCTAATGCTACGTGCCGTCTGCAGGCTGTCCGGTGTCTCCATGAGCTGTCTCACTCGCCCCACATCAACGTGGCCCCAGCCTGTCTGCCTGCCACTCCTTACCTGCTCACCTACCTGTCTGGCCAGAGCACCAAGTTCACTGTGAGACCAATAATAACAAGAAAAGTGTACTATTATTATTATCAACTAATTATGCAGAATATTGTTTGACTCTATTTGTGTGTTCATGTTTACACAGGAGCTGTGTCTCTACACGCTAGGTAACTTAGTTCTGGACAGCGATGTTGTAAAAGAGAAACTCCTGGCCCAGGGAATCATACCAGCTCTGGCCAACTGTTTGGAGGTGAACTAACATGAATCATTTGTTTCAAAATTGTAACATTATGAAAGTAAATAATTAATGGAGGTTTTGCATATAACTTTAATTAAAATATCATATCCCACATAACCCTGAACTGGTACCAGTACCACACAATGTCAACGTGTGTGTGTGTGTGTGTGTGTGTGTGTGTGTGTGTGTGTGTGTGTGTGTGTGTGTGTGTGTGTGTGTGTGTGTGTGTGTGTGTGTGTGTGTGTGTGTGTGTGTGTGTGTGTGTCCATCCAGAACCAGAGACATAACCTTGCGGTGGTGGAGGCTGCAGGGTTCACCCTCTCTCAGTTACTCCAAGCCAAAGATGCAGCACAGAAAATAATCCCGTAAGCTCTCTCCGATGACACACTGTTCATCTCTCTTTTGAGGCATTGCTCACATTAAAGGTGCAGTGTGTAAAGGGAGTTGCCTTTTTTCACACCAGACTTGGTATAAATTGAATATAATATTCTAAAGTAAGTTTTCATTAGTAATCACTTGAAAATTAAAGTCGTTTCTTGAATTACCTTAGAATAGAATGAGCCTTTTATATCTACATAGGGGAGCGGGGCGCGCCGCCATGTTACTACAGTTGCACAGAATGGACATACTTAAACGGCTTTACCTGTTTTTATCTATAGTGGGTGCCTGCTGGAAATGCACCGTTTAGAAGACAAATAAGTATTATAGAGTAAATAACTAAATACATCTTCACCTCATCACTTGATATTGTGGAAAGACTTGAGGCAGGGGTGGATGATGCCACCTTGGGTAACTAGCTTCTTGTCCTATAAGGCCAACGTAGCTTCTGTAAATTCTATGAATGGGATGGGAAGATTGTAGAAGAAGTTGTAATCCACATTTTTTTTTACCACTAGATGAAACCACATTACAATACACCCTTATTACACTCTGTACCTTTAAACATTGTGGTCAGTTTTATAATAGATTCCCTCTGTGTCTGCCAGGATGGTCCTGGCCTCCACATTACCTTCACACCTGTTATCAGTGCTGACTCCTGACCCACAGTTTGGCCTGGCACCCGCCATTGAGTGTGCGTGGTGTCTGCACTACCTCACATGCAGGTAAGAGCCAAAGGGCTTCCTCAGCATGTGTCAACAGTCTGTTATATTTTCTCTGTTGTCATTCTTTGCAATTGCTTAACAAACAGTGGAGTTTTTATCTTCATCATAATAATCTCTGTCTCTGTTTCCAAAGCATGGAAGATAACAGTGTGCTGTTGGCTCACGGGGCTTTGTTGAAGTGCAGTTCACTGTTGGTGTCACTGGGTGGAGCTGTGGCTTCAGGAAAGAAAGAAGAAGGGATGGAGTTGGTAAGGAAATGAATGGATCAAATACAGCATTTCTTTTCCTTCAATTGTGTTATTTTTTCTGTTCTGTTTTTGATTTCTTCAATCAAATTCATGTGTACCAGTGCTTTTAGATACTGTGTTAATAAGTTTTTGGATGGATTTTTCACCCTCACTTTGTTGGTAGCAGATCACATCAGCATGGAATGAATAATTATTTGCAGACACTTGAAACAGACAAAGGCAGAAACGGCTTTAGAATGTATTCTGAACAAAAATTAAATTAAATATATTATTTTAAAATATAAATTAATTTACAGTGTTTAATAACACTAAGGACATACTTGGTTTTTCATAGTGAAAGGCATCAAACTTATTATAAACAATGCTCAGGGAAAAAATCAGCCAGTGTGTAAAGTAACCACTGTAGCCATTGTTACATTTGAACTGATATGCAGTTTTTCAATGTGTTCCTCATCTCCAGCTTATCTGTCCTCTGCTGAGGTGTGTAGGAAACCTCCTGTCCTCCTGTCCAGTGGGAGACCTCAGCTCTCATGTGGGTGACGCTCGTGTGCCGGTTGCTCTGTGCGCGCTCCTCCAGGCCTACCTGCAGACACAACCAGCCCTGGCCAGAGAGAGTGCCTGGGTGCTCAACAACCTCACGGGTTTGAAACATGAGGAATCTTTTTCAACATTTAAAGTATTTATTCTTACTCTTTCTCTGGAACAAAGAAGTCATGCTTTATGCAAAATTCTAACTACATCTAACCCAAAGTGATGGATGTATTTTTATTTTTTTTTTTTTAAATGTGGTCTTTATAAAATTGGTCCATTTGGCATTAAAAGAGGTCTTAAAACTAACTTGCTGTGGAAACCCTAAATGTATTGTTTGTCTGTAGTTGGGGTGTGAAGATCCAGCTGGTTTGCCATAACAGTTTGTAAAAAAGTTTCTGTAGTCTTTCCTTCTCCTTTCGCTTTTTGAAATATTCCTGCTATCAGTCAGGATCATTCTACTATTTATGATTGTTTCTTGCAAAGTAAGAAGGAGGGTGGCTAGGTGGCTTCGTGTGACAATTAATTGTGGTATGTCATTTCTTTATGTGTGTAATTAATGCACTGTCCATCTTTCAGCTCAATCCAGTGCTTTCTGCTCTGCTCTGCTGACTCTCAACTTGGTTCCTGGTCTGATCCAGCTCCTCCCTTTCTCTCAAGGCATCAATACCATGGTCTGTGTACTGTAAAGCCATCTATGCAATGACATAGAATCCTCCCTCCTTATTCTCTCCATCTCACTGAACTATGCATCCCTTGTTATACTCAGATCCTGAGGGTTCTGGCAAATATTGCACACAAGAAAAAGGAGTTCTGTGTCCAGCTGGTGGGTTTGGGGATGCTGTCTGCACTCTGTGCTACGCTTAAAATGGCCGACCAAGAGATGGTGACCCTTAGTATGGATGTCCTGCTCATGCTGGTAGTTAGCGGCCCGCAGGTAAATAAGTGAACTTTTTTAAACTATGATGCTACCCAACCAACCCAAGCAGAGAAGGACTAGTGTTTACATTGTGTAGTTGAAGTAGCTTTTACCACTTATTTCTTCCCGTTAGGTGTCGGAGGAGTTTGTGAGGCAAAGCGGGCTGTCGCTGTTAGAGGCCATTCAGTACAACAGTGAAGGAGAGATCAGACGAAGGGCAGCACATCTCCTGGAGCACCACCTGCTGTCCTACTCATCCTAAGGCTCGGTAAAGCCTTTGTTACAGTTTGTTTACCTCGCTGAATGTGTAGTAATTAACTAAAGTAAAATACAAAATACTCATATAAGTTGTTGTGTTGCAGGTGTACAACCTCCCACCAATAGGAAGGCATCAAAATCACTCCTAAGGGATACATTGTGTCGCCATACCTGAGAATAAAAGTACTTCTTGGTTACATTTTGCAATCTGTACAGTATAAACAATGTTTTTAAACTTAATGTAATGCTTGATACCCTTTTTAAATATGATCTACGCGTTTTTGAACATTTAGCATTGTCAGTGTTATAAATGTTTTTTTAATAGTCTATTTAAAGATTAAATATGTTTTTAATACCTGAGACTCACAAACCGTGACATTTTCCTGTTTCATATTGTGCCACCTACTGTATGCACTAAGGATGATTTTAAATGACTGACTGTAGATAATAAGAACGAGATTATTACGCATTTTAGAAGTATCATGTATTTTGAGCTAATAATGCAATATCATCCATGCACATTCATCAAATAAATTATAAATGAATACGTAAAAAGTCTCCTTCTCTACAAGCAATCTGGTTTCCTGATTTGTTTGTTTTTTGAGTAAGATATTCTCTGCATAACAATATTTAATTGTATTGTATTATTAATATTGTAAGTTGACTGATTCTAACATATCCGAAAATAACCGTCAAGGTCCAGGACTTATTTCAGTTGTTCCATGTGTTTTTATCTATAATGTCTTGTGAGATAAGTACATACCATGCTGATTCCCCAATACAATTAAAACAAACTTGGGACTGTTATCCCAGCTGTTACTCTGCACAAACATTCAGTATTATTCATTAATTATTATGAATCTGATAAACCTGCAGGTCATCCAGGTGCTTCTTCTGTTTGAAGAGTGAAAACTATTCCCTTTAGAGCTGAAATAATCAACAGATCAATTCAATCTCCAGAAAAATAACCGGCAACTGTTTTGATAATTGATCATTATCGTCAACAAAAATCAGCAGAGGCTAGTTCCAGGCGGAACCCTAGAAAAGGGCTCTTGGGTTGCAGCCCTTTTGTCCACGCCCACCTGCAAAAACGGAAATATACCGTTCTGAATTACACAACAGTCCAGAGGGTGGCAGTAATGTGTCTAAAACTGTTTTCCCATCACCATTTAACAATAGAAGAGGAAGACAACGAAACAAACAACTTGTTCTTTAAACTAGGATGGAATAATCCAGTGAGATGTAGGTACATTGTGTCGTGTTAACACGTCAATATAGCCTATGCTATGCTTTGTTAACACATCAAAACCTAACGTTTTCCTATATTTTAGTCCGCGCTTTGGTTACTAACCATGCAAAACGTACAAACTGCGTTTATTTTCCGTCTTTACGCGAGATTTCCATGGCAGTGCGTGTCCTTTAACACTTTATCACCCTATTGTATTAGGTCCATGGTTAACACATCACTAAGTGCTGTGTGTGCTAGGTTACCACAACGGAATAACTCAGCCTTGTTTCTTGGCGAAGTGTCGTATTGCTGAGGCAGCATCGCAGTTTTTTTCTTCCCTTTGCACGATTGCACAACCCATAGGCTAATTCTACTTGTTTGGCTGCACTGGTTATTATTATTAGCCTACCTAATTACCTACTTGCTCACACTATAAATGTTTTTGCTATCAGTTTTGTGGTGACTATTGCTACTCAGTCACCGAGGGATTGTTAAACTTGGTAGAAACTAATTTAACGTGTAGCCTACCAATACCACGGATTATTCAAAAGCCAGAACAAGTTCATATTTATTGACAGGTCAACAGCTGCAGTGAACAACCAGACATCAAAAGTTTGCTGTTTTGCACATTTAGGAACCAAATATTTTGAATTGTAATCTTTTCTACCCACACAACATTGAGGAACAGCCTCTGCTCAGCCTGTAACTTGTAAACAGCTCCTCCCCCCCCCCCCCCCCCAATGAAAAAAAAAATCAAATTTTCCAACTTCCTCCATCCACCCACAACTTTCCCTTCCCGTTATCAATCTCACTACTGCTTCTCTGCATGCAAAGCTTAACACAAAGGTGGGTTCGCTTCATGTTTATATACCCCTGGCATGCTTTGATACTGATATTATGAGGGAATCTGAGCTAATCCTGCTGCACCACAACTATTTTGCCTCTTCAAATCTGCTTTCTACTAGTAGTAGTAGTAGTAGTAGCTTTCTCAATAACAATGTGTGCTGTCAATGGGGTTTGATTCGTCTGGTTCAATTCCTTCTTGTTCTTTCCTCACGCAGCCTAACAGAAGTTAACTGGCCATGGAGGACACCGAGTCAACAACCAGGGAGAGGACACCAGTAGGACGGGATAAGGGCAATCAGGTGGAAGGAGGCAACATGCTCCTGAACACCAGCAAGCCTCTGCATCGCTTCGTCGAGAAAGAGCCCAAGTCCATTGGGGTAACACATCCATAAAAACAAAGAATCCAGGGTCTAATGTTATGAAATAAAAGTGCATAGAGATAGTGGTCTGCACAAAGAGCGTCTACAAACTGTTATTGTACCGTAGCTGGCTGCTTCAATCCATCCCATGCTCTTCCACTTCCCAGATTGCCATTCTGATCTTCGGCTGCGGAGAATTCCTGATGGGCTTCAATATGCTCGCTGAAGAGGATTGGTATTCCGGTCAAATCTACATCCCGTTCTGGCAGGGCCTTCTGGTACATAACATTTAGCAGAGGAAATATTGTACTTGATTGTTGAAATGTTAACTAACATTCCATATTTCTCAATTTAAAGAGGACATCATACGTTTTGTCTTCAAAGCTACAATGTACGGCCTCAAGAGGCGCTATAGCCCCTGAAAAACACTTGCAGGACTTGTGTAAAATGTGCGCATTTGCTTTCTGTTCCAAAAGTGAGTTGAGAACAACCATACAACCCTCATGTCTGACTGTGGTTTCATATTTATGCATTGGTTCTCTCATCAAATCAACAACTCTCAACCACACAAATAAATCATCATATCAAACTATTCATCTATGACTAATTCAATTTTTAAATTGTAAATTGTTATACTAAAAATCCAGCAGGCCACCAGGGAGACTGGATTGTAATGTGGTCCATTATAATCTTTATCACATAGCTGAATAAAATATCAGGAATTCCTTCAACCTTTCACTCCAGCACAGAGAAGTTCTGTTTACTTCTCCATGTGAACAAGTGTCAAAATATATTTTGGATGTATAACAAAGGAAAAATATGTGATTTTGTTTTGTTTTTTGTTTTATTTTATAAAGTTTATTGTCTGTGGAAGCCTGTCTATCTACACTGAAGTACATCCGACCAAGAAGATGGTATGTTTTATGTCCAAGTTTGAATGTTTTTTTTAATTGATTGAGTCACCATCAGTCCCTGTCTTTCTCATTCACTCATCTGAATCTAGTTGGACTTATTTTCCCCAGGTGACTGTGTGTTTGGCCATGTATGTGGTGGCCCTCCTGGGAGTGATCATCTCTGTAGGCTACAGGATATACTGCCTGAGCTGGTACAGCTTCATGCGCATGAGGAGATACAGTTGGGAAAGGTATGGGACCAAGACCAATTCCAATGCGGTGAGTTATACCAGTATATATATTTTATTTATATTTGGGGGGAAAAGTTATATACACTATATATTTTTGGGCCCATTTTCACAATGTATGAACAACTTTCCATGTCACCTTTCCCTTGCTTTAGGAGCAGGTCTTTGTTGTTGAAGCTTTATTGCTCACAATCTCGCTGTGCGTGTCGGGGCTGCTCATCTTTCTGTGTGTAGTCGCACGTCTAGCTCTGAAATCCACACGTTCTCAGGTAAAAACAAAAAAATACTTTTTCATCCAAATCCATAATGCACATTTATTGTAACGTTTTCATAAAACCACGATAAGTGACAATACAAATGAGTCACTTCAAACAACTATATATATATATATATATATATATATATATATATATATATATATATGTTTTTTCTTTTTGCATTTTACATTGCTGGAGATTTAAGAATTGAATTGCCAATGACTAGCTTGTATTTTCTTGATGCATATGATAAATAAAGACACTTGAACTTGAACATAGGACAGACAAAACAAAGTGTGCCACAAAAACAGAATGAAACTTAAATGCAGTTATAAAAATCATTATAATTAAATGTCTAATATATTGAAATAAAATATTTTGTCCAACCTAAATGGGATCTTAAAACAACACATACACTGTCTAACCACAGACACAACTTATAGTATGATTCAGTTGCTAAGTGACAGTCATTTAATTGCCTTCTTGTTGTCCTATTCAACAGTTCACTGTCCGGCACATCCGGGCACCTGCTGTGAGTGACACAACGTCCACCTAAGATCAACCTTTCCAAGTATTTCTCTACAATAACCAACACTGTAGTACACCTGCACAGCGACTGTCTTCATTATTTTTTTTACTTTATGTTTTTATTTTTTTTAAGATAATTTTTTGGCATTTTCAAGCTTTTTATTAGATTGTACAGAGTTGAAATGGGGAGACAGAGAGAGAGGGGGGGATGACATGCAGTAAAGGTCCACGGGTCGGATTCGAACCCGCGACCACTGCAACAAAGGCCGGAGCCAATATGGTACGCGCTCTATCTACTATGCCACCGGAGCGCCCCTTCATTCTTTACAGTATGTGAATGTTACACCATGTAGAGGCAGTAGCCCAATCACAGCTTCTATAGTTACCTAGCTTTACTCTGCACTACTTGTATAGGCGGTAAGAAATGCATTACCGAAACCACGTTTATTTTACACTTATTAAGGGAACGTTATAACCACTAATCTCTAACAAGGCGTATTTGTAATATACAGAAGGCTATGCTTTATTATTCACATTACAATGAATCAAGGTGTATTTTCCTTCTGTTTAATTCACTAACTGTAAGCCTTTGACCCCTAAGTCGTCAACATTTCTGATTATTGTCTCTACGCTACCTTAGTTATTACAGTATGTGCAGTACAGTTTATACTGTTGTTTAAACCTGCAGATTTTTTATAATCAATGTGAACTTCTGTGACTCTTGATGAATTAGCAGCTACATTTGCGCTAAGTATTCTGTTTACAGGTCAGCACATCCATCTGGGATTGCAACGTTTTAAGTGTTTAACAGAACGAAGATTACGGTACATTTTGATACGTTTTGCTTTTAATTTCTTTACAGATGATTAGAAATCAAGAAGAGATTGTTTTTCAAAGCCTACAGTACCCTCTTGATGTACGCCTGTATAGTTCAGTGTGTTTATCTTTATGACTTTGATATGAAGCGCCTTCTTGGAAACCTGGTGCCATATTTTCCCTCTGAATGTGTGAAAAAAATGCTTTAGGTCACCTTGCAAAAGTGGTCCCTGCGGGAAGGGACCACACGGATTTAAGCTTGAGCTTTTTTGCTTTATCTCGTGCAATAAATGTAATGCATGTTATCTTTGTTTTTGAAAATACAATAAAATAATAAAATGCTGCCCAGATTGACTATATATATATATATATATATATATAGTCTGCACAAGTCAAATGTCCACAGGCAAAGTGCACTAGATTTATTATCATTCCTAGTTATAAATAGAAGACAGTATGTTGTAAAATCTGTATACCTGCCAGACCACTTCCAACACCTTATTAGAAGACCAATTCGGTTGAACTGTCTGTATATAAAATATAGATGTTAATAATTCATTTTGTACATATAGATGAAAAAAAATTGTTACAAAACATAAGAATCAGAACATATCAAGCATTCGTCAACTTTCCCACATTCTTGTTTTAAATAGACATGGAAACAGTCAGATTTTGGTTTTGAAGCGGGTTAATTTTTGATTACTCGTCATGTCCTTAAAACACATTCAGTATTTCCCCATGACTGTTGAGAAGGCACGTTGTCATCTTGCTAGTTCCTCCCAGACATTTCCTGTCTGTTTCAAAAGGTCAAACAGGAGTTTGCTTTACTTTGATTCAAAATTCAAATACATTTTGACCTGGGCAGCAAGCCTTAGCAAAAGTTTGGATGAGCTGCACAGCCTTGCATGACGGAGTTGGGATGCGTGTCCAGGATCACTGCATGTATGGACAGAATAGGATTGCCTGCTTAGATACAGACAACCACAGCTGTTGTATGTCACAGGTACAATAGTTACATTGAGAGTTTATCAGTCCAAGTCCATATGTGCAAAACGTTAGTCTACATCAGTGGCTGATTGGTAACTGACAAGTGCACTAGTCTCGCACAGCCAGACCAAACCACATATAGTAGTATGCACAAGTGCACTGATGTTGCAATCATAACCATTCACCCTCCATGCACCGTGGTTAAGAAAAACACCTGCACAGCCAGGCTTATTAAAGACTTATCAAAGAAAAGAAAATTTGAACCCACAAAAACTGCCACAACACAAACAAATACTTTGGTCACTTAATTTATTTCTAGTCACTTCATTGCAGAGACAAACAGTAGTTCAACATTGTAATGGATATCTCCCCCTGGTGTTGGCAGTACAGGGAAGAGAGGGAGATCCAGGAGAGGCTATGCTTGTAGTCATATTTGGTCCAGGTGCATTTTTAACATTAATGTTCACAGTTATTTAATAGACGTAGCTGGCAGTGTACAGAGATGTCATGGAGGCTTGGTCAGTGGAGCCGGTGGGCTTGTACTCTCCTTTGGAAGCCAGGCCGTTGATCTGAGGAGAGCCAACGGAAAAGAGGGGAGAGTGAGGGCAAAGTCAAATCTGAGTGTTAATGATCAGCCGAGTTACCTGTACCGTATTAGTGCAAGGAACAAACAGACAAAAAGCTTTTTTTTTTTTTTTTTAGAATCAATCATTTACCAGGGTATCGCAAGATAAAGAGTCATTCAATAAGATAGTTGCACAGTCCACGACTGGAAAAATTGATAAGTGTGCATTAATTATCGGCGCCCCGTTCCAATTCCGGTGACCTACCTTGGCCCTGTTGCAGAAAACGTCACGTGAAGCCGCCTTGTTTTCATCTTTGCCCTGCCAGGCCGCGAGAGCCGAGGCCTGGAGTGCACGGCCGTAAGAGAAGGTCAGCTTCCAGGGGCGGTGGAGGGGAACCTGGTTGATGGCGTTCAGGTTGAGGGAGGCTTCCTCCTCACTCTGGCCTCCGGACAGGAAGCAGACGCCTGAGAAGACAAAGCAGCGTGCTCTATAGTTCATGTTTGATTCTGAATATATCGCTGCAAATTTGTCATTGTACTATTGCACATTTTATTATTTCAGTCATTTCCTCTTTTTAATTCTCCCAGTTGTATTACTTTGTTCCAATCTTTCATTAATTTCCTTTCAAAATCTTTCCTTGGCCAGGTGTTGAGAACTAGAATGTGTGCTAAAACACTTAAAACAATACATCGGGTTTGTCAAATGCAATTGTGATATCAATGTCAAATAAAATCTAACCAACTACTTGCACTGAGAGAACTAAGGCTGCGTTCTAATACAAAACGTGAGGTCAAATGCAGCATGCAGACAAATACCCAGATGACCAACTACATCCGGTCGTAACTTTTAGTATAGAAATCAGCATACTTTTGCGATCCTGACCCACAATCCACTGCACAGAACAAGTAAAGTCACATTGACTGAGCATCGGAGTGTAAACAACCAGCAATGTGACGGATATACAAGCAATTGTGTGCCTACTGCGTGCAAACAACGTACGTTTTATGGTCAGCTGTTGTATGTAGAATAGTGAAAATAAGGAGTATGCGATTTGGAATGCAGGGTTAGGTTTCCTTTGTCCGGCTTTACTTGAACTAGAAAAAGTCTGGCCTCATGACACTCACCAGGCACAGCACTGGGGACAGTGCGTCTCAGAGCGGTCACTGTGGCCATGCCAACCTCCTGAGGGGTGTACTTCTTAGTGCAGGAGTGTCCAGCAAGCACCATGTTGGGCTTGAGCAGAGTGCCCTCCAGGTACACGTGGTGATCAGACAGAGCTTTGTACGTGGCAGCCAGAACCTACAGATGAAAAGAAAGATGTGTTCATGCAGACAGGCTTTAAAAAGGTCTACTATGCAAGATGCACTTGTGACTAAAGAATTCTAAAGTATGAGGAAAAAAACAATCATCTCTCTTAGGAAGGCGGGGCTCAATGAGACAGGCGCTAAAGTGGAGCGTTTCAGACACAGGTTGAAAAGAGGAGATTCAGCAATGGCACTGATACATTTTTTGGAAACTACACCATCTAGTAGAAACCCAAATTGCAATTTTGAACCTGAAAATGAGCATAATATGTGACTTTAAAAAGAAAATCTAAATGGGGAAATATTTTAGTGTTGCTACCAACCTTTTCTGTGACGTACTGGCAGCGCAGCAGGTCGTGGTCTCCGTCAGGCAGGATCTCTGGCTCCACAATGGGCACCAGGCCATTCTGATGGGAGGACAACAATGTTGAGTAAGTGGCAAGCTAATATGAAGTAATGTCATATCTTAAAATATGTCCACACACACACCTGTTGGCAGATACTGGCATATCTGGCGAGGACATTGGCGTTCTCCGCAATGGCAACAGCTGATGGGCAGCTGTCTGAAATCTTGAGCACGCACCGCCACTTGGCAAAGTCACAACCATCCTTCTTGTACTGGGCACAACGCTCTGAGAGGCCATCCAGACCTAAAGGGAGAAAAAAAAAAACACAGAAAGTTTGTACCCGTTGCTGCTAATGCTAATTCTGCAACATGTTGCTGCAATTTTTAAACACGAAGAAGCATTGAATTGCACACATTTGACGGTGCCCATAGAAATAAAAACCCATTCTCACCTTGTGTGGTGGTCTCTCCGTCTGTTCCATTCAGAGCAGCCGTGCCTTTGTCAACCTGCAGGAAGAAAAGCATCCATTACTTTACTAGGATCAACATACATGGGGGGGTGTGGGAGATGTACGCAATTCAACTAGACTCAATCTCCGCTCCTGACCTTGATCCCGACCACCATGCCCTTTCCCTTGACGACCTGGGGGAAGAGCTTGCCACAGTCTCCCTTCTGGTAGAGGGTCTCGTGGAAGAAGATCACCCCACCCACGCTGTTGGAGATGGAGGGATCGGACCCGAACAGGATCTGGCGGAAGCAGCGGCGGTTCTCCTCTGTGTTCTCCACCTTGATATTCTGGAGGCGTTTTCCCATGGTTCCTGGAAAAAAGAAGGGAGGGAGGGACATGGTTTCAGTTGCACACTCGCCAAAGTCACTGCATACTGGCCATACTGGAGACGACTAAAGAGAGAGAGAGAGAACTTACCTGTTGATTCATCAGCAGCCAGGATTCCCTTTCCTGTAGCCACCATCCTCTGAGCAATGTCAGAGAGCTCCTTCTTCTGCTCCGGAGACAGGGATGGAAACTGGTGAGTCATCCTAGAAAGAAAAAAAAAAGAAGAGAGAAACGCGTTATTTCACAGGTGAACAGGAACCATTCAAGATGGTAGGAAGCATGAGGAAGGTGTTATCTTCTTTTGATTGTCTCTCTCCTGTCGAAAATCAATGAATGCCTGCTTCTGAAGGCCATGCCTCTCTTGCACCACCTCTGTAAATATTTGGCTTGTGTGGTTGAACTTTGGCCATCGAGTAGAAATATGCCTCTAGAGTTCTTAGTTCACCCAAGCTGATGTCTGCATAGCACTTTTTGCAGAAGACTCTTCACTTAAATAAACACCAAAAATGTGAAAGCTAATAATTCAAATCTCAAGCACTAACAAAAAACATATTGGACACGACGGAGTTGCGTTTCATTGCATGCATTTGCAAACACCCAAAAAAGGAGCCTACAGGCAACTTTAGGCAGACAACACGTCGACATTTAATATAGAATACAACCCCTGAACTAAAGTACAGGCCTTAATACATATGTCTAGGCTAATTTGTTTGTACTACGTCAATGTATGTAAAAACCTGTTGATATGACAACTTGTTTACCAAGTTCCACAAAGTTTAGACAAAAAACGTGAATCTTTTTAAACCCATAACCGCAGCATTGCTTCCATCGTTGCATGCACCCACGTTGCAGGAAAACCGTGACAAAGTGGAAAACACATGGCGCACCAGCAATAGAAAGAACTTGCAAAAGATAAAACGCTTCAAACAGGGTCTTACTTGAGTTTTTGTTTTCGTCAAACAGCGGCAGCAAGAGATGTGGCAGCAGACTCAATGCCTCTAAACACAGTAACTGGACTGATTGAGAAGGCCGAACGCTGTGCACAGTGCAGTATTTATGGAACCCATGGAGGAGGTGCTCGTGATGTGGCGGGGCGTGTGTCTCCCCCCGGTAAAGCAATTGGCCCGGTCCCGACGGATCCCGACTGACAGGGGCGGCGTTTATCTCTGGATGGGCTTCTTTTTTTTTTTTTTGGACTTTAGGCTCTGATCAGAACCAGTGCCGATGAGCTGTACACAAGAAGGGAACACCGTGTATCTCATCACAGCACGCCTCCCTATTATACTCACAGCTATGTTGCTTCACTCAGTGAAATTAAATGTGAGAGGCTGCTGCAATGTGGCAATTCAGGTTTCTTTGTTTCGTCATTCTTGGTGAAAGTTTGTATTACAACAGGATATGATAGGCTCTATGTGCTCTATTTGTTTTCCCCATTTTGTGGTGAATTTAATAGCCTACTTACAAGATGGTGGGTGGAACTAATAATAGGCATGGTGAAATTGATTGTAATTCTTCAAACTAATACACAAGAGCAGAAAACACATCTTCCCAAACAACTTACAACTTTTATTTTATGTAATTATTAATGCCATTATGTATTCACTGATATAGGCTATATAATTGAATAGAGTTGATGTAGGAGCAAGTTTAACCTTAGTTCATATTGACCAAGAACATCCCTTTAGTTGCAGCAAAATCTGCCTTTCCATGCTTCCTAGTGAGTGTATCTGCCTTTTGCGTCACCTTGCTTGTCAAGCACGTCATGCATAAACAGCAACCATATTGATTGCTGAAAATGGCCCAAAAAACCTTGTGGGGGTGTTTGTAATGATCTCATCAGTCCATGAGTGACGTCCTCAGCAGTTCTGTAACTCTCAAATTGAAAGACTGGCCGGCTTTTACACAACCTGGCCTCTGCACTCTGTGCAAAGTACTCTTTGATATAGTCCTGATAAGAGTTCAGTCTTTGTCCCTGAGTCCCCTTTCTTAACTTAAAGATTCACTGACTAAAAGAGAGGCATGGGAGGGCAAAATGCATGTATTCTCACCCAAATAAATATGACTAAATATAAAAAAGGAGCACCGGAGATTTGGTTGCTCCAAGAATTTCAACAATATCAAGCACTGCAATGCAACTCCCATGATCTGTGTTCTACACACACAAAGTACATACTGTGAAGCTATATTTCAAAGATCAGGGCATTCCTGTTTTCATTTTGCTGCAGGCTTTTCACTTCCTTGTGTTAGAACACAATGATTGTCAACATAAAAAGTGTAATGTATGTTATTAAACTGCTCTTCAAGCTTAGGGTAGGGCATGGTTAACAACAGGGTGTTATGATCCTTCTTGGGCCTCAAGCCCTTGTGTTGTTTTTCCCTTTTACCCTTGTCTATGTGCTGGTCTATTGCAGGGTTGGAGTCAGGTGTGCTGGAGTCAATCACCAGCATTCACAGCTGCCATCAATCATCAATCAACTGCTCTTCATATACCCGGCCCTACCTGCCAGACACTGCCAGATTGTGGATTCTGTTTCCACACACTCTCCCGGCCTCACTCCAGCCACTAGCTCCAGCCCTCGCCCGCCAGCACTTCCTCCTGGACCCCTCTGCCTGCCTGCTCTAGCCTGCTCACACTCAGCTCCCTGGACTTGCCCCGTTGCTCTCTCCCTGGAGCCCCATGACAGCCAGCTTCCCCCCTGGATCACAGTCCTAACCCCCTGCTGGTCACTTCCAAAATAAATCTTCTTAAAACTGTTACTGTCTCCGCGTCTGTGTCCTCCTGATCCAGCCGTTACACAGGGCAAATTGATAAACTGCACCCAGGCCCTCCACACCTTCAGAAGTCCCCAAAAGCCCCATGTGTTAGTATCATAGGTTAGTATATGTAGATTTTTGGTAATCTGTTTGAGAATATCAACTGTGTAACTGCATTATTGTGCAATCTAATAACCATATCATGTCAAAATCCCCTCAGAATTATTTTTTGCAACCGAATCAGATAGATAGATAGACAGATACAGTGGCTTGAAAAAGTATTCATACCCCTTGAACTTTTCCACATTTTGTCACGTAACAACCACACACGTACATTTATTTTACTAGGATTTCATGTGATAGAACAACACAAAGTGCCGCATAATTGTGAAGTGGAATGAAAATGATACATGGTTTTAAATTATTTTTATAAATGAAAAACTGAAAAATGTGGCGTGCAAAAGTATTCAGCCCCCCTGAGCCAATACGTTGTAGAACCGCCTTTCGCTACAATTACAGCTCCAAGTCTGGGGTTTGTCTCTACCAGCTTTGTACATATACAGACTAATATTTTTGCCTGTTCATCTTTGCAAAATAGCTCGAGCTTCAGATTCAGTGTCAGATTGGATGGAAAGTGTCTGTGAACAGCAATTTTCAAGTCTTTCCAGATATTCTCAATTGTATTGAGGTCTGGACTTTGACTGGGCCATTCCAACACATGATAACTATGCTTTGATCTGAACCATTCCATTGTAGATATGGCTGTATGTTTAGGGTAGTTGTCCTGCTGTAAGGTGAACTTTCACCCCACTCTCAAGTCAGTTGCAGACTCTAACAGGTTTTATGCCCTCTATTTGGCTCCATCCATCTTCAAATGCAATGTGTGGCGGAAAACTCACACTGCACATCACGCTGAACACACCACCCCTACCATGAAACATGGTGGTGGCAGCATCATGCTGTGGGGGTCCTTTTCTTCAGCAGGGACAGGGAAGTTGGTCAGAGTTGATGGGAAGATGGAGTGAGCCAAATACAGGGCAGAAAAACCTGTTAGAGTCTGCAGACGACTTGAGACTGGGTGGAAGTTCACCTTCAATGAGGACAACTACCCTAAACATACAGCCATATCTACAATGGAATGGTTTAGATCAAAGCATAGTCATGTGTTAGAATGGCCCAGTCAAAGTCCTGACCTAAATCCAATTGAGAATATCTGGAAAGACTTGAAAATTGCTGTTCACAGACACTCTGCATCCAATCTGACGCTGAATCTGAAGCTCGAGCTATTTTGCAAAGGTGAACAGGCAAAAATGTCAGTCTGTAGATGTGCAAAGCTGGTAGAGACATACCCAAATAGACTTGGAGCTGTAATTGCAGCGATAGGTGGTTCCACAACGTTTTTACTCAGGGGGGCTGAATACTTTTGCACGCCACACTTTTAAGTTTTTTATTTATAAAAAAAAATCTAAATCATAATTCATTTTCATTCCACTTCACAATTATGCGCCCCTTTGTGTTGGTCTATCACATGAAATCCCAATAAAATAAATGTACGTGTCTGGTTGTGACGTGACAAAATGTGGAAAAGTTCAAGGGGTATGAATACTTTTTCAAGCCACTGTAGATAGATAGATAGATAGATAGATAGATAGATAGATAGATAGATAGATAGATAGATAGATAGATAGATAGATAGATAGATAGATAGATAGATAGATAGATAGATAGATAGATAGATAGATAGATAGATCATATCAAATGTTTATAACAAATTGAACAATGTTCATTGTGCACAGCAATCTTTATTTTTATTACGTTGTTCAGTTTCTCCATGTTGCTGACTGATGCTAGTGCTGCAAGATGGCTATAAAATAAATTGTACTTTCCACAACATACTGGTAGAATATCCAACATTTAATTACACACACTGAAGGATTAATATGCCTATACCATAATGAAGAGGCTGTGTGCATTCATTTCGACAGGAACCAGATAACAACATGAGCACAACAGCCAGTTGTTTGTTTTTTGCGTGAATAAATGTTAGACAAAGAGTTCCCCTCCATGGCGGTAGGCGGCGCAGTGTCCGCTGAAGCTCGTCCGATAGACGATTGAGCTCGACAGCACTTCCGTTTCCGAGAGGCGAGAAGCCGCAACAACAACAGCGACAGACACATTCAGTTCATTATAAAACTCTTAACTTTAACTGCGGTAAGAAGTCGGTCAGGTGTGATTGATATTGACAATATAAGAAAGTAAATGCACTGCTCTGTCGGGTCTGAATCGAATTCCCCTTAGCGTCGACAGCATTTAAAGCTGGCGTTAGCACACGGCTAACGTTAGCCTAACGTTACACTGACTGATTAAATTAGCTTGCTCGGGGTTTAAACTGGGAAAAATCATTTATTTGTGTATCTGTCTCGACTTAATATCACTTAGCTAGACCAATAATGGTTAAAATAAACATGAAGGCATTTGTTTTGGACCGCTTAACGTCTATAACGACATATTTGTAACAATGTTGCATTTTCTTTAATCCAGCAGATCCAGAATGTCTGGACTGAAGCGTCCTGCTGACCCCAGCGGGTCCTCTTTCTCCGGTGCCCCCCCAGAGAAGCGCAGGGAGAGGGAGGGAGAGGACGGCGGTCCCGGTGTGAGCGCCGCCGCCACCGCGGTGGAGACAGTCATCAAACTGGGAGGGGTGTCCAGCTCAGTGAGTCCCCCCCTTTGATTTCACATTCTACAGCTAATACATCGATTCATAAACTTCACCACCCAAGAAGTGTGACGTCTGTTTGACTTGACTTTCCTTCTTGTGGTCGTGTTTGAATCCATTCAGGGCTCCTACAAATCCTTATAGAATCTTAAAATGCATTGAATTCATTCATCAAAAGATCAGGCCTCATAGTGTTAGAAATGTCTTAAGTCAATCTTCCAAAAGTTTCTTCAAAAAACAAGACATGGACAGTACAATTGTATTAATCTTTATTAAGTCGTGTTTTATACAAATGTTTTGTTTGTTTGTTTTTTAGGAAGAACAAGACATCAAAGCTCTCCAGGCTAAGAACAGAAAGTTGGGAGAATCCATCGATCAAAGACAGGTAAACTTCATTCACCAGCATCTAATAACTCCGACCAACATGGAAAGGCTGCACGTAAAAAATCTCTTTTCTTGGAGAAACATCTCTTGACTTGTTGGTCTGCAGGTGATCGAGGATGAGTTGCGAGAGCGGATTGAGAGACTGGAGACCCGGCAGGCTACGGATGATGCCAGTCTGCTGATCCTCAACAGATATTGGAACCAGGTAAACAAGTCCAGACAAGAAAAAAAAACATACTATGTGGAACATTAAAAATGTATTAAGAGTGGAAATATGACTCCTTTCTCTCTCTTTCAGTTTGATGAAAACGTTCAGCTGACCGTTAGGCGTTACGACAGAGCAAGAAGTGAACCTGAGAAATGTGTGGCAGGCGAGGGACGGAACCTGAAGCCGGGCACTCCAGAACCTGATGGAGACTCCAACCAGGAGAGGGCTAAGGACAGAGGTAAAGACTGAGCTGACCAGGGATACATTTATGTGTTTAACATTAGAGGTGTGAATCTTCACTGACCTCACGATTCGATTGGATCATGATTCACTGTCAACATTGCATCCTTTCTATAGTCCTGTACAGTGCACATGAATTCTCTTTCAGGGGAGACTCTTTAAGTATAAAAGGGAGCAATGCTTTCAGTATAAAAAGTAGCAGGTTGAACAAGTAGTAAAAACCACTGGTCAAATCCAACTTCCGCTCTTTCCTTCTGTTGTCACTCAGGTCACCCGGGAGAGGCGGCCAACTCCTTCCTGGCCACGCTGGCTAGCAGCAGCAGTGAGGAGATGGAGGCGGAGCTTCAGGAGAGGGTGGAGTCCAGCATGAAGCAGGCCAATCACGTGGTGGAGATCTACGAGCGTCTGAGGGCCAGCGTGGACCAACTGAAGGCAGAGCTGGACTCGGGAGCCAAAGGAGGTACGGTTATGGTGGAATAAGACAATGATGAGTTGGAGCTTGGGAGGAAATCGATTTGGTAAGGAATATGTGCTCACATCCATACTAATGGGGATCTTGTCGCTTTTCCTCCCAGAAGGCAATCTGTGGCAGGTAGCGTCCAAACTGAACACCCTCCTGACCAGTGAAAACGAGCGGCTGCAGCAGGTCACTGAAGACCTGAAGCAGAAGCACAGTCAAATGACCAGCGAGGTAAGTTATGTTCTTTCCTGATTCATGCTGCGTTCCTTTTTACATTCAGAGGCCGGAACTGGGAGTGAAGTCACTTCTGAGTTGACTGCGTTCCAGTAGCACAAGTGGGAAATGACAAGAAACAAAGCATAAATGTTTGTCTTTAGAAATCACCTCGGGTTAGCCATTGTTGGCAAAAACCAGTTGATAACAAAGCTCTATGATGTATTTTGTGCATACTAATGTCCTAGCAACATATCTTATCAGAAGATGAGCAGAACGATGTGTACAGGTGATTTTAATTGTGACGCAATAAAAAAAGAGCTAAAATGTTCTATTATCAAAATGTTCACTGCTGTTCATGTGCTGAGCAGTCGTCTTGAATGTTGAACTCTGGGTTGGCAATATACCATAGCAGTTACAAAAATGTCTTTTCCACTTGTTTAGTCTTCTTTGTAAAAAATGTTTTAATGCCGCCCTGTTGGAGGGAGCCTGAGACTCAAGGGTTTCATTGACAGCTTAATTGTCGTGCACATGAAGAAGAAAAGTTTTTAACCATTGAAACAACTAGTTCTAGTGTGTGGTGTGAATACTTTTCCTTCCTGTCTGGTCCAGAACCGTCCTCTGGGCCGTGCAGCCAACAAAGCAGACCAGCGCATCAGTGAGCTGCAGCTTCTGATCGAGGAGCTGCAGTGGGACATGGAGAAGATCCGCCGCCGAGAAAACAGACTGAACGCACACCTCACCGAGATACTGGAGAGGGTGAGGACGCTGTGTGTGTGTGTGTGTGTGTGTGTGTGTGTGTGTGTGTGTGTGTGTGTGTGTGTGTGTGTGTGTGTGTGTGTGTGTGTGTGTGTGTGTGTGTGTGTGTGTGTGTGTGTGTGTGTGTGTGTGTGTGTGTGTGTGTGTGTGTGTGTGGCTGAACGCACACCTCACCGAGATACTGGAGAGGGTGAGGACGCATTGTCCCTGTGTGTGTGTGTGTGTGTGTGTGTGTGTGTGTCTCCAAGTTTGTCCGAATAGCATGTGTGCAAATGTTATGAGGTTCATATAAACTCTATTGTTACACTCTCTGTGATGTGTGACAGGTGAACAGCAAAGGCTATAAGGTGTGTGGAGAGGCCAGCAGCGTTTGTGGGACCATCACAATTAACAAGAGAAAGGTAGGCATTGTACAGTTTGCACTCACACACTTTTGGTTATTAGGACAAGGACGGCTTGACTTCATTTTGTTTTGTTTTGTCATACCTTGCTCTTCATGCCCTTTTTTTCTTTTCTTTTTCCCTCCTTTCAAGTTTGAAGAAATGAACAGCGAGATGGATGAGAGCAGGGAGCTGGCCGACAACCGCTCCATTGAGCTGCAGAAGCTTCAGCAGGACCTACAGACTGTGCACCAGGAGAACAACAACATGAAGGTGATCTCCTGCTGCTCACAAACCATCCCTTTTGACTTTCATTTGGAAAAGACCCATTTATGCATGATAGTATTCTATGAATGATGGTGGCACACACATTCCTCACTTATCATGTTAGATAGGGTTGGGCAGTATCCAATTTTTCATACCTTCCCCAAATGTACCCCATTATACGACATTTCCGTTGGGTAATACCTATATCTTGTTCTATTCTTGTAGTATTTGTTTTGGTATATCAACTAACACTTGTATCTTTAAAAGATTACATTGAACTAATCACAATTAAGTTATCTGAACACATACTCATTTTAACAGAACAGCACTTGGAACACATCACAATGTAACTCAATACAACCTGCCTTCCTAATAACAAAATCACTGCATGTGATTAATGTTTAGTATTTTAAGCTAGTTTATTACAGTATATTTAAGATGCTATACACAATGTAGCATCAGTTGCATTTTATTTTTGGACGTGTTGTTGGCCAATATTTTTTTTCTATTTATCCTTCTAAGAAGAGGCTATCATGTGACATGATGAAGCAAAGCATGGATAAGCAAGTATAAATAGCTTCTTCCTTTTTTGACAGGTTCTTTATTTGTCAAATTAGGTTGACATAATTTACAGGAGTTTGGTCATCACTTGTATAGCATCAAACACAGGCCTTTGTGCTGGTGCTGGACATAGACACACACTCGTAAGGCCTTTCATTATATACATGCTCACATTACACAGCCGATTTCTTCATGATAGTAATTAAAGTAATACCAATGCTATTTTATTATAACCGGGGATACGCTATTACTGCCTTACCATCCAACACTAATGTAAGATCAGTGAATACTGTACTCCTGTAACTTTAATTTGCTGCAGTGATAAAATACCATACATCCTGGAGCCACAATGAATACATGTTTTCTAATTCTAATCCTTTTTCCCTTGTCTCTGGTTGTCTTTGGTTCCTTCTGATCAGACGGAGCTGCTGAATCGAGCAGAAGGCGTGGTGAAGGAAACTTCAGAGTATCGCTGTCTGCAGTCTCAGTTCTCTGTGCTCTACAACGAGTCGCTGATCGTCAAGGCTCAGCTTGACGAGACACGCGGCCGTCTCAACACTACCAGGACGGCCAGGCTTCGACAGCTAGAGCACATGGAGGTGTGTGTGTGTGTGTGTGTCAGTGTCTGTATATGCGACCTCTTGTCCCTTACTTCCCCTCCTACTCTGTGTGTGTAGAATGATGAGGTGACTCTGCAGAGGAAGGTTCGCACAGAGGTGTTTCAGCTGGAGGACACACTGGCTCAGGTCAGGAAGGAGTACGAGATGCTGCGGATCGAATTTGAGCAGACTCTTGCTGCCAACGAGCAAGCAGGTAACCAACGGGGTCTGGTGCATGGATTGTACCTTACACTACACAACTTTTAAAAGACTTTGAAAAGACTGAAACCCTCTTACATCTGAAGACAATCAACTCACACCTGAAGACAACTAGTCATTAGTTTTCAGTCACAGAGTGAGATTTTGAAAAGACAGGGGGTCTCATATTGCAAGACTACAACTAGATTCCTTTTGAGATTAATATTATTTCCACAAACGCGATAGTGATTATTTAATTAGAAAAAGGTTAATTCAATATTCCGAGCGGGGGACTTCCTTTAGTTATTTGACCATGTTTATTTGCTGATCTCATCCCCCAATAACTTTAACTCCTAACCCTGTATTTGATGGTAAAGTGTTATGGTTGCTCGGCTGTCAGCCTGGTTCTCCCGCCGAGGCTTCAAGGAAAAAGTGTCCGAAATAAGTGCCTGCACAGGCGGACACAGGTCGCGACTAATGCCGCTCCTCCTGCGTCGTGCTTGGTGCATGCGAGAGTGTGACAGTGTTTACGTCATTTTGCTTGAGCCAACCCCTTAAGACTAACGATAATATCAAACCTGTTTGATAATGTCGGAACGTCAAGACGGGAAGAAGACTGGCTGAAATCAGGTCGGATGACCACCTTACACCAAACGACTGAGATTACGTGCGCGCGCCACAACTCCAGCACGACTTCTGTGATTTCAGTCCGACATTGGAAGATTGTCCGCGACTGTCAAATCGCGTGAAAAGTCGTGTAGTGTAAGCCCAGCATTAGAGCGCTTTCACACCGCACATGCCCAGTGAAGTAACATTCTCAAGTGGCTTATGTCGCTACATTTTGGTTCACTTAACCAACTGAATCAGACCAGATTTAACGATAGGTGTGAAAGAGAACCGAAACCTTCGGAAAAACGAACCAATGTATCATTCTCGCATCTAGTTTGAACCAAAGACGTGGACGAGGAGGGAACTATTGGGTGTGAAAGTGTGAAAGGTTCACATCAAACCAAACTAATTCCAAATGACTTATCTGTTCTCTCTTTTCTCCCACCCTTCCTCTATCTCCCACCCTTCCCCTATCTCTCACTCTCAGGGCCTATCAACAGAGAGATGCGTCACCTGATCAGCACACTGCAGACCCACAACCAGCAGATGAAGGGAGAAGTGGTAAAATTCAAGATCAGGCTGAGAGAGACGCAAACTGAGCTCCACCAGGTACAGTAGATTAGACAAGGTGGCAAATATAACTCATCTATTGACTACTCACCAGCAACATGAATGAAATAGCTCTAGTGACACAAAGCGGAACATAACAGCACATGCCACTGATCCCCCCCCCCCCCCATTCATCTGTTGTCTCTTCAGGTGCGCTCCTCAAAGGGCAACGCCATCCTCCAGTCCCAGTCCAGCATGGAGATGGACGTGAAGGATGAGACCACCTCTCCTTCCACCCCAACCGTCTCTGGGGAACCTGGGATCAAGACGGAGCATGACAACGGCTCCTCCACACCCAGCAGCACTGGTAACTGACACCCAGCTGACTTGCTATTAGTCATTAGTCATTTCTAAGCCGAGCTAAGGGTCTAAGGGAAGAGGGTGTCATACTGTATGGAATGTGAAGCCCACTGAGGCAAATGTCTATTTGACTTGATTAGTTAAATTTCAATTAGAATATTAACAACTGAAGTAGATTTTTGTCTCTCATTTCACATTGTTCTTATAATAAGTATTGAGATATATTTAGGACTGTCCTGTTTAACAACTCACTTTTTCTTCCCTCAGGAGCCTCTGTGAAAGTGGAGCCTGGAACAGAGCTAGAAGCAACACCAAAAGAGGAGGAAAAAGATGAGAAGAAAGACAAGGAGGAAAAGAAAGACAAGGACGTTGTAAAGAAGGAGGAGAAAGACCGAGAGAAAGAGAAGGAGAAGGAGAGAGAGAGGCCGACTCGCAGCGGAGGCAGCAGCAGTGTGATAAAGGAGGAGAAGGAGAAGCCAGGCAGCAGCCAACCGGAGGAGACCCCTGGGGAGCGTCTGGCTGTGGTGGGAGGGTCCAAGAGGAAAGAGATGGAGCAGCTCAAGATAGTCCGAGCCGAACTCAAGTAAGCGCCATGAAAGGAAGTTGGGTTTTATTTAAGGTGGTGTTACGGTGGTGCTAATTAAATAAACTACCAAATAGATGAAGTTAATGAAACTGTTGTCCATGTGCTCCCTCAGCAAGCACATTTTCTGACCGATATTTTTTGCCCCTTGACCTCAATTTTCAGTGTATTTCAGGGGATTTGATTGTAACATAAGATAAGATGAACTGAACTGTCACATAGAGTGGACATTTTGGACATTGTGCAGCCATTAAGGGAAAAAAACCACAACAATCCAGATAATTCCAACAAACAACACAGCAAGATCCCAAAAGCACCTATAGAGTAAACAAAGAAAACATACATTCAAAACACCACTCCCTTAATAAATAACATAGGTAAATAAATAAATAATTGTTGAAACAAATAGAGATCCTTGCAGGTCCAACCTGATATCCTCCTTTTCTTACCTACTGCTAGTTTTATCAACAAAGAGACAAATTCATTTCAAGTCGAGGGACTCTAAAGGTCCTCCCAGAAGGCAGTTGCTAATACCCAGCATGTAGAACTAGGTGTGGGTCATTCATTATTCTGTTGTCTGCTTATCTTAGGGTAGCCAGTTCTTAGATAGACTGATAGGATTGGTGCTGACTTAGTCCATGCAGTCTGCTTTGCCTTGATGTTTTTAAAGAAATCATAAATCTTCCACAGTGGCTGAAGAATATGCTTCATTCCAAGGCCTTTTTCAGAAAATATTTGCTGTTTTGTTTTTGTTGATGCTTCTGATTCCGTAAGTCAGTTTCAGGCTCTTAATAAAATGACATTTGTCTGTCTGAGCCACAACTCATGTGAAAGAACTTTACCAGTCATATGTTTCTGAATCACCATCAGTGGCTCACATGATATATAGGAAACTCTTGTCTCAGTATAAGGCAGTTCAACAAAACATGTTATCACTGAGAAATGGGTGAAAAGGCCTGACTGCCTCCTCTTTACAGAAACAATGAACAAAGCCATAACTGTTTTCTTCCCTGCGTGGTGATGTTTAGGACTTCAGTTGATAGTTTTGTTAAAGTCTCTTGTTTTGCAGGAAAGCCCAGGAGTCCCAGAGGGAGATGAAGCTGCTACTGGACATGTACCGCTCAGCACCAAAGGAGCAGAGGGACAAAGTCCAACTCATGGCTGCAGAGAAGAAGTCCAAGTCAGAGGTGATCAACTTCATAAACACTAGACAGCAGAGTCACCTACACACAGGCATTGACTTACACAAGTGAACATGGTCGTAGCAGTTCAGCTGCTAATCCATTGGCCCATGTTGAGAAAACAGTCCGTGCCGTGAACAATTGCACAGCGCTGTGCGTGCAGCGGCATGACCATATAGAGAGGTACAGCACACTGTGATGACAATGAGAGATGTGGTTAAAAGGAAACCCTGCTGAAACAGCGCGTTCAGATCGGTGCAGAGCCAACCAAAACAGCCTGCAGGGCTCTCCTCCTAATGCGTGTACATAAGTATTTGACACTCTCCTTTATCCTTTAACACAACCATCCGAAATTGTAACAAGATATCAGAAAAGACGGAAAAGCAGAATATGTCCCCTTTTTAAATATGTGTTTCCTATGGAAGTTTGTGTTTAAATGTAAAAGAGTATCAAGTCCTGGGTCCATTTAATACAAGTTTAAAACGTTATTTATAGATTTTGTGTTACAGTGACAATTATCAAAAGGTGTTACTGTTCCATATTAACTAACTGTTGGTTCCAGGGCGAGGAGCTGCGGCAGAGGCTTAGGGAGCTGGAGGAGAGGGAGAGGAGGGAGGGCAAGAAAATGGCCGACGAAGAGGCTCTGAGGAAGATCCGCTCTGTGGAGGAGCAGATCGATATCCTCAACAAGAAGCTCTCTATAGCAAAACAGGTGTGTGGGCTACTCCTTTTAAATAATTTGTTTTATTCACACACAAACACACAAGCGCTTTGGCTCATTGACACTCCCCACTCTCTGTGCAGGAGGAGGACGCGCTGTTGAGCGAGATGGACGTGACGGGCCAGGCCTTCGAGGACATGCAGGAACAGAACATCCGTCTTATGCAACAGCTCCGAGAGAAAGACGATGCCAACTTCAAGCTGATGAGCGAGCGCATCAAGTCCAACCAGATCCACAAGCTGCTCAAGGAGGAGAAGGAGGAGCTGGCAGACCAACTGCTCACCTTAAAAACTCAGGTGAGCCGCCCAGCACTGCCAGAAGTGGAAATTCTGAGGATAGGACCATTTGTAATTGCTGATTTGGTGAAGCAAACACATTTAAATCCTCCTCTGAGATATATTCAATAACAAAAAGGCAACTATTCCAGTTTTTTAGTAAAGTGACTCGTCTATAAATAAAAACAATTTCAGAAGAAGAAGTCTTTTCAGTACACACTGTCCAATCTGCTCTACACTATTACGTCTGTGTGTGTTTGCTTCTATTTGTTTGCACAATTTCCTGTTTGTCGTCATCTCCCAAAACAAATACACTTTGTCTCCTAGCTTGGATGCCTCTCCTTTTTCTAAGCATTATTTCATATCATAATTGTTTGGAATTGTGCCCGTTTGATAGGTGGATGCCCAGCTCCAGGTGGTGAGGAAGCTGGAGGAAAAGGAGCGCCTCCTGCAGGGCACCATCAGCACTGCAGAGAGAGAGCTGGCCCTCCGGACACAAGCTTTGGACATGAACAAACGCAAGGTAATGCAGCGTTCGGTCATAAGAAGTCAAATGAACCTCAAAATAGCTGAGCTACGGGTCAAGAACTTCAGTCTTAACATATAGATATGCATTCCTAAGTAACACAATCACACACTGTATACATAGAGGTTTGTACTCCCATTGATGAAGGACTCAAACTTGTTGCTGTCTTCCTCCAGGCTCAGGACTCTGCCTTGCTGTCGGAGGAGGTGCGTACTCAGCTGGAGCAGGTGCAGCAGAGGCTCAAACTGGTCAGAGAGGAAGTGGTGGAGAACAGCATCTCCAGGGAGAAAGAGTCCTTCAACGCCCGACGAGCGCAGGTTACTACGCACACTTATAAACACATACTAGAAGTTAATACACTCAAGTTTCTAAACGCGCATGAGCTAAGAAAGGCAAGACACTGTCCATACAAACAACTGCATCCACTGACGCCATTTTGAAGAGTTAAAGAGTTTTTGAAGACTTTCCCTTACAGCTGTTAACTGTGTTTCAGGAGGACATCTCCAAACTCAGAAGAAAGATCGAGAAGGCCAAGAAACCAGCCGAGAAAATCAGCAACGGAGACGACATCCTAAATGAAGAAATCAATGACTATAAGGTCGGTTTTTGTGGTACAAAATGTTGGAGACTTTCTGTTTACACTCATCCTGCTTCAGGAAAGAGGGCTCGGGGTCTATGGCACATGACGTTTCAGTCGGCTCAGTTAAACTCTGGAGGGTTGACTCTTTTGGTGAATTCTATTTCACAGATCTACTATCCTTTTCAGATTCTGGGTCGATTACAATTTACTATACATCGATGCATTTTTTTTTTTTTGCATGGGTATCTCATTCATAAGAGCACCTCACTTCATATTTTTATGACATATGCTTATTTTCTTTCTTGCTCAGAGTTGTAATTTGAAAATTGATAACACTCTCATGTCTGTATGCTAAATATGAAGCTACAGCCAGCAGATGGTTAGCTGGAAGTTACAGGTCCTAACCAAGAAATCACTTTGCACAGAGCCGGGCTAGCTGTTTCCCCCTATTCCCAGTATTTGTGCTAAGCTAAGCTAATCAGTTTCTGGCTGCAACTTTATATATAATGTATAGACACAAGAACGGAATCAATCTGCAAGAAAACAAATGACCGTCTTTCCCAAAGTGTCGAAAACTGCTTGAAAATGCGTGCTTGAAATGGTTAACGTAAAACACAAATCTGACGGCAAACCAAAGTCTGGACTCAACCTCACAGTCCTTGTTATGAACACCTGAGGTGTGACATCACATCAGGCATGTCCAGGTCTGCCTTCGTACCATTAAAAGCACACACACACACACACACACACACACACACACAGATGCCCGGGACTGAGCTTTTAGGCTTTTATTCAGAAAATCTCACACTTTATTTCACACACACTCACACCAGCAGTGTGATCACGCTCTTTTGACAGGAACACAGAAGAACATCCAAAATCCTGACCAACTGCGCAAAGACTCCACACCACACATTAAATGAGTTTAAGCTCAAACAGAAACCTAAATGGATCATGCTCAGATATTTTTTTTAATTTGGTCATACATTTCTGTGCAGGTTAACAAAAATAATGAGGGGGTCCAAATGCTCTCATCTCACACACTGCCCACCCTGCGAGCTCTGTGCGTCAGCTGTCCTCTCTGGACTTTTCATGGTCTTGATAATCAGTCACGGCCACATCAGGGTTATACTCAGCCTTCATATCATGTGGCGGGTTGCTGGTGAAGGACAGTCCAGCTTGAAGATATATATATTGCGTCCTCTCATTAGTAAAACCATTCAGCGTGGGACAGAAATGGCTTCTTGGTTATATGTTCAAACCATTCCCTACCCCCCCTCCATCTCATCTTATCATTCTCTCTCTCTTTCCCCCCCCCAGGCCCGTTTAACATGTCCGTGCTGCAACTCTCGGGTGAAGGACGCCGTACTCACCAAGTGCTTCCACGTCTTCTGCTTCGAGTGCGTCAAGACACGCTACGACACACGCCAGAGGAAGTGCCCCAAGTGCAACGCCGCCTTCGGAGCCAACGATTTCCATCGCATTTACATCGGCTGAAATCCAAGCTTCCCTCCCCAAAGAGAGAAGGCTCAATATAAAAATCCTGCAGTATTTAAAAAATAAAATAAAATGCTGCCCAGCCCCGGGAGAAAGACTGACCACTCTGAAACACTTATCACACTATTGGTGTGATATCTCTGGATGATGTAGGGGGGCCCCTGTGATGCTCTGAACTTGAAAACTCTCATTTCTATTTTTTATTTTTTTAAACGGTGACTGAATTCAGTTTGTCCCATCCCATTCCTGTGCGTTTTCAGATACCGGTTTCAGCAATTATGTCGAGAAATGAGATTTTGCCGGTTTGCATCACATACTGAGGTTTTGTGGTGCATGTTGGAAAACAGTACAATACAATTTAGAAAAAAAAGAAAAAAAAAGAAGAAGGTTAGCACAGTGAGAAAACAAAGTGGATGTAGATGATGAGTGTGTTTGTACATATTGTATTTCATTATTGTTTCAATTTTATATTTGGCAGCTGCCCTCTCCTTGCTTCAACCTGTCCTGAAATCTTTAAACGACTTGACGCTTTGTACATGCTCTTTTACTAGTTATTAAACTGTCATCTGAACAGTCCAGCTTCTGCCTCCATTTCACTATTTTGATTTTCGATTATTTACTTATTTTCAATCCCTGTGAAAGATAATAGTATTTAACCTGGAACTTTAAAGCACAGGTCCCCAAAGTTAAGTAGAACTGTATTTACAGTCTAGTGGGTTATCCGTGTGCAGAGCGCCTTCCTCCTCCTCCTCCCCCCTCCCTGTAGATGTAGACGTGTTTGCACCGTTTGCACACTGGGAAACTGTCTGTCGTTAGAAACGCTGGGAGGAAGGGAGCGTCATGCGGGAGCAGTGACAAGAGGAGGTTTTTTTTCTATTAAAGCTTGTGCAACGTAATCCATCGGAACATTTGATGCAAACACGCGGAGACAAAGGAACACCAAACTCGCCAGTTGTGTGGAGCTCAGCGCTGTGAAATAAGAGGATTTGGGAGACTCGTGGTCGGCTCAACGTCATTGCGTTTTTACACCATTTTTCCCCTTTTTACGCAAAAAAACTGCAACAAGAAGAAAAAAAAACTTTTTGTGGAGATATTTCTATGCCATATCTTTTTATGAACTACTACCTTTCTTTATCCTTTGCATATTGACTGATGGTCACTATATCTTGACCACTGTCCGACCCTAAGCCTCTAACAGTTTCTTACCAAATATAGACACTGTTAATGCTGGACTGTCCTTGGCGGAGCGGAACGGTCCCAGATTGGGTATTTGCAAGCGCTGCCAAAGTTTATAATTAAATACTCGGATCATTTCGAGTGGTTAGGGGTTTTAACACAATTAACACATTTGTTTGCAATTTGCTAATTGGACTCTCGAATCCAATTGGCGTGTTTGTCAATTTTAGAAGACCTTCTCGTGTATTTTTTGATTACCGCCTATTGTGATTTGGGCTGCTGCATGTTGATTTAAACGCGCTCCGTATAGCCAATGACTGCTCTCAACAGAAGCCATTTTTAAGTCTGTTGATTTGCTGCCTTGAGTCATTCAACACGAGCCTCTCGACCTGCTCTGGGGCTACGGCGTTAACCTGTACCTCGTTTCATTTTCATTAGGCTATTCTGTTCCTTTTTTCTTTTCTTTTTTTGTTCTCCAATCGCCAACAATGACTTTTCGTGCGTCTGGCTCTGGGTGCGGCGCTAGTGGATGTGCCATGCCTCGCTTTTCCTTCTCCATCTGTGTGCTGTTGGTGCTCGTGGGCTGGGCTGGAGTTGAGGCGGAGCAGGCCAAGCCGACGAGTGCACCGCCAGCGACGGTCACCCTCGCTACTCTGGTCGTGGGAACCTGCCAGGAGCTCCAGCGGTACGCTGAGTCGATATTCGGAAGCGGCGTGATCCGGTCAGCTTCTGAGGTAGAGAAGAGGGAGGGAGGATGTGTGCACCCACAAGGCTATACTGTTTTTCCCTCTCCCTGCACCAGGAAGTGGCGCCACACTTTCCTCTTTTTCCTTAATTCTTAATAATAATAATTCTACTGGGTGTTTGGTCTAACGTCACTGTTTGCTCTTTCACTATTCTTCTTGATCAATATAACTCCTGTACCTTTTTTATGAACACTAATTTCTCCCAACTGCTAATTCCTGTCATGTCTCTCCTCCATCCATGTGTCCTCCTCACCCTTCACACACATTCCATCTTCCCCCATGCCCCTCAACTTGTTAATCTCTCCCCTGATCCCCTCATCTTCTCTGCCCTAATTTTCACTTCTTCTTATATCCATGCATCTCTCTCTCACACACACACACACACACACACACACACACACACACACACACACACACACACACACACACACACACACACACACACACACACACACACTTTTCTGTCCTCCCCTGCTTCCATTCTTGCTGTGGCTCCCCTTTTCCCCAGAGTGCAGTGTTGTATCTTGAGTCAATGCTTGGTCAGGACAACGTCTATTCGGTGGCCATGGTAAGAAAAAAAACTATCTGGTCGTCTCCCATCTCTATAGCACTGCCCCTTAAGAACGGGCCCTGTCATTATGTGGCTCTGTTTTGCACATGTCACTCCCATAGTTAGTGCATGGAGTATAGGATGCATGCCTGTGGTTGAAGCAGCATATGTGTGTTTTATTTTCTATGCAGTGGCAATTTTGCATGAGGCGCCACATGATAGTCCCATTTCTTGTGAGCTTGTAGTGATACCATTGTTGTATAAGTGCTGGCAACTGTAGGCTGGAATAGTTCCATCTGCCGTGTGACTCAGTTGGTAGCTCCGAAGGTAAAATGTGGTGTGTGTGTGTGCATGATCTTTATACAAGTCACAGAAAAGTAGATTTATGAAAGCCTTATTCCAGTGAGATAATCCAGTTTAAAAGGGGAACACATGTCATTTAGGGATCAAATTGAAACCTCAAGGCCGAAGATCTGCACTGTGCATCGGTTTTACTCCCAATAAATTCAACGTGGCGGAGCAACATTATCTCCAAGGTCTCTGTCAGACAAGGTTGTTGTGTTAAATTTACTGGGAGCTGTCAGTACAGAGTGCAGATGCTTTGTGAAAATCTTGTCCTCAGTTCCTCTTTTTTTTTTTTTTTGGATCGAGCGCTGGTAAAAGTTTTTTATTCTTGGGATTTGCACCCTCTATACAGTTTTGAATTCAGAAATGGAATGTTCTGGTCAACTGTAAGGCATTAATGAGATTGCAACAAGTAAAATGAAGTAGAACAATAAAGTAAATGTAACTTTCGTCTGTTTTGGAAGCTCACAAAAAGGCAAAATGCCATTTTGCTTTTTGAATAAAGAACGTGAAATAATATATGGGATTTTTTTTTTGCCTAAAAGTAAGAGTCTGTGGCTACACCAACCTGCTTTTTGCCGCCTCATTTAAATATTTAAAGTATGAGTCATAGGTTGGGAACACTGGGCCAGCCTTATGATACCGAACAGAGCAGGTGTGTTTTTTGTCAGTTGATTTACACATGTGCTGACATAGAGTGACAGATGCTTGACACTCACTCTGGCTCACTGGACAAACCCCCACATATGTGCCAATGTGAAGCGCAGCAGGTGCAGATAAGATACTTGTCCAACTTACTGAGGCTACCCTTGACCTTGCCTGACGAGGTCAGTGTGTGTGTGTGTGTGTGTGTGCGTGCTATGCGAGTGTGCGTGCGTGCGTGCGTGCGTGTGGTTGGCGAGTCGACAACTGTACAGGAATAGAGAGGTGCACCGTCCAGCTGTCACTCGCATGCACAACTGTTTGTCCAAGTCAACAATACAGTGCTTCTTCTGTCTTATGGTGCAGCACATAGTCTTTAAGAGCTGATGAGTCTTTACTTGTATTTGTGTCGTGATTTAAGTCCGCGCAAGCAGACTGTAAATAGCAGTCTTGCCGTGCCATTACATAAAGCAGAATCATCACAATTACACTGTACGTGCCTGTGCATCTGAGCCACGAGGACATGTTTAGGTTGGCTGAGTCTGTAGCCTATCTCTTCTCTGCATGATGAATAGTGCGACCAGAATGCTGCCTCTCTTCATTGTTGCCTCGTAAGATAATAACAAAGTGAATTTTGTTTCCACCCCCCCTCCTCCTACATTACAGTTTTTTGAGATGGTGATCCGTTTCCTGGCTGAAGGAGCTGCCAGCGGCCTGAACGTCATCGCTGTTTACGTCACAGAGATCCTCAGGGTTACAGGATTCGATGGTGGGTAACATGAGGCGTGTGTGTGTGTGTGCACCTGTGTGTGTAGGGGTGGGTCGATGTGTGTTAATTCTTCGATGTGTGCTCCACCTTTTCCTGCCTGTGTGTGTATGCAAATTGTCTGCTGGAGAGTAACCCTGCGTTCCAAATGCCATACTCTTTCTATATACTACAGCTGGAAATAAAAAGTATACCGTAAGCATGCAGTATGCACACAATTTGGACATACTTTTACTTATTTATTTCATCCTAACATTGCGCCTTGAACTTGCCTTTTGATTATATATCTGCTGCATCGCTGCTTGTTTACACATGGAGGCTCTGTTGAGGTGATACTTTATAACTTCTGCTGTTCAATGGATTGTGGGTCAGATTCGCCTTAAAAGAAAGCTGATTTCCACAATAAAATTCCAGATGGGACGTAGGGCATCCGGGTAGTTAGTTAAGTATGCTGCATCTGCTGACCACATGTTTAATTTGGGACATCCTAAATTCTCTCTTAAGAAGCGGGGAAGTGTATGGGTAATGGAACACATAGTATAGGAGAGGATCTGTGGAGTTTTTAGGTAGGAGGGAAAGTATGTAGACTTGCCTCTGCCTTAGGCTATTTATCTGTGCCACTCCTTTTTTTCTTTTTTAAGAGCGAGTGTTTGCAAATAATGTTGCTTCCTGGGTAACACAGGCAGGTATTTATGAGCTTTAATCCACATGACAATATGCCCCTAAAACTGGATTTTCCTTTTACCTCCACAGTTGCAGTAACATTGCCCCTCTTCACTCCAGAGGGCGTGGCAGCCATCGCCCAGTGGGGTCTGCTGGCCCTGATAGGCTACTTTTTCCTGACGGTGGTTCTGCGTGTGGTGATTTGCATGACGAGGCGCGTGTTCTGGGTGGTGAAAACAGTCCTGGCCCTGTGGCTCTTCGGACTGATCGCCACAGACAAGACGGCGGCGGCGGACACCACAGCGGTGCGACTGGGAGGCCTGGTGCTGGGCTGCGTCCTCCTCAACCTGCTCACTGCCGGCTCCGAAAAGACTTGTACTGTGGAGAACCGGCTGAGCGGACTGGAGGGCAGGCTGAAGGCCGTAGAGAAGAGGAAAGGGGATTAAAGGGGAGTTAAGATGGACAGAGGTGTTGGTAATGCCTAATGTCGCTGAGAAAAAAATATTAACACTGCTGGTTTTCTGTACGTGTGTCAAAGTATTGTGGGAAATAAAGTAATCTCTGGGATTTTTAATCAGAAAAGCTTTTTTTCCTTTTTTGCCTTCAGAAAAAGTACCTAAATAATTAAACTACATGGTGTTTTTACAATGATCAAAAAAGTGTAAGCCTCTGACACACAAAGGTAAAGGCTACAGTAGTGTGCACAGAGGATTGGTTAATTCCACAAATAAGACTAAATAAAACCGTCCTCTTTCTCTATCGTCGTTTCTACGAATCAAGACAACGTTTTACACAATTTTTTTCAATTGAATAAGACAAATAGTTTACAGACAGTGTTGTTTGTTTTGCTCTGTGAACCTGTACTAAGGCAAAACAGTTCTTGGAGCTAAATGCTAATATCAGGGTGCTGCTAACATGCTGGTGAAAGTGGGGGTTATCCCAATGTTCCAAGGGCTCAATGTTTCCAGAATAACATGGCCTCAAATGGGACCTTTTTAATAATGTCATATATATATATATATTTTTTTTTATATAAAATACAGTTGTAAAGTAAACAACACTGACTTGATATGCTGTGTTAACTTTACCTGATTTACTCATCTTTATAGGCCTACCACTCGGTTGAGTTATGTTGCGCATAAGGTAAAAACAATGCTCCTATTTTCACTGTCCTTTAAATAGTACGTCTTTTCAGTCCACCTTCTTCTAGGACGTAAGCAACAACAATTTAATTCATGACCATAAACAGTACAGTCTGCAAATCTAATGGCAAAGTACTGGATAGAATCAAAACTTTGACCTGCTGGTGGTGCTAACAGCAAAATGCATTAGCATTCCTCCTTTGGGAACCATTTATCTCATGCTCCTTTCATAGCACGGCAGCCAGCCAGTAGCCAACTGGTAATGGGTACTCAGGGTGGCTTAGAACTTTTAGAAAATACTGAAATAATGCAGAATCTTAGCCAGCCAATGTCAGCTTTTGATGTCTCAATTTGACGTCACCAAAACCAACTTTGTATCTTCAACCCAGGCTGACCCATGTGGCCTCCGTAGCTCCTTTTCTTCTTTAACCTGATTAGACACTGCTCGGTCAGCTGGAAGCTTTTCAGATTCTCTGTGTTAACACACCAACTATTATCCTCACACTCCCCCACTCCACTACCACTCCAGTCGAGTGGAACAACCTGACCTCACTGACAGAATTATAATTCCCGCTAGCAGCAAAAAAAAACTCACTTCCCCCTCCTACACTTTGTTCTCGTGAAGTGCAAAGTGGGGCAGTTATGAATCAACCCAAACTTAGTGTTAGGTATCATCAGCTTAATATATATAGCCATGCATGACTATGTGATTCTAGACCTTCATGGATTTCCACAATGATTTTTTGATGGTAATCTTTTGGTAAAAATAAATGACCTGATAGGAGAATTTCTGAGTCACAAAGAGGATGTGTAGGAAATAGAGCATTCAACTTTGACGCTGATATGATGAATATGTCTTTATGAAAAGAATGGACCAAAATGTTGGTTTTACCTTTTTACTGACGAAAGCGCACAGAATGATCTGTATGACTGCAGTTTCTCTCAGATCTTCATAGCTTTTTATAGCGTTGTCTTTTAACTTTCAAGTTTTTCCGGCACCAACTTCACTGTTTTGATTCAGTCCCACAGTGTCATTTTTCACTTGAAAAAGCCCAGAGGAAGAAGATCAAGGCACAACTTCAAATAAATGCAAATGCACTGCAGGTCTATTGCAAGTGTAAATAAACAAAGTTAAGTCTGCTATCGAGGGCGCTCAACAACTTAAAAGTGCAATAATACTGTATGCCATTGTGATCAGAACTCCGAAGCAAGTGGACGAGAAAAAAATAATAAAGAATAAACAAACAATTGACCAATTCGTACTTTGACCTAGGTACAAGTTGACCTTGTTCTGTTGCAAACGGACTGGTATGTTGATGTTGATGAAATGTCATCTAAACAACAGTAAAACATATAAACTATAAAATCATGTCATAATATAAACACTTTAATCATTCTGCATTATAATCCTTTGAATAACATCAGTCAAATTGAAAGGTCAAAATCTCCAAATCTATCTGTCTGTCAGGCATACCTCAAATGCATTCCCCGTTATATAACCAGGATGTGGTTTAACTGGGAGGAGATTTCCAGGATCACTAATGGTAACAAATGTGTCTCCAAAGTATTGCTTATTGTCTCGTGCAACAAGAGGATTTACGACTATGTAGTTTTTCTTTAAAACACATAAAAAGGCCCAGCCGTACTTCAACTTCTGCTCGGTTGAGTTTCTCATGTGAACCGGTTGGTGTGGTGGGAAAGAATTTATGTGCTTGGGCGAGCTTCTGGCTGTGTGTGCCAGTGACTTGTTGTGTGGGTGGGTGCTGCTTGTAGTGTACATTGTGTGTGTGTGTGTGTGTGTGTGTTGTGTAAAGATGGAAGTAGAAGAAAGTCCAAAACACGAGACACCACAGCATTGTCTAATCAGCTTTTATGCAACTGATGCACCTAGGACACAGAATCACAACATGTACACTTGTTTAAAAACGGTTTTACAACACATATATCATGCGATTTAAAAAGGCTCCAGTTAGTGGTCAAAAAAACAACTCTACTACACTATGTTGAAAATATGACATGCTTCCTAAAATGTTCAAAAAGTGAACCATTCAAATGAAAACAGCTGACATCTGTTGACGTAAATAAATATTATAGTGTTACAGAAGATGCAGCTGTTTTGTTTTGTTTATATGTAAGATATAGAATGCTGAAAGAAGCATGTTGCACCTGTTGACAAATTTATGGCTTGCATGTGTGTGACTTTGTTATCACAAATGTATTGAAGAGTTATTTATACATATAGTAATATATGCAATACATTTAAGGCGCACCATCGACATGAGTGCAGTAGTTGTGTCAAGGAAAAGGCAACGGGTGCTGACATACAGTATCTCACAAAAGTGAGTACACCCCTCACATTTCTTCACATTTTTCTTTATATCTTTCCATGGGACAACACTGAAGAAATGACACTTTGATACAATGTAAAGTAGTCAGTGTACAGCTTGTATAACAGTGTAAATTTACTGTCCCCTCAAAATAACTCGACACACAGCCATTAATGTCTAAACTGCTGGCAACAAAAGTGAGTACACCCCTTAGAAAAATTTTACAAATTGGGCCCAAAGTGTCAATATTTTGCTTTGCCATCATTATTTTCTAGCACTGCCTTAACCCTCTTGGGCATGTAGTTCACTAGAGCTTCACAGGTTGCAACTGGAACCCTCTTCCACCCATTTATGACAGCATCACAGAGCTGGTGGATATTAAAGACCTTGCGCTCCTCCACCTTCTGTTTGAGGATGCCCCAAAGATGCTCAATAGGGTTTAGGTCTGGAGACATGTTTGGCCAGGCCATAACCTTTACCCTCAGCTTTTTAGCAAGCCACTGGTCGTCTTGGAGGTGTGTTTGGGGTCGTTATCATGTTGCAATACCACCCTGCGGCCCAGTTTACGAAGGTTGAGTGCACGTGGTCAGCGTCGTACACAGAGGTTGGCTTTGGAAAATAGACGTATGAGTGCTGCCAGCATTGCTGAAGGGCTTGAAGGGGTGGGGGGTCAACCTGTCAGTGCTCAGACCATACGCCGCACTCTGCATCATACTGGTCTACATGGCTGTCATCCCAGAAGGAAGCCAATTCTAAAGATGATGCACAAGAAACCCCACAAAAAGTTTGCTGAAGACAAACAGACTACGGACATGGATTACTGCAACCATGTCCTGTGGTCTGATGAGACCAAGATACATTTATTTGGTTCAGATGGTGTTAAGAGTGTGGAGCGGCAACCAGGTGAGGAGTACAAAGACAAGTGTGTCTTGCCTATAGTCAAGCATGGTGGTTGGAGTGTCATGGTCTGGGGCTGCTGAGTGCTGCCAGCACTGGGGATCTACAGTTCATTGAATTCTAACATGTACTGTGACATACTGAAGCAGAGCATGATCCCCTCCCCTTCATAAACTGGGCCGCAGGGCAGTACTGCAACATGATAACGACCCCAAACACACCTCCGAACGACCACTGGCTTGCTAAAGAAGCTGAGGGTAAAGGTTATGGACTGGCCAAGCATGTCTCCAGTCTTATTGAGCATCTTTGGGGCATCCTCAAACGGGAGATGGAGGAGCGCAAGGACTCTAATATCCACCAGCTCCTTGATGTCGTCATGAATGGGTAGAAGAGGGTTCCAGTGGCAACCTGTGAAGCTCTAGTGAACTACATGCCCAAGAGGGTTAAGGCAGTGCTAGAAAATAATGATGGCAAAACAAAATATTGACACTTTGGGCCCAATTTGGACATCTTTTCTAAGGGGTGTACTCACTTTTGTTGCCAGCAGTTTAGACATTAATGGCTGTGTGTCGAGTTATTTTGAGGGGACAGTAAATTTACACTGTTATACAAGCTGTACACTGACTACTTTACATTGTATCAAAGTGTCATTTATTCAGTGTTGTCGCATGGAAAGATATAAAGAAAAATGTGAAGAAATGTGAGGGGTGTACTCACTTTTGTGAGATACTGTATATCTACACAAACGCTATGATACAACTTTAAAACATTTAGATATGTGTGCGCAGGACTCTTGCGTGGAAATAAAAAGGTTATTTTGCCGATATTAAGTAAAGTATCCACAGCTCATGTGAGGTTAATTCTCATTCTGGATCTACACTAAATGGTGTAATGCAGGCATCAAATACAACAAACCACTTTAAAATACACTAGCAGATGAAAGACAAAGGACACGGCAACGTCTACTACTTTTCCAAAATGGAGAGCTTTGGGGATAGATGGAGAGATAAGGCTAAGTTATGTTTATTGTCTTCCCTGAAAAATGATCAAGTCAAGGTCTGGTCTGCGACAAATGATGTGTCCCTGACAGAACCACAGGAACGAAGAAAGCTATTCACTCAATGAGAATACAGCACTGTCTCTCAGTGAGACGCAAGAGGTAGGAAGTCACTGTAAATAATGCAGGCACTCTCAGTTTGGAAAAAAAACAAGTTTTTACGGAAGATTGCTCTTTGACCTATGGCTTAAAACCTGTGAACCTTGGTCTAACACATGTGGCCATCGAAAGGCTGAAATGGTCATAGTAAAACTTAAAATAAATGAGACTAAAGCAGGTGCAAAATATGGTCTCCAGGGAATGCGCCTATTTGGCGCCTTGCCGAGCAGTTAGGTGAGAAGATTGATAGCACTCTCATGTCAGTTCAGAGAATATGAAGCTACAGCAGCCATCGGTGAAGAGACATATCACCCATAATGACAAATGTTAGCCTGGCTCCGCCCGCCCGCCTACTTCCGGCCAAATTTTATTTTCCCTTCAGTAGTCAATCTGGGTGTACAGCCCATTTCCCAGTTTTGCTGGAGATTCGACAACCGGTCCAATCAGCGAACAGAGCGAGTGGCTGAGAACGATGACGTCGAAGTCGCGCTCCAGTTTCAGTTGCCAGAAGCCGGCTCATGACACACGTGACGACCAAACGTTATGCAATTGGTTGGCTAATCCAGAGTGGCACTGGGCAGATCCAATAGTTTTAAACTTTAACAGACACCCGCCTCCATGAGTGAACGTTTGCCAATTAAAGCACTGCCAGACCTTCTGTACAAATGAAATGAAGTACGATGGTCTGGTAGCACCAGGCTAGACAAATGTCACACCGATAAAAGAATTAGTAAAATTTTTGAATGTTCCATTTCAAAATCAAGGCCTTCACAGGAAGTTGAATTGGTCTGAGTTAGAAACATTACAGACATTATATTCTGTACTGAGCAGTGGAGCAGAGGGTAAGGAAATTTCAAAGCGCTGCCTGGGGTCAGAGTTGACAGGGACTGGGACAGGGACAGGGACGGGGATGGGGGCGGCCTGGGCTTCGGGCTGCGCTGCTGAAGCCATAACCTGGAGAGCAAAGACAAACATGTTACTGTGTATCACCAGGAAAAGGCCTGAATTAAAGATGTAGTATGTAATATCGGAATGTTTAGAGTCACCTTATGTTGAAAGTTCTAGATTGCAATGTCATTTTTTGGTCATGTGAGATACAGTGGAGGAAATAAGTATTTGATCCCTCACCGATTTTGTAAGTTTGCCCACTTACAAAGAAATGAGCGGTATTTAATTTTAAAGCTAGGTTCATTTTAACAGTGATAGACAGAATATCAAAAAGAAAATCCAGAAAATCACATTAAAAAAAACATATACATTATTTTGCGTTTCATTGAGTGAAATAAGTATTTGATCCCCTACCAACCATAAATAATTCTGGCTCCCACAGATTAGTCCTCGTGCTTTAAAAAAGTATTAATGGTCCGTAAAAATGGGTTGTGGATGGGTCTTCTAGCACGTCAATTACCCTAAAAATACAGCAAAGGCAACAAGGGAGTGGCTCAAGAAGAAGCACATTAAGGTCAAGGAGTGGCCTAGCCAGTCTCCGGACCTTAATCCAATAGATCTGTGGAGGGAACTGAAGCTCAAGCGACAGCCTCGAAACCTTAAAGATTAGGAGAGGATCTGCAAAGAGGAGTGGTCCAAATATCCTCCTGAGATGTGTGCAAACCTGGTCATCAAATACAAGACACATCTGACCTTTGTACTTGCCAACAAGGGTTTCTCCACCAAGTACTAAGCAATGTTTTGATAGGGGATCAAATACTTATTTCACTTAATGAAATACAAAATAATTTCTATCTTTTTTTATGTGATTTTCTGGATTTTCCTTTTGACATTCTGTCTATCACTGTTAAAATAAACCTAGCATTAAAATTATAGACCGTTAATTTCATTGTAAGTGGGAAAACTTACAAAATCAGTGAGGGATCAAATACTTATTTCCTCCACTGACTATGTTTTCAAGCCCCTCTCTTTTCCCCTTGGCCATGAAAGAGAGGACCTCATGGTGATGATGTAAGCATGTTTTTTTCACAAAAATTTCTTTTTTGCATGTAAAAGTAAATGTTCTTGCTGTCAACTTTATCGATTGTTGTGCCTAATCAAAAAACTTCTATTACACATGTTGATGAACTACCAACATATGAAACCATGTGATGATGATAACTGAAAATTAGCCTGAATTGCTGAGAGAGGTAGTTTTATCTCAAATTGTGGCAGTGGGGTAAATTGAGACAAATGCTCTGGGGTAAAGTGAGACAGTGTCTGTGCCCTCTTTTAATGAATCCATTATATTTGAGGTAACAAGGAGACTAGTTTGAAAATACAAAAGACACTGTGGGCTGGAGGTGGGGGTTGATGGTTGAAGGGGTGTCAGCAAGGGCATGGTTTGGCACGTATGTATGTGGGGGACAGGAGAGTGACCTTTAACATCAATAGACATCAAATGACAGCTGGCTCTAAGGGTCCTGTGTTCTGACCCCCAGACTGTGTTTTAATCTAACTGGTTCTATCTGTCATTTGAATGTTAATTATTGAATATGAATTATATGTTGTATTTGCTCAGAGTTACTTTCAAGTGTTAAGAAAAATGTTTTGCTTAATTGACCAAACCCCATGATTCTGTTACTAGTCCGACATTAGTTTTGTAATATTTGGTTTTCAAGCTAGCTGTCAGGATTCTAACTGTTACAATTTGTGTTGTTACGGTAGTTTCCGAGTGGAAAAAGTAAGTGGTTCAGTTTACCCCCTTGATTTTTCTGGTCTGTCTCAGTTTACCCTACAGCTGGGGTAAAGTGAGACACATGACAACTTTTTTTTAAACAATCATATTTTCACTGCCCTTTGACTTGAATAAATTCTGCTAATACCCATTTCTAGGAAACATCCTGAATTAATGGGAAATGTGTAAATTTGAGTGATAAATCATTTTAGCTCGCTTAGAGGGGAGCAAATGTAAAAAGTGTCTCAGATGACCCCATTCTCCCCTACTTCTTCTCTGTCTTCGAACAGGTGCATTTCCCCAGGACACCAACTTTAAATAAAATAGCGTTTGGCTGTTAAGTTTGTAAATTTTTTGCAATTGAGGGACATGGTGGTGCAACATGGCAACCTCTGTGGAAGACAGCAGTGAATGTCAGGCTGTCTGACTAAACTTATGCTCAACTTTAACTGTTTAAACACTGAGAGACAGTAATTCTGCATAGTGTTTTCTCCATAGCACATGCACCCAAAAGGCAAAATTAGGCCACTGTACGGGGAACCTAATTATGATTCCTCTACCATACCGGCATCTAAGAGGGATCCTTTGGCTGCATCTTAATAGATAATAGCATGGAGGAACAGGGCACTGATCACAACCTTTCTGAATCCAGTTGTTTGGTGTTTTGTGAACCCAACGGAGCCTTCAAGGCAGCGCTGCCTGGAAGGCACCATTGGGGGCACAACAGTTATGGTTAGGGTTAGGGTTGGTGCATTGAAGGCTCCGTTGGGGGCACAAAACAACATCGATCCTGAATCCACCACTGTTGAGAAAAAAAATTGACCACTAGTTGCGCTATGGAGCAATATTTTTATGAATAGGTCACACTTGCGGGTTTCAAACCTTTAGGACAAATCATCTTAACAAATGTTTTTTTTTTTAAGGAAATGCACCCATTGAAATGTTAGCCCTTAAGGTCTCTTTGAAAAAACTCCACGGGGCACCTTCAATTCGGATAAGCAGTGATCATCACAAACAATAAACTGGAAGATCCCAAACCACCAAGAGAACCCAACTTGGTCTGCAAATACTACTACAACTGCAATTATTTGTATCAAGTGTTTGAGTGTCTGTGTGCGTATTTGCAGGTCCATGTTTGCTCAGACTAAACAGGTCATACCTCAGAATAAGGCGGCGGCATATTCGCAGTAGTTGGATTTTGTATCTGCAGAGAGAAGAGACACACAACATATTAGTAGGAGGATTCTCAGAAAAAACTCCACAGGGCACCTTCAGATAAGCAGTGACACACAAACAATAGGCCTGTAACGGAGAGCCAGCAATAAATCCCAATTTGGTCTGCTATACTATGTGAACTCTGCAATTATTTATTTATCAAGTGTTTGAGTGTATGAGTGTGTATTGTGCGTGTCCATGTTTGCTCAGACTGATCAGGTCATACCTCAGAATAAGATGGCGGCGGCACATTCACGGTAGTTGGATTGTGTATCTGCAGAGAGGAGAGACACACAACATATTAGTAAGAGAGGAGAGAATAAACTATTTCTACCAGAGGCAACAAACACACACACACACACACACACACACACACACACACACACACACTTACCAGAGGGACAGTCGGAGTATAAGAAGGCTGAGCAGGGTAGAGACTGACTGGTTCTTGCCTCGGTCTAACAGGCTGCAGTTTGAATGAAACAAAAACACAATGGGGGCACATGACTTCAACAGCAGGACGTTTAACTGAACATTATTGCACACACATAGGCTGCACATTACTGTCAGGTAGCAGAATGCATTCACCTCATGGTCATAATGCATAACAGCAGGTTCAGCCTCAGGAGTCACAGCTTTGTCCTTTTTGGAGGAGCTCTTCTCACAGTAGCAGCTCACGCAACAACAAAGGATAAGTGCACCGAGGAAGACGCCAAAACCAATACCAATACTAGCTGGATCAAAGGTGTCTTCTGAAAAAAGGAATCCACAGAAAATGCACCAGCAAGAGTGTAAATCACTAATCGCGCAATTTGCAAAAATGTCAAATATTTTCTTCTGCTTTGCTTCCCTCAAATGTGAGGAAACCCCTGCATTCCTGCCATGTGAATCACTGTACAGTGATGTAACAAATGACGGAACTTGTGATTGTAACTTATAACCAGGTTGAAGATAGTAAATAGGTAGGACTACAGTACGTGAAAGTGAAAAGTAAAAGAGGTGTAAACACACTGGTCAGGGGACACACATTAGGTAAGAGAACCAAGTTGTCTATAGTTATGAAACTTTTGGAAACTGCCTTGAATAAAACGAACAAAAATAGCTAAAATAAAATAAATAAAAAGTACAAGATGATGATTTATTAACACGATCAGCTGACACTTATTTTGAACAACAAAAAAGAAAACTTGTTACTCACCATCACCCTCCATTGTCACATACACATTTACGGCAGTGCCACCTTCTCCATCTGTGAACTCAAAGTGCCCGCTGCAAGCCATTTGGAGGTGTTTGTTTGTAATCCCACAAGACCTTACCCATTCAAACCCGAAGCAAGACGAATATTCTCTCTGCAGCTGGCCTTCAGAAACTATCATAGTCTCAAACCCATAGTCAGAGAAGTGTTTGATGTTGCAGGACTCCGCTGGCAGATCAGAGGTGAAGCGGAAGTATTCACCAACACTCTTTGTAACGGTCTCTTCAAGTGCTGGAAGACAGAGGATATCAAAGTGATTCTCCACCCAAAAACCAATCACTCATCCCATGTTTCCTCAAAACTCTGTGTTGAGGAAACATGGGATTTTTGAGTTTTTGTCTTTCACGTGGCATGGCAGCTGTGGTCAGTGTTTTGGGGCAAAAGGCTTACTTATGAGTTTTCTAACAAACCCAGTATTACCATGACCCATAAGGCCGTCTAACTAAAAAAATGTATTGACGTTTGTTTGTTTATAGTCATGTGTTTTATGACCTAGGGCCCGGTATGATATTACACTCAAATGCTTAAGACCAGATGATCATGAAAAAAGTGTGAATGCCACGTTGTCTTAAGAGAAAAGAAAAGTGAAAACTTCCAAGGATCCTTACCTTTTACATGAAGGTTGAATATGGAAAGTGTTCTACCATCGTTGTCTGTCATGATGTAGCGACCAATGTCTTTCTGAGTCACTGCTTCTATCACATAGTTGTTGCCTTCCACCTGCCCCCTGCTGTTCTCTTGGGCAGGTTTGTCACGTGTCCACAAGACGACTTCTTGTCCATAATAATGCAGTGGTTCTTGAGAAGTGGGACAAAACAGGGTACAATGTTGAAAAAATACAAGCCCTATGTTTAGGCAAATTTAATAACATGTATGTTTCCAACATACTAAGCTACTGAGCTAAGCTTTGACACAACCGCCCAGTTTTTGTCCTTTTTATCAAAATGGGCTTTTTACCTTGCCATTCCTTATTTTGGGTCAACACCGTCAGACACCAAAAATAAATGAATTTTCCCTCAATGAATGCTAGACCCATAAGATGTATATGGATCACAAAAATTCACCAAGACTGACAGAGGCCACAAAAAGTAGTTTCAAAATGCATATGATTATGCATTTTTTATATCGATTTTCCTGTATGCTTTTTAGTTTAATATAGTTTTTACTTTAAAATTAACAGCAATCAAGATGTGTTTCAAATTCCAAAACACACTCTCATGTTAGGTGACTGGTTAGATTTTCACATACGACCAACCATTCCTCAACAACTATGAATTATCATTATGTATTGTTATCAAAAGAATATAAATCTGACGGAGTTGATACATATCTGACGGAGTTGACAAGTATATTTTATGGATTTGAGATATCGGACGGTGGTGACAAAAACCCTGATAACCATCAAATACGTAGAATAATCAATCAATCAATCAACAGTGATTTAATAACAGCATATTATTGGTTCAGCATTAATTCAAGATTCACATTGCAGTCTTTCAATCAGACTAGCTCTAAAAGACTCACACCAAATCGCCTCATTTTGTATATCATCCTGTACTTTTTTAAGAATCATCCATGACTTAGAAGATTGTGAGAGTTTCCATAAATACAGTATATAGAAAAACTTAAACTCCGTCATTGGCCTGTCACCACCGTCAGACAGGAAATTTGACGGAGGTGACATCTGACGGTGTTGACATATTTAACGTTTCTTAAACAAAACAAATGGAATGTATCTAGTAGCCATTTGGTATTTCTGTTGATGTTAGGTGTTAGTATGAACTACTTCAGGAAAATAAAATTATCACAACATTAAAAATAACTTCTTCAGAAATTGTAAGTCGGTGTTGACATATCATTGTTGTGAAGCAGGACTTTCAAGATTTGGAATGTAAAATATTCTAAAACTACAAGACTTATAAGAGCCTGTCTGACTCTAATGTACTCTGCAGAGGTAGAATGTGACAAGAGGTCCTTCATAGTGACAGCTGCTCCTTATTTTGCTTGATTTTATTACATTTGTTGACAAAAAGTGTCCCATCACTTAGAAACCTTATAAAACATGAATGTGTTGTAGAAAAACTGTTTTTATTGATATGAGAGATTATTTAATGTTGCTTTTGATTAAAATAAGTATTTTTAATCATTAAAGTACATTTGTAATAAGTGTTATTGCATATGAATGATTGAACCCTTCTCTGTGGACACACTGTTTTGGACGTCGTGAGAAGGTAACAAGTGTCATATATTTGACATAATAATGATACAATTTAATTTAAGGGGATACTTGTGCTCCAGACATTATATTCCTAATGCCTAATAACATCTACAATTTAAAATATTTTTTACTTTGAAACATAACAGCAGTTACAGTCTTTTTTCATACTAACGTTTCTCAAAAATAACTGATTTATTTTTACTGAAATGGATGGATTGGGCCTTTCTGTGCAGTCTCATGGTGTATGTGTTCCCGTACTGCTCCTCCTCCGATGCCAGGCCTAGAGAGAAGAGGACCAACAACAACAAAAAAATCACTGACAGGTTACTCCCAGGAATCTCCTTGTTAAATGTAAGACTTTGTAATACCATATAAATGTAATGCCAACATCATGGCCATACTTGCAAAAGTAGGAAGGATATAATGGAAATGCTAACGTTGTTTAAGGTACTTTTAACAACAAACATTTATTATAAATCCACATAAATATACTCACATTGGTTTAATACAACAATAGCAATAGCGTTGTGAGTATAACACAATCAAAAAAGTGCTTATTCTTACACATATTATTTTGAGAATATCAAATGTAATGCTTTTAAGACCCTGTGAGAACCCTGCACTGAGTACAAATCTTTGTGAAAGAAGGCTTGCTCACATTAGCGCTGTTGGGACATGCATCTTTATTTGAGCTTGTTTGACTAAAACACATTCAAATGTCAATGAATAAGTAGCAACCTTTTATAAATAAGTAATACACCTGGAAATGTATATAATAGATATATTTTTGTATAGATGTATGTATATAATATATATAGATATATGGATTATATAAATATAAAAAAAAAAAATAATAATTATAGTATCAAATTGTATATTTGTATGGATTGTATCAAATATAGTATAACCAATTGTATAGATTTGTAAAAAGGATTATAAAGAACACAGGAAGCTAATATAATAAATATAAATTATTGAGCTGTGGAAAAGGGGTAGGATCAAATAAGTTTATACTTCTTCCTACTCCTTTTCAGGCATATCAATTCAATATGTCATTTGTTTATTTTGTTTATTTTTATTTCTTTTGTGAAATCATTTGAACATATTTTTTTATTGTATTTTCATGCTTTTCATTTTTTTTTGATATGTCTGAAATAAATTGAATCAAATCAAATCAAATCAAGAAGTGAATGCACATATACTTCACAGTATATCACCATCTTATCATAGGTCCTTAACATTAACCCGCTGTAAATGCTCGGGATTGAGTTCAAAGATGTGCAAAAAAATGCCACAACGAAAAAATACAGTCCTGCAATCAGTCAAAATAATTTTGGTCAAAATCAGTGACTCATCACGATCCTCGACCTTTCAATATAGTGTGGGCACTGAAGAAAATCTGGTGTTGATATACAGCCTAGGTTCTGTAAACTGGTATGTAAACAAAGGGACCCATCGTAGCTAGGAACACCAGTTTACAGAGCCTAAGCTGTGAATGAACACCAGATTTATATTCCGGACAGGCAGAGTACGGACAGGTAATGGATCTTGAGGGCCTACAACAAGCATTTTCCAGAATCACTGTGTCTTTAATACTCAGCCTAGGCTCTGTGAAAGGGCATGTTGCTAGCTACTGCAAGCCCTGTTTGTTTATATAGCAAACTCTTTGTTTAAATAACAGTTTGCAGGGTCATGGCTGTGTACCAGAATTGTTTTCAGCGCACACACAGTAGTCTGTGGACATGAAGCGGATCGTGAGGAGGAGGAGATATTCACTGATTTTGACATGAGGTGATTTTGACAACAAGTGTTTCCCCGAAATCGCTGACTCCACCTTTAATAGTTGAGAGTAAAAGTAGGCTGTTGAAGTAAGATTTAGCTGAATGAACTTCAATAATTAAAAGTGACCTACTGACCCCTTATAAGAATTATTTAAAAAGGCACCAAAAGTTCTTTAATGTACAGATTTTTTGTTTTGTTTGTTGTGTTTGTGCCTTAAGCACAAGGCAACCTAAAATAAATAGGCTTACAAGCATTGCAGGACTCAGACTTATCTAGGCTACATAACTCAAAACACCAGTGCAACACTGGTGGTATGACGGTATGCAGTGCATACCTATTCTATACCCAACTCATTCTATGTTATGAGCTCAGCTGATCTATGTTATGTGCATAGGACTACACATGAAAGTATAATCAGTAAGCACTGCATAGCCTACAGGTGTTAAAGAAATGTTGTGAGGGAAGAAGTGCAAAAATGTTCTCCAAAAGTGTAGGACTGGAAAGAAGAATAAATGGGAAATGAAATTGTCCACTCCACACTACCGGGTAGGCCTAAATGTAGGCTATGGGAAATAGTCTGCCTACTTCCTGAGGCTACCACCGATTCACCATTACTTTAGCCTACTTGCAGTTGAATCTTGAATGAAAACTCTTACAAAGCAGTATTTTACACTTACTCACCCACTGACAAACAGGCGCTCAGCAACAACACCACAATCATCCTCTGCTGTCTGTCCATCCAAACCAGAAGTCCAGAGAAAACGAAAACCGCCTTCGACCAGTCAGCGCACTGTGCGTTCTTGTAGTTCATCAAGACATTACCAAAAACGGGGAAACACTTTAATGCATGCCCGGTATTAAGATAGTGGTTGTTCAATGCTTATGTTGTGGCCATAGAGGTCGTAGCCCACTAGCGTGTATTGCGGGGTAGGAATGTTGGTATTGGGCCCACTTACCCACCGAACAGGGCGTGGTCTTATCGATAGAGGAGGCCTTCTGCTCGTGATGCGTTCGAGTGCAGTCGGAAATGTCATAAGGCCCTTAACTAGGTAACGGGAGTTCATCCTCGGTTGGAAAAGTCGAAACTTTGAAAGGAGATTTATTTTTGAGGTAAGCATGTGTAAGCCATAAAAAGTATTTTTCTGCTGGCCCCTGTTAAAAGGAATTATTTTTATCCAGAGTTGAGGAAGGAAAACAAGTAGGCTAGAAGATCTATTTCAAATCCTAAACATTTATTTTTTAAATTGAGTGAGCAAAAAGCATGTAGGCCTACATGGTTCTTACAGGTTTGGAAAATCACAGTCCACTTTGCAGCTAATCCACATGTAGCCTAGTTATCTGAAACCAACCTCCCCATTAAGACCCCAAAATAATGTTTGTAACATAGTCAAATACACAGTGCTTCTGATTGGTCGACAGTAGCTGGGGGTAGGCCGTAGATCCCAGGCTTGACCTCCCCTAGCGCACCAGGCTGGTCCCAGCATCTTAGCGCCATCCATCCCATGGTGGAAGATACCTGTAAGAATTCTCCACTCTCCTTTTGGGGAGTGAAGGCCCTGAAGGTCGTTGCTATGCTGGTTGTCATGCGAGCTAAGCTCTCACAATTGTTATCTCTAACTCTGGGGAATGGAATGATTTCAGACGTTAGGTAGCTACACTTGTGTCTTGTGAGATGTGCAGAGTTACAAAAATAGAGAAGGGCAGACGGTCAACTATCTACCGAAACTGTCTTCTTCGTGCTCGTTTAATGTTTTCATGTGCTCTTACATATATATGAAGGCCAGGGGCCTCTTTAGGAATGTGCAGTGCCTGTAACATATGAATGTGTTTAAAATAAAGTCAAGTGGTTAAGTAACATATATGAGTTTGAATTGTATTACTCACACATTCCCTCTCTTTACACCTCTTAAAGGTGTAAAACCCCCTATGCAACAGTTACAAGGCTGACGTCTGCTTCTACAGCCCACCTCTCGCTGACCGTCATCTCCATAACAGAACAGACTAAATGCTGTATGCATAAGTAGTAGGGGTGGGAAAAATAATCGATTTTCCGATTAATCGCGATTCTCTATCGAACGATTCCAAATCGATTAATAAAAGTTAGTAATCGATTTATTTTACTAGTATTTAATACTAGTATTTCCTGTGCCACTGCGCATGCACACCACACAAGTGTGAGTTGTTAAATGTGGCGACAAAAGGGCAGAGCAAACCCATATGACCTGCACTGGCTTTGTGTCTGTTTACGTATTTGTATGAGAGCTGAATTCCAAGCCATACTTTTTGCACAATGTGTTGAAATGACATAGAAAATAATAGAATATAAATCCTATAGAAACATGATTCACAAGAGTAGAAAGAAAATTAAACTGAATCGGTTTAGTTTTTACATACTTCCATATTGTGTTGAAATGCAAGCTGCATTGATTATTGCGCTGGTCATATAAGGTCATATTTGTGACAAGAAAAGCTTTTTCTCTAATACAATATTAGAGAAGGTAATTCATCTGTTGATTGTATTTAATGATCATCACAAAAGTAGGAAGTAATTAGCAAACTCTGAGTAGCAAACTCAGATGTGTATATAAATATATTTTTGAAAATCACACATAGGTATGTACGTAAAAAAAAATTGCATCGAGATGCATTGAGGATCGATTTTGAATCGAATCGTTGACCTCGGAATCGGAATTCGATCCCTAATAAGTAGGGGAGACCGGCTATGAAAGTAACACGGGTAGAGTTGTAACATCACCAGTTCAACCAATCAGGGAACAGAAATGAGCCACATGACAGTTTCAGTCTCCTCAGACTTCCTTTACGATCACTCATGGAAATTTTCCAGTTGTTGGCGCCATTTCTCTCGGAGTTACAAGAGAAATACCTTTTTTTTTCTTTTCTTCGAGATATTTTTTGGGCATTTTTATGCTTTATTGATAGTGTAGAGACAGAGTTGAAATGAGTTGTATCAGGTAAAACTATAGTTTCTCTAGTAATGAATGGTGTATCTCCCTCTTGCTAAAGTCAAAGCACCATGCTTATACAGCTAGCTAAACATGGATAACAGTGCCAGTAATATATATGTTATAACATATAACATATGTTACAACTTACCCCGGCACTGTTATCCATTGGAATCAATGCACATAGAGACAATTAATTTACTAGCGTGAGGAGACACACACTCACTCACACAGACATACACTCACTCACTCACACACACCTACACACACACACACACGATGCATGTCACTATCTTCATTAATATCTAATTCTCTAATATTAATAATAATTTAAGAATATTTTTGGTGAATCTATTTTCCAACCTACCCTGTTGTTTATGCTTATCTATAAATGGACCTATCAAATGAAGTCCCATTGTTTTTTTGCATTTTGTATACTTGTTACATCCTACCCCAGTAGGTGTTACAATCTACCCCGGTAGTGGGGTAGGTTGTAACAAAGGTAAAATTGTATTTGTCATAATCTCACAAATTCCGTGATACAGTTGAGGAAATTTAAATGGTTGCCACTTGTAGTAGACAAATATGGGTACTTTGCCTAAAAGATCCAGAACTGTAGCTTTAAAATAAATGGTAGTTTAAGTGCTCAGGAAAAAAGTGTTACTTTCATACCCGGTCTCCCCTACCTCATACAACCCCACTTAAATAATACTGAACTATCCCTTTGAATAATCCAAAATTAAAGTTGTTATTATGCCAGCAAATTGCTTTTAGTAGCCTATTGTTCGATTCGGCCTTTACCACTGGTGGAAAGTAGCCTACATGTAGGCTTCTCAGACGCTGTTCTTTTTTGATGTATAGGCCTACTTGAGTAATTCCATTTCCAGTAGTCTACCTGTACTTTTAGTTCAGAGAAATATTGTGCATCTTACTTCACTGCATATATTTAAACCCTTTAAAAAAAGTTTTTAGGTAATAAAGATATAGGGGAAGGAGAGGTGATTTGTGCATTTTGGAAGTTGCAAAACCCATTGTTTCTAGAAAACCGTGGAAGAAATTGGAAATGTGACCACATATTTAAGAAGAGCCATCCATTTGACTCATCCTGTAAAGAAGGGAGACACAAGGAATAAGATATAAGCACATTTAAGCTCAAAAAACTGTGTTTTGCCTTTCAAAGTAAAATTTCCATGATCAAGGTTTTTTGATTATTGTGTCTGAACAATTATAGACACGTTTGAAAACATTTGACACATGTTTTAGTGCTTTGGTATGCTACACTTTGAGTCTATATAATTAGCACAATGTCAACCCTAAATTGCTGCATCATGCCTATTATCCAAAATTCTGGGGATGGGGTGATTTGTGCGCAAGGGCCTGGGTGAGTTATAAGTAAGTAAGTAAGTAAAATGTATTTATAAAAGCACATTTATGACAGTTTGCACTGTCCAAAGTGCTGTACATAGTGCATTCAGTAGGTAAACAATGAAGGTAAAATAACAATAACCAAAATAAAAGACGTAAAGCCCATACATCCACATAAACACAGATAGTAGTGCAGAGGTAAGTAAGTAGTGCAGAGGTTAATGGGGAGGAAACACCAGGGTGTACATATGGGTTTTGAGCCTTGATTTAAAGGCAGAAATGTAGGGGGAATCACATTTGTCAGGTGGCAGTTGGTTCCACAAGCACGGAGCAACTAGTGCAAAGTACATTTCTGAGAGTTGTGCCAGTGGCATGGCTGTATACGCTGGTCACCAAAAGAAAGTGATTGTCTACAGTAGCTCAGAAGAGAGTGACATCTCAATTCCACTTAACGACACCACTGATGAGAGTTCAGATGGCCAGAAAGATGATGATGGTGACTTTGTCATTGTGACAAGACAACTTTTTTTCCGAAAGCTATATTTCTTAAACAGTTTATTCCAGATCCAAAGTTTTTATTGCCAGGGATGCACAACATCCTGAAATATATGTACATATTTGAGTTGGAGACATAACTGTCAAGGCCTCACTTTAAAATCACTTTGAGTAAAAAGTTGCACAAATCACCCCACCTTCCCCTATAGCCTAATATATAGGCTATACATAAATAATGCTTTGTTTTGTTTAGATGTAAAAGATTGAATGCTGAAAGAAGCACATTGCACCTGTAGACCACTTTATGGCTTGCGCTCGTGTAACTTTGTATCACAAATGTTTTGATAAGAGTTATTTATATGAAGTAATACATTTAACCCTATAAAGCCTGAACCATGAAATAAATGACGGAAAATTCAAATTATTTGAAACTGGAGTTCTTATTGGACCTTCTTACATAATCAAAAAAAAATAATCAAATAGCAATTTGCATATATTATGAGTTTTAATTTGTATCATTTGTGATACAACTAGCAATTTATTGCTTAATTTTTTTTATGTAAAAAACAAACAATAACATATTAAATACATAATTGTTAACCCATTCAACTATGAGTTCCTTAAAGAACCTTTTTGAGTATTTAATACATGGAAGATACCAGTTTTAATTGAGTATGACAACATTATACAGAATACAGGATATGTATCCGCTATAATGAAGCTATCACGCAGCAAATGAAAAACCCACAAATGGAACCAGTATGTTGGAAGAGCATTTCAGAGAGGATTTCAGTTAGTTTGGCAACTTTTTTTTTTTTATCACAGCCACTTTATTTAGCTATTTATTATGCGTATGTAAAAATAAAACACAGGTTATAAATATCTCAATTTCTACTCTAAATATACCTAAATATTTGATTTCAACCTTTAATTAGTTTACTGGAATGATACAAAGTATGTTTGCTGCTTCATGAAATGCATAATGTATGAAATAAAAAATAAAAAAGACGATTGACAAAGTTGGAGATTCCTTGTGTTGTATACCTGCTGTATTTATTTTGACACACACTTTTTCCACACGGTTTTACTACAAAAAAAGTTATGAAATGTTAAATAAGTTTGCATTGCATCTATCCAGTAAACATTCATATTGAAGTGTCAGTTACACTTATATATATTAGTTAGTTATATTTATTAGTTATATTTTTCTAACATTTTTTTTTAAAATTGGCAAAAAAAATCCATAAAATAACCCTTTTGGATCACTGCATGAAGTCACCCATGTTGGATGTCTGAATTGAAGGCTCTCTGGGGCATGAATAATTGCCTCTGGTGGATTCTCCGATCATTGCATGTATTTGATTGTATACCTCAGGTTTTCAGGAAGAAATTTATCACACTGATGATGAAGAGGTTGTAATGGATTTAAATGGCCTGTATTGACCAGAGTTTGCTGAGCGGGTAGTCTTAAAGGTTGGAAGGTCACTGGTGAGAGACGAAAACACCTATGTAAGGACATGTGTTCGACTTGTTGTGGTGAAACGATCTGTCTATTTGTAGAAGATTAAGACACGTGGTGCACCTCACACAGAGATATAAACGCAGTACTGTAACTTTAAGAGAGTGCCATTGCGGCTCTCAGCCTGCTGCTTTGATGCTACCATGAAATCCTCCTGTAAAACGTCCTGATGGAATCCCTGAAATAAACCTGAAACTGATGAACTGTCCAGTCTACCGCCTTTGTCTTTGTCGCCATGGGGAAACGATTCGGCACTACAAGGTCTCAAAGATTATGTATCAAATATGATACGTATGGCGCTACAGGGTTAAAGCGCAACATCGACATGAGTTCAGTGCAGAGTTGTTTGTAGGAAAAGGCAACCAGTGCTGTCATACAGTATGATATCTACACAAACGCTATGATACAACTTTAAAACATTTAGATATGTGTGCGCAGGACTCTTGAATGCCTATAAAAAGGTTATTTTGGTGATATGTTAAGTATCCACAGTTCATGTGAAGTTAATTCTCATTCTGGATCTACACTAAACGGTGTAATGCAGGCATCAAATACAACACACCACTTTAAAATACACTACTAGATGAAAGACAAAGGACACGGCAACGTCTACTACTTTTCAAACATAGAGAGCTTTGCGGAGAGACGGAGAGATAAGGCTACGTTATGTTTACTGTCTTCCCTGAAAAATTATCAAGTCAAGGTCTGGTCTGCAACAAATGATGTGTCCCTGACAGGAACGAAGAAAGATATTCACTTGATGAGAATACAGCACTGTCTCTCAGTGAGACGCAAGAGGTAGGAAGTCACTGTAAATAATGCAGGCACTCTCAGTTTGGAGAAAACTTTTTTTTCGGGAGATTGCCCTCTTGACCTATGGCTTAAAACCTGTGAACCTTGGTCTTACACATGCGGCCCTCGAAAGGCTGGAGGGTCATAGTGAAACTTACAATAAATTAGACAAGGGCGCAACATATGATCTTCACTTTTTTTTAACCAAATTGTCTTAAAATTTGGCACGTGGAACATTTAATTAGCAGTACGTGAAGGAACAGATCTGTCAACGTGTGAGTGGTAATTAAACGTGTTGCTTTCTGTGTCCGTCCCCTTATATCAACAGAATCAATCAGGAAATGCGCCATTTTGGCTCCTAGATGAGAAAATTGATGGCACTCTCATGTCAGTTCAGTGAATATGAAGCTACAGCAGCCATCGGTGAAGAGACATTATCCATAATGACAAATGTCACACCGATCAAAGGATTAGTAAAATTTTTGAATGTTCCATTTCCAAATGAAGGCCTTCACAGGAAGTTGAGTTTGTCTGAGGTATAAACATTACAGACATTATATTCTGTACTGAGCAGTGGAGCAGAGGGAAAGGAAAGTTCAAAACGTGGCCCGGGGTCGGAGTCGACGGGGACGGGGACGGGGACTGTCGGTGCTTCGGGCTGCGCTGCTGGAGCAGGAACCTGGAGAGCAAAGACAAACATGTTACTGTGTATCACCAGGAAAAGGCCTGAATTAAAGGTGCAGTGTGTAAAATCTGAATATTTAGAGTCACCATATGGGGAATGTTCTAGATTGCAACGCTCCCTTGGTAAACCCATCACTTTAAAGTAATTACAGAAGCTACAATGGCCTTCAAGGACGAGAAGATAGTTACTAATAATGGCATCATCCACCCCTACCTCAACAAAACGGTGGCACAGACGATTTACTAGCGGGTGTTGATGAGTGGCCATGTCTTGAAACTCAGGCTGTCGGACTAAACTTATGCTGAAACAGTTCCACACTAGAATGTAACGATACAACTCACGATTCCATTTATATCACGATTTTTGACCCACGTTTCGATCCATACAACGATTTTTGAAATTTGAAAAGCATTTTATTTAAATAACATTTATAATAACATTTAACTTAAAGCGGCTACGAGTAACATTTAAATATCTTTTAAACAGCCTCATGTTTCCTCTGATAATCATAAATTACCTTTAACAGCAAACGAGACCATCAGTGCAAAGAAATACGTTTTAAAATAGTTTTTATTACTGCTTTTGGTCTGGTCGCACACCCAGTCCGATTTTCGGTTCGCTCGTGCAAGCTCTATGGTCACATATCCGTATTGGTCGCAGATTTCAGTGTGGCGCAGCAACGTGAATTGAGAAGCCTATCCCTCCAGGTGAGGGAAGGGGAGCGGGAGCCTTGTTTGATACAGTTATTTGTCGTCATAATGACTGATAACGGGGCTGAACCATCAAAGAAAATGCAATGAAGAAAAGCTAAAAGGGAGAGTGATATAGGCTACGGGGGGACGAGGGCGTTGCCAAGCAACGTGCATACAATTTCACGAGAGCGAAACTAGACTGCAGTGTTTACTCCTAAATGAATGAGCGGTTGGTACTAACACAAAGTTTGCTTTGCTTCACCATCATCAGATAACCATTATCTGAAATAGTCATTATTTACATCAACAACACAAACACATAACCTCATCGTGATCCATACTAACTGCCGTCTATCGTTCATTCGCTTTCTGTGAGGAGTCGGACACGTTATCTTTCAGCTCCGTGAGAGAGAGTAGTTAGCAATCAGCATTGCAATCAGGTGCGTGTGGCAGTGACTGGCATTAGTTCATGCAGTGTCAAAACCACTCTCACGGAGCCGAAAAGAGTCCTCACACTTTCAACACACGGACATGCACTATATTGCTCCCTTCTCAGTTCACACTCACGCGCCTGGCACGCGCTAGTAAACAGCTTTGCAACAGCGGGCGTCGTAAAAATACTACCGCTTTTGTCCAAAGGGGATGCCAACGTGCCATGTTACTCGTAGTGGCTTTAATGTATCATTTAATGACAAATAACCTGAACAGATTTGAACACGAAGAACAATATAAGCAACATGTATAAATAAATAACCAAAGATATAACACTTCTCTCTTCTCTGTAACAAAACACAGAGAGGCAGTAATTCTGCATAGCGTTTTTTCTCCATAGCGCATGCACCCTAAAGGCAAATTGGGCCACTGTAAGGGGAATTGAATTATGATTCCTCTACCATACCAGCATCCAAGAGGAATCTTTTGGCAGCATCTTTTTTAACAAGATAATAGCACGGGTAGCAAGTCACTAATCACAACACTGCTGAATCCCCCAATGTTGAGAAATGAGACATTAAAGGTCACATATTATGCTAAATTCACTTTTTAAATGTGTTCTAACATATCCATGGGTCCACGGTGTGCCTAGAGACTGCCAAAATATAAAAAAAAATAACAATCTCTCCTTTTCTCACTCTCCCCCTTTCTGAAACCCCCACCCCTCCCCCCAATATACTCGACTATTACGTCACAGTCGGCACAGCCACATCCCCATATTTTCTTTATATGTCCATGCTTCCCCCCACATTAGTAACCAGAAACTTCCACCGTGCAGTGTTCTATGATAACTCCCCTCCCCCCCATTTCTTATTGGTCCACTGGAAAATTTTCCGAGCGACAGCCATGTTGTTTTCCCCGCTAAGCGACAAGATGCCCATAGTACAGCAAACCATGCAGAGTGTTGCTTAAACCAACACAGAAGCATTCTGCTTATAATCCACTAATTTATCTTAATCACAGCAGTCTTAATAATGCCGCGTTTATAACGAGACAAAGCTTAGGGAACTACTTGTGTAGTAATTCCATCGGTGAAACTAAAAGGAATCTCCTCAATGGTTGTTTGCCTGTTATTTACCTAGTGTAGCATGTAGCTTCGGGAGTAGCACCCAACGTTTGCTTCTGTTACTATTATTTCCCATTTTAACCTTTTTCCCACAGGGAGTTATTCTAAACCAAACTGTTTTCCTGTTTTGAATCGTCTGAGTGTTACTTTTAACTACCCAATGTCCGGAGTAGCACCCAACGTTGCTTCTTTACACTAACTTAGCCCCTGCATCCCCTCAGTCCCTTGGAGTATAATAATGCCTCGTTTTTAACACCACAAAGGGTGGGAAGTTATTCCTGTAGAAATCAAACTGTGAAGCTACTGTTTTCACTGGTTTTAATCATATCAGGTCATGTCAAACTGTTATGTCAAAGTATGGCTTCGCTCCGGGTAAACACTGTGTTCGCAGTCACGCAGTGTCTCTCTAGTATCACGAGAGCACGGCAGAGACGGTGGGAGGGCCCGGCAGAGAGGTGGGAGGGGCCAGCCAGATCGCAGGCTGCAGACACCAATATAGGTCATCCGGAGACCAGAGGAACATCAGGGTATAGAGGCTTGCTACAATAAATGATCTGAACGGGTTTTTCAGCAAACATTTAAAAAAACAAGTATTAAGGACTACTTAGACCATATAAAATTGACAGCGAAGTGCATAATATGTGAGCTTTAAAGGAACCCTGTGGAGGTGTGACCACTAGTTGCGCTATGGAGCAAGGTTTTTTTATGAATAGGTCACACTTGCGGGTTTCAAACCTTTAGGACAAATCATCTAAACAAATGCTAATACTGCTAATAGGTGAACTCTGCAATTATTTTTATCAAGTGTTTGAGTGTCTGTGTGTGTATTGTGTGTGACCATGTTTGCTCAGACTGATCAGGTCATACCTCAAAATAAGATGGCGGCGGCACATTCACGGTAGTTGGATTGTGTATCTGCAGAGAGGAGAGACACACAACATATTAGTAGGGGGGAGAATAAGCTGTTTCTACCAAAGGAAACACACACACACACACACACACAGACACACACACACACACACACACACACACACACACACACACACACACACACACACACACACACACACACACACACACACACACACACACACACACACACACACACACACACACACACACACATTAACAAACACACAGTTACCAGAGGGACAGTCGGAGTATAAGAAGGCTGAGCAGGGTAGAGACTGACTGGTTCTTGCCTCGGTCTAACAGGCTGCAGTTTGAATGAAACAATGGGGGCACATGACTTCAACAGCAGGACGTTTAACTGAACATTATTGCAGACACATGCTCATGCCTGTCAGGTAGTTTTGAATGCAGAATGTGTTCACCTCATGGTCATAATGCAAAAGAGCAGGTTCAGCCTCAGGAGTCACAGCTTTGTCCTTTTTGGAGGAGCTCTTCCCACAGCAGCAGCGCTTCACGCAACAACAAAGGATAAGTGAACCGAGGAAGACGCCAACACCAATCCCAATATAAGCTGGATCAAACGGGGGTCCTGAAACAAGGAATCCACAGAAAATGCACCAGCAAGAGTGTAAGTCATTAATCACGCAATTTGCAACAATGTCAAATATTTTCTTCTGCTTTGCTTCCAGTCCCTCAAATGTGAGGAAAGCCCTGCATTCCTGTGATGTGAATCACTGTACAGTGATTTTGGACATAACAAATTTTGGATTTCGTGATGGTAACTCTTCCATAAGTCATTAGTTACAGACTTAGAAGCAGGTTGAAGATAGTAAATAGGTACAGTATGTCAAAGTGAAAGGGAAAAATGCGTAAACACACTGCTCAGGGGTCACAGATAGGTAGTCTGGCTGGCCGGATATAGACAACTACACTGCGTGCACAATTATTAGGCAAGTTGTATTTTTGAGGATTAATTTTATTATTGAACAACTACAGTGCTCGCGGTCAATCCAAAATGTTAATGAACCTAAACCTGAATGTTTACGAAAGTAAAAGTGAGGTTTTGTCTTTCTTACGAGAATATATATATGTTTTGCTATTATTGGGCATCTATTAGTGTGCAGAATTATTCTGCAACTAAATAAAAAAACGAACATTTTCCCATCTCACTTGTTTATTTTCATCTGTTAAAGTGAGAATATTAAAACAACTCAAAATGTACAAATAAAAATGTCCGACATGTCAAAAAAAAAAATTGTGACCAATATAGCCACCCTTCTTTTCAATAACTGTCACAAGCCTTCCATTCATGGAGTCTGTCAGTTTCTTGATCTGTTGACGATCAAGTTTTTGTGCAGCAGCAACCACAGCCTCCCAGACACTGTTCCGAGAGGTGTACTGATTTCCTTCACTGTAAATATCCCGTTTAAGCAGGGTCCACAGGTTCTCAATAGGGTTTAAGTCAGGTGAGGAAGGGGGTCATGTCATTATTTTTTCATCCTTAAGGCCTTTACTGGCTAGCCATGCAATTGAGTACTTTTATGCATGTGATGGAGCATTGTCCTGCATAACAATCATGGTCTTCTTGAAAGATGCAGACTTTTTCCTGTACCACTGCTTGAAGAAAGTATCTTCTAGAAACTGGCAGTAGGTTTGGGAGTTGATTTTGAGGCCATCTTTAACCCGAAAAGGTCCAACTAGCTCATCTTTAAATATACTAATAGTTGCCTTTAAAGATGAGCTAGTTGGACCTTTTCGGGTTAAAGATGGCCTCAAAATCAACTCCCAAACCTACTGCCAGTTTCTAGAAGATACTTTCTTCAAGCAGTGGTACAGGAAAAAGTCTGCATCTTTCAAGAAGACCATGATGTTTATGCAGGATAATGCTCCATCACATGCATCGAAGTACTCAATTGCATGGCTAGCCAGTAAAGGCCTTAAGGATGAAAAAATAAGGACATGACCCCCTTCCTCACTTGACTTAAACCCTATTGAGAACCTGTGGACCCTGCTTAAACGGGATATTTACAGTGAAGGAAATCAGTACACCTCTCGGAACAGTGTCTGGGAGGCTGTGGTTGCTGCTGCACAAAAACTTGATCGTCAACAGATCAAGAAACTGACAGACTCCATGAATGGAAGGCTTGTGACAGTTATTGAAAAGAAGGGTGGCTATATTGGTCACAAATTTTTGACATGTCGGAAATTTTTATTTGTAAATTGAGTTGTTTTATTATTTAAAGAAACAAAACCAGCCCAGCCTAGCCTGGCTCCGCCCGCCCGCCTACTTCCGGCCAAATTTCATTTTCCCTTCAGTAGTCAGTCTGGGTGTACAGCGCATTTCCCAGATTCTCCGGAGAATCTACGATCGTCCAATCAGCGAACAGAGCGAGTGGCTGAGAACGCTCCAGTTTCAGTTGAATGTTGCGTTCCTTTATACTCGGAAGAAGGAGATTTCCGACTTGGTAGTTCCGAGTTCCGACCTGTCTGTGCTCCAGTGCATCTGCTCGCGAAAGTATGGACGCCTAAAACCTTTCTCGTCCAAATAACTAAACGTTAGGCTCTAACAAGTTACTGTTGCCAGGTACCGGTAGATTCATAGACTACAATATGTAGTGAAGTCGGAAATTTCCGAGTTCCCTGTCCAACTGGAAGGCACCATCAAAAGCCGGCTCATGACACACGTGATGACCAAACGTGATGCGATTGGTTGGCTAATCCAGAGTGGCACTGGGCAGATCCAATAGTTTTAAACTTCGACAGACACCCGCCTCCAAGTGAGTTAACGTTTGCCAATTACAGCACTTCCAGACCTTCTGTACAAATGAAATGAAGTACGATGGTCTGGTTGGACCAGGCTAAGCCCAGCCTTGTTTTCCCCCACAATACTAGAAACTAAATAGCCTGGATCCAGACTATACTACTAGCTGCAGTTTGGTCTGGCTGTGCGAGACATGATACGACACATTAGGTAATAGGACTGAGTTGTCTATAGTTATGAAACTTTTGGGAACTGCCTTGTATAAACAAAACAAAAAAGCTAAAAAACAAAAAGTAGGCTACAAGATGATGATTTATTAACACAATCAGCCGACACTTATTTTGAACAACAACAAAAAAAGCTTGTTACTCACTCATTGTCACAAACACTTGTAAGGCAATGTCACCTTCTTGATCTTTGACCTCAAAGTGCCCGCTGCTAGCCATCGGGAGGTTCTCGTGTGTAATCCCACACGGACTTAACAGTTCAAACCCCTCGTCAGAAGGCATATAGTAGCTCTGAAGACGGCCTCTAGAAACTATCCAAGTCTCATCCCCATCATCAGAGTAGTGTTTGATGTTGCAGGACTCAGCTGGCAGATCAGCGGTGAAGCTGAAGTGATCACCAACACTGTGTGTAACGATCTCTTCGAGTGCTGGAAGACAGAGGATATCAAAATGATTCTCCACCCAAAAACCAATCACTCATCCATGTGTTGCTTCAGAACTCTGTGTAAGTTTGTGAGTTTTTTTCTTTCACGTGGCATGGCAGCTGTGGTCAGTGTTTTGGGATAATAGGCTGACTTGCTTTTTTTTTTAAAATAAACACGGTATTATCATGACCCATAAGGCTGTGTAACTGAAAAAAGTGGAATATTGACATTTGTTTGTTAATGTTCTTTTGTATTTTGACCTAGGCCCCGGTTTGATATTACACTCAAATGCTTAAAACCAAATGACTATGAAAAAAGTGTGTATGGCACGATGTCTTAAGAGAAAATTAAATTGAGAACTTCCAAGGATCCTTACCTTTTACATCAAGGTTGAATGTGGAAAGTGATCTATGATCTTTGTCTCTCATGATGTAGAGACCACTGTCTCTCTGAGTCACGGCTTTTATCACATAGTAGTTGTACTCCCTGTGCCGCCTGCTGTTCTCTTGGGCAGGTTCGTCGCGTGTCCAAAAGACGGCGCCATCTGTGGCGTAATGATCTTTGCTGAACTCGATGGATTGGGCATTTCTGTGCAGCCACATCCTGTATGTGTTCCCATACTGCTCCTCCGATGCTAGGCCTAGAGAGAAGAGGACCAGCAGAAACAAAAACACTGACAGGTTACTCCCAGGAATCTCCTAGGTAAATTGAAGACTTTTTAATACCTTCTAAATGCCACTGAAAATAAAATGTAATGCCAACATCATGACCATTCTTGCAGAAGTAGGAAGGTAATGGAAATGCTGACGTTTTATTTTGAAGTACTTTTAATAAAGAACATTTATTTCACAGTATATCACCATATTGACATTTAAAATGTCAATGCATTTCAATTGGTGGTGTGAAACTGTGGAATGGTATGAGCACGGAGCTAAAGCAATGTCCAAACATGATTCAGTTCAAAACAAAATTCAAAGCAATGATTTTTTAAAAGGTACAGGGATGAGGGAGAGATTTAAGAAGGAAAGTATATTAAAAAAAATAATAATAAAAAATAGTAATAATAAAAAAATTAAAAAAATTAAAAAATGGTATATATTGTATATATATATATATTTAAAGTGTAATAATGGTGCATCATATTGAATGAATATTTGTATATAGATATATTGATTGTATAGATATGTGGATACATGTATATATAGACAGTGTTGGGCAAGTTACTTCAAAAGCGTAATGCGGTATTTATTACTTATTACTGGAATTTCAAAGTAGTTAGTTACATTACAATATTACTGTCTTTGAATTGTAAGGCATTACACTACTTTTACATTACTTTTGCATTACTTTCACCAAAATAACATGAAATATGGATTTGGTGTTCTCAATAGATCTTCTTGTGTTCAATGCAGCTCATTACACAGCAGGAGGTGACATGGTATGGCATAATGACTGAGCTAGGCTTAAGGCTAACACAAGTAGGCCTATGCTATATAATATAATGGCCACAGTTATGGCTCATGGTGCAATACATTTTATAATAGAAATACTGTATCTTTAGGTATTTATTTAGCCTATATTAATATCAATAGAGCTAGAGCCTACTACTGTAGATTGAAAAAGTAAATTGAGCCTCAAAGATTTGTTTCTTGCGTTCTGGCGACTTAAAAGCACAAACAAGTTGTTCACATCATCATCAACTTTTGCCTTTTTTAGTTGTTCCAAAGAATCTGCCTTATCATCTTGCCATCTAATCTAAATGATAACAGCCCATTATGTTTGTTTATCGTCTCTCTTGCGTGACATTTTATAATAACAATAGTAGCCTTAATATATCTCCTTTGCTAATTCAAAGCATCCACTCATTATGTTGGGAGTCGACGTGTGTTTCAGAGGCATGAATCGACAAAGCGATCAACTCTTATTGTGACTTTTTTGCTGCAGCACTTTTAGTGCTGAGGAGAGCTTGCCAACTGCGCTGTCCTTTACGCACCATCATTGCCGCCGTTATGTTAAGATTTCATAATTTGCATCAAAGCAAACCCTTTAGGCGCCGGGTTTTATTTTTAAAAATACTAGATTTTGACACTTAAATTTCAAAAGGCTCTGGATTGAAAGTGGTTTGAGATAGAGACAAAGTGTAAATGAGACAAATATTGAGAATAGTAAATTTTCCCATCTAATTAGAATATTATGACGTCATATGGTGGCGGCCATGTTGTAGGCTATTATGTAATTTCCATGAAATACCTGATATTTTGAAAGAGAGTTGAACTTATTTAATCAGATTCACCCCTCCATCCATTTGTAAGGATGTCCACTTTGTTGTAAGCCAACAGTTGTAAACTAGAACTAGAACTACACCACAAAACTCATGTAAACAGTAGGCGTTTTTTATGATTTTTTTTTACCCACCACCATTTTTGTTTCCTTTTTTCTTCTATTCTGCATTAATACTATTATCATCATTATTATCATTATGATATGATAATATTAATATATATATAATGCTGCGTCGCATGGCTGCACCACTGCTGCGCATGGACGCACCGTGACCGGGGCCGTAGAACGGGTGAACACCAACTCCCTACTCGTCAACTTTTTGCTTGCCATATCTCTAAATAACTCCTAAATCCAGCAATACCGCTTCAGCATAAATAGCTTAGTGGCACACTATCTCCGATTTCGCACCTAACAACAGCGCGATTCATTTGCAGCCTGGACGCGGAGGTGTTTCTCCTCTCTGCTCTGACAGCAGGCAGGGACTCGCTCCGAGGGGCTGCTCCGAGACTGACCGCCTCCGAGTCCTCTTAGACGGGAAGGGGCTCGCGGCAGCACCCGCTGCTCGTTGAGCACAGAGTGATACGTGCTTTCACGTCAGTCTCCAAACACCACAAAAGTTTTCAATAACTTGGGCAGTGAGACGGAAGCCAGTAGGCTAGCGCATCTTTGTAATCAATTGTAGCAGCAAATCGAGTTTTCTTCTCCTCTAGCAGTAACATTAGCGTGGTTTTTTTTCTCCTCTGCGAAACTCGCGGTGTTGGCCAATTTGTATAAAAACAACAGACCAGTCAATTTCGGGTTTAAAATGCATTGTAACGCACGTTTCTGAGCTATGTACCGCGTTACATATTACCATTTTTTTTGCTGTAATGCCTTACATTACCGCGTTACAGCAAAACGTAATGCATTACAGTAATGCATTACTTCCTGTAACGCGTTACTCCCAACACTGTATATAGATATAGCAGTGTCTCCCGCAGGATTTTTTTCAGCAGCGGTGGCGTGGTCCCCAAACGTCCTAGGGGGGTCCGGGGGCATGCCCCCCCGGCCAATTTTTTTTGTACCCTTTACATTTGAATGCATTGATCTAGTGCACTTTGAGAGGAGAATATGCACTAATTACTATTCAGATAGATGGGATTATTGGTGTTGCAACTTTGCCTGTTGTGTCTTTATTTACAGATTTTGACATTTTGGTATAGAAATGAATATTTAAACACAAAATGCCACAAAGCAGAAAATGATTTGCACAATTTATTTACAGTTCTTGCTTAATGCTTAAACCAAACCTGCAAACTCATAAGAGGTGAAAAAGGTGACAAACACCCGACCCCTCTAGACGACACGGTAAATTGGGGGGGGGGGGGGGGGTTTATTTGATTTTTTGGGGACATGGAACTAGACAGGGACATTGGGTGCTATAAACGGGAAGAGGTTCAGTAATGTCCAACACAGAAGTAGGCCTACTGGTTATTATGAGCAATTGATAAGCAGGACCTAAGACTTTAATTTGAAATAATGTGATAAAAATTACAAAGTATCCTTATACAAAGGCCTATAGATACAAATAAAACAAAACAATTAATGAATTTCAAGGGTGTAGGTTGTGATTAAACCTTGGTTTGGGACACATTTTAATGTGGGGGTCTGGGGGTGTCCCCCCCATAAATTTTTGAGCATTCAACACTTAATTTCCTGCATTCTGGTGAATTTCTATGCACCAAATGTATGTAAAGTAGGTTAATTGACAACATTTAGGTTCCTGGTGACAAAAATAGAATACAATACAATGCAGTAATATCATGCATTCTATATTGCTTTCAAATATTTATTCTCCTGTATTCTTCAAATAGCCTATTTGATCTAAAAAAAAGTAATTATTCGTCTCTATCATTGAGAATGTAGTGGCTGGTGGTATTTTACTTGCCTGCAATCTTCTAATATCTAAAAATAATAAAGTGCAAAATGAGGGTAGCCTATAATCCTCCTTCTGCTTCCTTAAAACTAGTGAGGAATTGGTTCAGTGTGCGTGCAGTGGAGAGAGAAATATAGGCCCTATACAGACAGATAGAGGGAGGAAGAGATAGCTTTATTTTATAATTTAGCTTTTTGATTTGTGAGAGTGATCATCGCTGACTTTAGACTGACTCCCGCTGTCTGCTCCGTGAGGCTCGAGCCCATCAGCTGAGCGAACAGCTGTCCAACACGGAGATGAAAAACGAAACTGAAACTTAACTATCCTGTCCTGCCTGGACTGGTGGAGCAGCCAAATATAAATTAATACATATTGTACTAAACTGTAACACAAGTAATGAGTTGTGGAATTTGCACCAGTAGCCTACAGTAGTCCACATTCTTCGCTCAGCCACTAACTGTTTCGTTAGTGAATGTTCCGCGATCTGTTTGTATGTCTCGAGCCCGGATGCACAGAGCCCTGACGGAAAACTGACAGCGCGACTAAAGGGACTCTACCATGGACGTCGATTTGGCTAAACAAGTGGGGGGGACAAACAGGCATTCTGGAGTGCATTTTCAAAAGTGGGGGGGACAATGAGGAAACATCTTTTTTTCTCTTTAGTGCAGGTAATGAACGGTTCTGAAAGACGGCATACCCGCTCACTAATGAATAAAATGTATACAAAACACTGATGTCTGACACATTTGATGAAAAAAGCATTTTCAAAAAGCAGCGGACATATGAGCCACTAGCTGCTCCCCGTAGCCCAACCAAACATGACGTAAACAAAAGGAGCTTGGGAAGGTAGTTCCGATTGAGCAATCTGATTGGTCGAAAGCATTTTGACCGTGCTCAAATCGAGCCGAAGCACGGCTGGACTGTGGCACAACAATATTACTCCGCCTCGGTCTCCATGGCAACTTAGCTAGTAGCATAGCCATGATCAGCTTCAATTACTTCTTGATAAACAACATCGTCAGTGACGTGCGGTGAGGTCAGTGAGTGGGTGGGCACTGAGTTCTGAAAGCCAGATTTCTTAAACCTATATATTGTTAAATCAAAAACAATAAACAACAAACAGGCACGCACGGCCGATTTCAAATAAGTTCCTCCCTTTCTCTCTCTCTCTCACCACACACACACACACACACACACACACACACACACACACACACACACACACACACACACACACACACACACACACGACGTATATGAAATGTAACGATGGTGACTTCAGGTTTGCCCGTAGCCTACTGTAGTTTGGTCTAAATGATTAAACATCGCATCCATCGAATTAACGGACCCGTCCCTCACACCGAGGGCCGAAAAAACGTAAGGCAACAAGTCAAACCTTCGCCGATTCAAACTACCGGTACTACTTCTATTCAACTTAAAAATAAAAGACAGCATTCATCATTATGTAGGACTACAGCATAACTGATGGCAACTCCACTCCATAAACTTTATCTTAATAGATTAAGTACCAGTAGCATATGCCCCATGGACCTGTCCAGCATCAGAATGTAACCATTTATCCACATTGCAGAGTTTAGGTTTGTCCGTCAGTAACAATGAAAACACAACTGCTCAATTGAATATAAAATGCAGAATGGATTGCACTCGGTATCAATTCATCCAACTTTATTGTTAAATAAACCCCAAAAAAGTTTCTGACTCACCAATCTGACTCCCTGGCTGTAGAAATAAGCAAGACGATAGTAATCCAGTGACAGTCTGACTGACAGCACAGCTAGCTAGCATCCTTCCGTTCATGTAGGCTACCTGTCCGTTTGAAATGCTCGAACATTGTTTGTCCCTGTTGCTGCTGTACACCGTCCAAGGCTGGCGCAGGCCTTTCTCTTGCTATTCATTCTGTTCCTCTTTAAAATTATAATCCATTTTGATAAAATTCCTCCAGTCTGAAATATCTGCGGGCACGGACCATGGACCTATAAAGAAAGGCACGGACACGGCAGCTGCAATGTTGACTTAAAAATCCGCGGGTGTAACGCGACGTGTGATGATATGTAACGTAAAGGCTTATGTGGCATACCATTTACGTAAAAAAAGCACAAAGAATTCCGCTTATTTGCGTACATGTTAAATAATACAGAATCAAGTGCGCATGCGCGAAAACTTTTTTTCTTGCCGTCCACAATGAATAGGCGCAAAAGCACTGATTCTTTGCCGTACACAATGAATGGGAAACAGCAAAAGCACAATATTTCTTTGGCGTAACTTACCAACTGCCACCTTTCTAATCAAAACGTCTACACTTTTTTTAAAGTAATCGCGGATTACATGTAAAGATCGAAATAATTAACAGTAATAATACAAATATAAGTTTATTAAATAAAAAAAATATTTTATTTTATTTTTATTTTTTTGCACAGCGCCAGGGTAGGCACTGCCTACCTTGCCTACCCTGACCGCACGTCACTGAACATCGTCAGTAGGCCTATCCATGTGCCGCGACACAAGCTGCTGTTTGTGTCTGCTACACTCTGCTACATTTACAGTCATTAGTGGGCATAGAGGAACTAGCGGAGACTTCGGAGCATGTTCACTGTTTTAGACCATCCACTGCTGTTGTGCTATTTAAAAAAAGTTTACGGTCTAAGCCTACTAGTGCCGCTTCTACGCTTATCTGTTTAGGTTTAAACAGAGAGAAAGCGAAAAAGAGAGGCGAGAGGCTCACACCATGAGCCGACAGTTCTCAATTCACAACACGCATCCATCCAATCTGGTAGTGCGAAACAAGGATAGGCGGCGGCCAATCACGGTCGCGCGCGCACAGAGACAGACAGAGAGAGAGAGAGAGAGAGAGAGAGAGAGAGAGAGAGAGAGACCTTGACTTTAATACGGCTGGACGCACTCCATGTCCGGCTTAAAAAGTGGGGGGGACAAAATGAGTCTTGACGAAAAGTGGGGGGTACATGTACCCCCCATCCCCCCCGTAATCGACGTCTATGGACTCTACAGTGAGCCGCTCCCCTCCGTTAGTTTCTGTTTTCCGCCGAGTAAGTTACATTCACCTCCGACGCATGGACAGCGTTTATGTTAGGCATTGCCCCGTTTCTAAAATGAGCTACGTAACCAAAGAAAAAAAGTAGAATAATGAGGAGGAGGAGGATTTTAATAGCAGCGGCGGAGAAAATATAGCAGCGGTGGCGCGCCGCTGCTGTGTGGACGTGGGGGAAACACTGTATAGATATGTGAATTGTACAAATATAAAGATATAGATATATGGATTGTATAAATGCATATAATAGATATATTTTTGTATTGATGTATGTATATAATAGACATAGATATATGGATTGTATAAATATAAAAAAAAATATAGTATTAAGTTGTATATTATGGATTGTATCAAATATAGTATAACTAATTGTATAGATTTGTAAAAAGGATTATAAAGAACACAGGAAGCTAATATAATAAATATAAGTTATTGAGCTGTGGAAAAGGGGTAGGATCAAATAAGTTTATACTTCTTCCTACTCCTTTTCAGGCATACAGTATCTCACAAAAGTGAGTACACCCCTCACATTTCTTCACATTTTTCTTTATATCTTTCCATGGGACAACATTGAAGAAATGACACTTTGATACAATGTAAAGTAGTCAGTGTACAGCTTGTATAACAGTGTAAATTTACTGTCCCCTCAAAATAACTCGACACACAGCCATTAATGTCTAAACTGCTGGCAACAAAAGTGAGTACACCCCTTAGAAAAAATGTACAAATCGGGCCCAAAGTGTAAATATTTTGTGTGGCCACCATTATTTTCTATCACTGCCTTAACCCTCTTGGGCATGTAGTTCACTAGAGCTTCACAGGTTGCAACTGGAACCCTCTTCCACCCATTTATGACAGCATCACAGAGCTGGTGGGTATTAAAGACCTTGCGCTCCTCCAACTTCTGTTTGAGGATGCCCCAAAGATGCTCAATAGGGTTTAGGTCTGGAGACATGCTTGGCCAGGCCATAACCTTTACCCTCAGCTTTTTTAGCAAGCCACTGGTCGTCTTGGAGGTGTGTTTGGGGTCGTTATCATGTTGCAATACCACCCTGCGGCCCAGTTTACGAAGGTTGAGTGCACATGGTCAGCGTCGTACACAGAGGTTGGCTTTGGAAAATAGACGTATGAGTGCTGCCAGCATTGCTGAAGGGCTTGAAGGGGTGGGGGGTCAACCTGTCAGTGCTCAGACCATACGCCGCACTCTGCATCATACTGGTCTGCATGGCTGTCATCCCAGAAGGAAGCCTATTCTAAAGATGATGCACAAGAAACCCCACAAAAAGTTTGCTGAAGACAAACAGACTACGGACATGGATTACTGCAACCATGTCCTGTGGTCTGATGAGACCAAAATACATTTATTTGGTTCAGATGGTGTTAAGAGTGTGGAGCGGCAACCAGGTGAGGAGTACAAAGACAAGTGTGTCTTGCCTAGAGTCAAGCATGGTGGTTGGAGTGTCATGGTCTGGGGCTGCATGAGTGCTGCCAGCACTGGGGATCTACAGTTCATTGAATTCTAACATGTACTGTGACATACTGAAGCAGAGCATGATCCCCTCCCTTCATAAACTGGGCCGCAGGGCAGTACTGCAACATGATAACGACCCCAAACACACCTCCGAATGACCACTGGCTTGCTAAAGAAGCTGAGGGTAAAGGTTATGGACTGGCCAAGCATGTCTCCAGTCTTAAACCCTATTGAGCATCTTTTGGGCATCCTCAAACGGGAGATGGAGGAGCGCAAGGACTCTAATATCCACCAGCTCCTTGATGTCGTCATGAATGGGTAGAAGAGGGTTCCAGTTGCAACCTGTGAAGCTCTAGTGAACTGCATGCCCAAGAGGGTTAAGGCAGTGATAGAAAATAATGATGGCAAAACAAAATATTGACACTTTGGGCCCAATTTGGAAATTTTTTCTTAGGGGTGTACTCACTTTTGTTGCCAACACTTTAGACATTAATGGCTGTGTGTCGAGTTATTTTGAGGGGACAGTAACTTTACACTGTTATACAAGCTGTACACTGACTACTTTACATTGTATCAAAGTGTCATTTATTCAGTGTTGTCGCATGGAAAGATATAATGAAATATTTGAAGAAATGTTAGGGGTGTACTCACTTTTGTGAGATACTGTATCAATTCAATGTTATTTGTTTATTTTTTGTTTATTTTTATTTCTTTTGTGAAATCATTTCAACATTTTTTTTATTGTATTTTCATGCTTTTAATTTTTCTTTTTTTGATATGTCTGAAAAAAATGTAATCAAATCAAATCAAAAATAATATCATAGGTCCTTAACATGAACCAGCTGCAAATGCTCAGGAATGAGTTCAGAGATGTGCAAGAAAGGCAGCAAATACCACAATGAAAAAATACGTTGTTCCAAGGGAAAGTCCTGCAATCAAAAACTAAAGGGGGAGCCAGCTATCCTAGAGAATGCTTGTTGTCCAAATACTTTAAGTCAAAATCAGTGAATATCTCATCACGATTCTCGACTCATCAATATTATGTGTGCGCTGAAGAAAATCTGGTGTTGATATACAGCCTAGGTTCTGTAAACTGGTATGTAAACAAAGGGACCCACCGTAGCTAGGAACATACCAGTTTACAGAGCCTAAGCTGTGAATGAACACCAGATTTATATTCCGGACAGACACAGTACGGACAGGTAATGGATTGTGAAGACAAGATTACAACAAGCATTTTCCAGAATCGCTGTGTCTTTAATACTCAGCCTAGGCTCTGTGAAAGGGCATGTTGCTAGCTACTGCAAGCCCTGTTTGTTTATATAGCAAACTCTTTGTTTAAATAACAGTTTGCAGGGTCATGGCTGTGTACCAGAATTGTTTTCAGTGCACACACAGTAGTCTGTGGACATGAAGCGGATCGTGAGGAGGAGGAGATATTCACTGATTTTGACATGAGGTGATTTTGACAACAAGCGTTTCCCCGAAATCGCTGACTCCACCTTTAATAGTTGAGAGTAAAAGTAGGCTGTTGAAGTAAGATTTAGCTGAATGAACTTCAAGAATTAAAAGTGACCTACTGATCCCTTAAAAAAAATATTAAAAAAGGCAACAAAAGTTCTTTAATGTACAGATTTTTTGTTTTGTTTGTCATGTTTGCAGGATGAGTTAAACATTTAGGCCTTAAGCACAAGGCAACCTAAAATAAATAGGCTTACAAGCATTGCACGACTCGGACTCATCTACATAACTCAAAACACCAGTGCAACACAGGTGGTATGATGGTATGCAGTGCATTAAACCTATACCCAACTCATTCTATGTTATGAGCTCAGCTGATCTATTTTTGTGCATAGGACTACACATGACAATATAATCAGTAAGCACTGCATTGTCTACAGTGTTAAAGAAATGTTGTGAGGGAAGAAGTGCAAAAATGTTCTCCAAAAGTGTAGGACTGGAAAGAAGAATAAATGGGTAATGAAATTGTCCACTCCACACTAGCGGGTAAATGTAGGCAGTGTTGGGCAAGTTACTTCAAAAGCGTAATGCGGTATTTATTACTTATTACTGGCATTTCAAAGTAGTTAGTTACATTACAATATTACTGTCTTTGAATTGTAAGGCATTACACTACTTTTACATTACTTTTGCATTACTTTCACCAAAATAACATGAAATATGGATTTGGTGTTCTCAATAGATCTTCTTGTGTTCAATGCAGCTCATTACACAGCAGGAGGTGACATGGTATGGCATAATGACTGAGCTAGGCTTAAGGCTAACACAAGTAGGCCTATGCTATATAATATAATGGTCACAGTTATGGCTCATGGTGCAATACATTTTATAATAGAAATACTGTATCTTTAGGTATTTATTTAGCTTATATTAATATCAATAGAGCTAGAGCCTACTACTGTAGATTGAAAAAGTAAATTGAGCCTCAAAGATTTGTTTCTTCTGGCGACTTAAAAGCACAAACAAGTCGTTCACATCATCATCAACTTTTGCCTTTTTTAGTTGTTCCAAAGAATTTGCCTTATCATCTTGCCATCTAATCTAAATGATAACAGCCCATTATGTTTGTTTATCGTCTCTCTTGCTTTGCTAATTCAAAGCCTCCACTCATTATGTTGGGAGTCGACGTATGTGTCAGAGGCATGAATCGACAAAGCGATCAACTCTTATTGTGACTTTTTTGCTGCAGCACTTGTAGTGCTGAGGAGAGCTTGCCAACTGCGCTGTCCTTTACGCACCATCATTACCGCCGTTATGTTAAGATTTCATAATTTGCATCAAAGCAAACCCTTTAGGCGCCGGGTTTTATTTTTTAAAATACTAGATTTTGACACTTAAATTTCAGAAGGCTCTGGATTGAAAGTGGTTTGAGATAGAGACAAAGTGTAAATGAGACACATATTGAGAATGACCTAAAGTTTATCTGGGGAGTAAATTTTCCCATCTAATTAGCATATTATGACGTCATATGGTGGCGGCCATGTTGTAGGCTATTATGTAATTTCCATGAAATACCTGATATTTTGAAAGAGAGTTGAACTTATTTAATCAGATTCACCCCTCCATCCATTTGTAATGATCTCCACTTTGTTGTAAGCCAACAGTTGTAAACTAGAACTACACCACAAAACTCATGTAAACAGTAGGCGTTTATGATTTTTTTTTACCCACCACCATTTTTATTTCCTTTTTTCTTCTATTCTGCATTATTACTATTATCATCATTATTATCATTATACTATGATAATATTAATATATATATAATGCTGCGTCGCATGGCTGCACCACTGCTGCGCATGGACGCACCGTGACCGGGGCCGTAGAAAGAGTGAACACCAACTCCCTACTCGTTAACTTTTTGCTTGCCATATCTCTAAATAACTCCTAAATCCAGCAATACCGCTTCAGCATAAATAGCTTCGTGGCACACTATCTCCGATTTCGCACCTAACAACAGCGCGATTCATTTGCAGCCTGGACGCGGAGATGTGTCACCTCTCTGCTCTGACAGCAGGCAGGGACTCGCTCCTAGGGGCTGCTCCGAGACTGACCGCCTCCGAGTGCTCTTAGACGGGGAGGGGCTCGCGGCAGCACCCGCTGCTCGTTGAGCACAGAGTGATACGTGCTTTCACGTCAGAGTCTCCAAACACCACAAAAGTTTTCAATAACTTTGGCAGTGAGACGGAAGCCAGTAGGCTAGCGCATCTTTGGAATCAATTGTAGCAGCAAATCGAGTTTTCTTCTCCTCTAGCAGTAACATTAGCGTGGTTTTTTTTCTCCTCTGCGAAACTCGCGGTGTTGGCCAATTTGTATAAAAACAACAAACCAGTCAATTTCGGGTTTAAAATGCATTGTAACGCACGTTTCTGAGCTATGTACCGCGTTACATATTACCATTTTTTTTGCTGTAATGCCTTACATTACCGCGTTACAGCAAAACGTAATGCATTACAGTAATGCATTACTTCCTGTAATGCGTTACTCCCAACACTGAATGTAGGCTATGGGAAATAGTCAGCCTACTTCCTGAGGCTACCACCGATTCACCGTTACTTTACTTACAGCTGAATCTTTAAACTGAATGAAAACTCTTACAAAGCAGTATTTTACACTTACTCACCCACTGACAAGCAGGCGCTCAGCAAAAACAACACAATCATCCTCTGCTGTCAATCCAAACCAGAAGTCCAGAGAAAACGAAAACCGCCTTCGACCAGTCAGCGCACTGTGCGTTCTTGTTGTTCATCAAGACATTACCAAAAACGGGGAAACACTTTAATGCATGCCCGGTATTAAGATAGTGGTTGTTCAATGCTTATGTCGTAGACATAGAGGTCGTAGCCTATACCCTTATTACTACAGCTTGCATTGCGGGGTAGAAATCTTGGTATTGGTACCCATCCCACAGGGCGTGGTCTTATCAATAGAGGAGACCTTCAGCTCGTGATGCGTTCGAGTGCGGTCGGAAATGTCATCAGGCCCTTAACTAGGGTTGCGTTCCGAATCGCATACTTTCTACTATATTTCATTTAACTTTTATTTATCCTCGAGAGACCAATTGAGGGGTGACCCTCATTTACAATGACTCGAGTTCAAACAAATTCAAAGGAAAAACAACAATACATTAACAATATTCAACGCAAATACATCAAAAACACCCAACAAAAAGAAAAAAAAACCCCTATAAACTTTTCCACAGTGTGAAAATTAAGTGTTAGCACTTAAAATTATATGGGTGAGAGTACAATATAGCCTAATTAAAACAGTTACAGTAGAGTTTAATTTAAAATAGTTTTTTAAATTGGTTAAAGGATATGAAGTTATTTAGTTTAATTTTTTTAGTTTTCAGGAGTTTTTCTACTGACTTGTGGAAAAGCAAAGCATGTAGTGGAGTCTGATAAAGCCCATCTGAGATTTGAAATTCAGTTAAGTAACGAGAAAAAACCCCCCCCCCCTGAGCCCCCCCCCCCTTTTTATAAAAAAAAAGTGTTACCCCAAAATTAAGAAGGAAAAAGTCAGGAGTTTAGACATGAAGTGATGTCTAAACCCCATCACGTAATCAAGGACAGACATAAAACTTTAATAATCCTTTCCTACTAAATAAAGGGAAGGTGGTTTTGTTCCTATAAAAATAGCCAATTTTTTGTCGTTTTTACGAACAAAATTTTTTATATGAAAATTAAAAGTGAGTTTATCATCTAACCAGATGCCAAGATATTTGTACTCTGTGACTCTTTCAATTAAGAATCCATTATTTGTAAAAATATTAAAATCATTCAAATTTGTAGTTCTTGCTCTGGAGAAACACATATATTTGGTTTTGTCTGTATTTAGAACCAGCCTGAGGTCCACTGACAGTCCTGCAGGGTGTTAAAAGAGCTTTGTAGGTTCTGAATAGATTGGTGCACCGAATCGGAATGCAATACGTACTGTGTCGTCAGCATAGATGGGCATGACGTTTTTTAGCGATGAAACAATGTTATTTATATAAATTGTGAAAGAACTGGACCTAAAATTGAGCCTTGTGGGACACCTTTGTAACGTTAAAACTCGATTGGTATCTCCCGGCCTATCTCTTACAATGGGGCAACGTATCAAAGGCCGAAGCATAAGGCTGCGGCTTTTCGCTAGCTGTAACAATGTTGTCTACAACCAAAGTCACAGCGAGACAGACTGTGGCCTGCCCTAAAACCGATTGGAATGGGCTCAAAATGGAAGCACTAGTTAGAAATGTTTTTAACTGATTATTAATAAGTGATTCTAGAATTTTTGCCAGGCATGGGAGTTTGGAAATTGGCCTGTAGTTATTAAGATTATTTTTGTCACCACCTTTATGTAAAGGAATTACGTGAGCTTTTCCAAATTTTAGGAACTATTCCAGAGGGATGGAAAGTTAAAAATATGGGTTATTTGTTTTGATATTATATGTGTCGAAGCTTGATTGAAAACGGGTCCAAATGCCTCTCCCATGACTTCTTGGGGTTGATGGCGCCATCTACAACAACACTTGTGGGAAGAAGATCAAGGCTGAAAATAGGAGTTTGAGAGACAGGCGGACTACTGGTTGTAGAAGGTGTACAACCTCCATTTTGAAAGAGTTGACCAGCGCTACAAAGTTTATTAAGCTAAGCCAACTCTTTGATCATTGAGAGGGACTTTAATTGACCATTTAATTTGAGGGGGAAGGGCGAGAAATGTTTTTTTTTTTTTTCACAGCTTCCCAAAAAAGTGGGGGGTGGGAGGGCAGCGGAGTTAATTCAAGGTAATATCGGTTTGGCTTTCCTACATGGCGTACCTTATTCCTAAATTGCTAAAAATAGTCCAATTTTTATGGTTGGTTTTGTTTTTTTGGAAAAAGATTTAGGATGTCCCGATTCTTGTGGCCAGATTTAGGATGGTTAGAATACCCGGATGGTCTACTTCATGCGGCCAAGATTGTTAGTGTTGAAAAGTGCATCCTATTTGGGCGATTCTGACCCACAATCCAGTGCGCACGTGAAGTGACGTAACATCGACGAAGCCATGTTATGAAAACAAACGGGGATGCGACGGATATATGTCCATGATATAAAACCAAGAGGCAAGATCAAGGCGCAATGTTATGATGAAATAAGAGAGAAAAGTACGTCCCAATAATATGCCTACTGCATCCCATAGACATATATACGTATATTATATCTATGACTGCATCCTAACTAGATTCTTTTTATCGTCAGATGTAGTATGTAGAATAGAAAAAAGAAAGAGTATGCGATTCGGAACGCAACCTAGGTAACGGGAGTTCATCCTCGGTTGGAAAAGTCGAAACGTTTGAAAGGAGATTTTTTTTTGAGGTAAGCATTTTTATATGTGTGGGCTATAGAAAGTATTTTTCTGCTGGTCCCCTCTGCATCAGTTACAAGGCTGACGTCTGCTTCTACAGCCCACGTCTCGCTGACCGTCACCTCCATAACGGAACCGACTAAATGCTGTATGCATAATAAGTAGCCTACCTCATACAACCCCACTTAAATAATACTGAAGTTACTATCCCTTTGAATAATCCAAAGTTAAAGTTGTTATAATGCCAGCAAATTGCTTTTAGTATTGTTCGATTCGGCCTATAGCCTACCACTGGTGGAAAGTAGCCTAGGCTACATGTAGGCTTCGCAGACACTGTTCTTTTTTTAGGTAGGCCTACTTGAGTAATTCCATTTCCAGTAGGCTACCTGTACTTTTAGTTCATAGAAATATTGTGTATAGCTTATGTCTTACTTCACTGCATTTATTTAACCATTTAAAAAAATGTTTTTAGCTAATAAAGATATATAGCCTAATATATAGGCTATACATAAATAATGTTGTGTTTGGTTTACATGTAAAAGATTGAATGCTGAAAGAAGCACATTGCACCTGTAGATGACTTTATGGCGTGCGTGTGTCACTTTGTATCACAAATGTTTTGATAAGAGTTATTTATATGAAGTAATATATTTAACCCTATAAAGCCTGAACCATGAAATAAATGACGAAAAATGATATTACTTATTGGACCTTCTGACACAGAAAAAAAATCAATTTGCAGACATGAGTTTTAATTTGTATAATTTGTGATACATCCAGTCATTTATTTTACAAAAATGTTTATGTACAAAACAAACAATAACATATTAAACACATCATTGTTAACCTATTCAACTTTGAGTTCCTTTTAAAAACCTTTTTGAGTATTTAATACATGGAAGATGACCAGTTTTAATTGAGAATGACAACATTATACAGAATACAGGATATGTATCCGCTATAATGAATCTATCACGCAGCAAATGAAAAACCCATACATGGAACCAGTATGTTGGAAGAGCATTTCAGAGAGGATTTCAGTTGGCCACTTTTTTTTTTTAATCACAGCCACTTTATTTAGCTATTTATTATGCGTATGTAAAAATAAAACACAGGTTATAAATATCTCAATTTCTACTCTAAATATACTTAATCATCTAATTTCAACATTTAATTGGTTTACCTGAATGATAAAAAGTACGTTTGCTGCTTTATGAAATGCATAATGTATGAACTGAAGAAAAACAATTACAACTGACAAATTTGGAGATTCCTTGTTTTGTATACCTGCTGTATTTATTTTGATAGATACTTTTTCCACACGGTTTTACTACAAAAAAAACACTACATTCATATTGAAGTGTCAGTTACAATTTTGATATTTTCCTTACGTTAACTTTTTTAAATTGGCAAAAAAAATACATGAAATAACCCTTTTGGCTCACTCCATGACGACACCCATCTTGGATGTCTGAATTGAAGGCTCTCTGGGGCATGAATGAATGCCTCCGGTGGATATCCGATCACTGTATGTATTTGATTGTATACATCAGGTTTTTCAGGAAAAAAATAGATCACACTGATGATGAAGAGGTCTCAAAAATCATATATCAAATATGATACGTATGGCGCTACACAGGGTTAAAGCCCAACATCGACATGAGTGCAGTGCAGAGTTGTTTGTAGGAAAAGGCAACCAGTGCTGACATACAGTATGATATCTACACAAACGCTATGATACAACTTTTAAACATTTAGATATGTGTGTGCGCAGGACTCTTGCATGCCTATAAAAAGGTTATTTTGGCGATATGTTAAGTATCCACAGCTCATGTGAAGTTAATTCTCACTAAACACTAAACATCAAATACAACAAACCACTTTAAAATACACTATCTGATGAAAGACAAGGCAACAACGACTACTTTTCAAACATAGAGAGCTTTGCAGAGAGATGGAGAGATGAGGCTATGTTATGTTTACTGTCTTCCCTGAAAAATGATCAAGTCAAGGTCTGGTCTGCGACAAATGATGTGTCCCTGACAGAACCACAGGAACGAAGAAAGCTATTCACTCAATGAGAATACAGCACTGTCTCTCAGTGAGACGCAAGAGGTAGGAAGTCACTGTAAATAATGCAGGCACTCTCAGTTTGGAGAAAACTTTTTTACGGAAGATTGCTCTTTGACCTATGGCTTAAAACCTGTGAACCTTTGTCTCACACATGTGGCCATCGAAAGGCTGAAATGTTTATAGCAAAACTTAAAATAGATTTGACTAACGCAGGTGCAAAATATGGTCTCCACTTTTTTTTTAACCATTTGCCCTAAAATTTGTCACATGGAACATAATTGAATTAGCAGTATGTAAAAGAAAAGATCTGTCAATGTGTGAGTAGTAATTAAACGTGTTGCTTTCTGTGTCTATCCTCTAATATCAAACAGAATGGACCAGGAAATGCACCTTTTCTTGTGACTACTTGCCGGGCAGTTAGATGAGAAGATTGATAGCACTCTCATGTCAGTTCAGTGAATATGAAGCTACAGCAGCCATCGGTGAAGAGACATTATCCATAATGACAAATGTCACACCGATGAAAGAATTAGTAACATTTTTGAATGTTCCATTTCCAAATCAAGGCCTTCACAGGAAGTTGAGTTTGTCTGAGGTATAAACATTACAGACATTATATTCTGTACTGAGCAGTGGAGCAGAGGGAAAGGAAAGTTCAAAGCGTGGCCCGGGGTCGGAGTCGACGGGGACGGGGACGGGGACTGTCGGTGCTTCGGGCTGCGCTGCTGGAGCCGGAACCTGGAGAGCAAAGACAAACATGTTACTGTGTATCACCAGGAAAAGGCCTGAATTAAAGGTGCAGTGTGTTAAATCGGAATATTTAGAGTCACCTTATGGGGAAAGTTCTAGATTGCAACGCTCCCTTGGAAAACCCATCACTTTAAAGTAATTACAGAAGCTACAGTGGCCTTCAAGGACAAGAAGCTAGTTACTAAAGCTGGCATCATCCACCACTGCCTCAAGTCTTTCCCCAATATCAAATGGTGAGCTGAAACATGTATGTATATAGTTATTTATTCAATAGTACTTCTTCTTCATCTTCTGTGCAACTGTACGAACATGGCGGTGCAACATGGTGGCCTCCGTGGAGGGTATCCTATGTAGATATACAAGGCTCACACAGACTTATGAATATAATATTCCGTTTCTACCAAATCTGTTATGTAAATTCTACACACTGCAACTTTAGGTCTAAAATACAGATATTAGCTTCTGTTGATGCCACGTGGAGAATAGTGACAACCAAAACATTTAAAAAATGTTAAGTTTCAAATTGAAAGGCTGTTCTATTGGACTGCATTAGATTATACAGAACATCTTACGCAATGAAGTAAATTACTTTTTATCTTTGGCCAACATGTATGAGAAGTGCTCAGAAAAAAGGAATTCACAATGAGTGGGAAAAGGACAGCTTATAAAAAGACCAACTTGGGCTTATATGATTGTTTGATCACCAGTGTTTTGGAGTTTCAATTATATTTTACATTGTGTGCTGCTAGGTTCAGATAACACGGGAAATCTGTGGAATAATTCATAGCCAGAATGAGAGCGCTAAACAGGGGCCGTGTCCGGACTGCCATACTAGCGTCCTACTCATACTCATTTTGACTTCAATTTGAGTATGTGACGGTTGGGTATGCGAGTTTGGGTATGTGAGAAATTCCCGGATGAGTACTAACTTCCGAGAAGATTTTGGGTATGAATCGATTGTATATTTTTCCTACTCAACCGCCCTACAATGCACTGGGTCAATTCTACCCCACAGGAAAATTAAATATTTTCGAGCAAGTTACTAGGCAACGACATTGTTTGGGGTCCGCGATCTGACAGCTGTACGTGCAGTCAGTCATTCATAAACTCTTACAATAGATAAGAGATGAAGATAAATACCTAACAACATTAGAGTTACTAAGTGAAATGAGTGTTGTGAGTCCGATAGTGGAGAGAGATCAGAACAGATCGCTGTTCCACACATCGCGGCTCGTCCAGCTCAACTCACAGACAGCTGAGTGCTGTGATGAGCCGGACAGAGAGCGTCGGAGGGATCCTCCGCCTCAAAAAACACAATTATAAAACAAGAGGTCTAAAACACAGATGATGAACACAGGACTGTAAAAATCTAGTTCAATATCTAACCTGTAGAGGGCGGTTATACGCTAAACAGCGTCTAAACTGCCTGAATCTTATAAGAAGAAGAAGAAATTCTTCATGGCTTGAGTATACTTCAACTGAAAACGTTTCGACGCACCTCACATACAGTATGTAGTATATAGATGGTGAGTATGTAGGATGTAGGACGCTAGTATGGCAGTCCGGACACGGCCATGGACAGGGCATTGTTTTCAGTTCCCATTTTTTTTTTTTAACCTTTATTTTTAATCCCATTGAGACCGAAGACTCTTTTGCAAGGGAGACCTGTCCCCATTCCCACGTTACCATTCACACACACATTCATACACCGATAGCAGGCTAACTATCGACATTCACACGAGGCAAGGTGGGTGAAGTGTCTTGCCCAAGGACACAACAACCATGACACAGGTGGCAGGGCGGGGATCGAACCTCCAACCCTTTGATCATCAGCCGACCCGCTCTACCAACTGAGCCACAGTCGCCCAAATACTGGGAAGACGGTGGAGAAATTGACAAGCTAAAGCAAAAAATATCAAAACCCACATTCTCTTACATAAAGTAGAAAATCCCAAACCACAAAACAAAATGGCGGCGCAGACAATTTACTAGTGGGTGTTAATGAGTGGTCATGTCTTGAGCAACAGCGACAAAACTCAGGCTGTCTGACTAAACGTATGCCGAAACAGTTCCACACTAGGAATGTAACGATACAACAACTAACGATTCGATTTGTATCACGATTTTTGACCCACGTTTCGATCCATACAACGATTTTTGAAATTTGAAAAGCATTTTATTTAAATAACATTTATAATAACATTTAACTTAATGTATCATTTAATGACAAATAACCTGAACAGATTTGAACACGAAGAACAATATAAGCAACATGTATAAATAAATAACCAAAGATATAACACTTCTCTCTTCTCTGTAACAAAACACAGAGAGACAGTAATTCTGCATAGCGTTTTTTTCTCCATAGCACATGCACCCTAAAGGCAAATTGGGCCACTGTAAGGGGAATTGAATTATGATTCCTCTACCATACTGGCATCCAAGAGGAATCTTTCAGCAGCATCTTTTTTTAACAAGATAATAGCACGGGTAGCAGGTCACTTTTCACAACACTGCTGAATGCCCCAATGTTGAGAAATGAGACATTAAAGGAACCCTGTGGAGGTGTGACCACTAGTTGCGCTATGGAGCAAGGTTTTTTTTATGAATAGGTCACACTTTAGGACAAATCATCTAAACAAATGCTAATACTGCTAATACTACGTGAACTCTGCAATTATTTTTATCAAGTGTTTGAGTGTCTGTGTGTGTCCATGTTTGCTCAGACAGATCAGGTCATACCTCAAAATAAGATGGCGGCGGCACATTCACGGTAGTTGGATTGTGTATCTGCAGAGAGGAGAGACACAACATATTAGTAGGGGAGAGGGGACAGAATAAACTGTTTCTACCAAAGGAAAACACACACACACACACACACACACACACACACACACACACACACACACACACACACACACACACACACACACACACACACACACACACACACACACACACACACACACACACACTTACCAGAGGGACAGTCGGAGTGTAAGAAGGCTGAGCAGGGTAGAGACTGACTGGTTCTTGCCTCGGTCTAACAGGCTGCAGTTTGAATGAAACAACAATGGGGGCACATGACTTCAACAGCAGGACGTTTAACTGAACATTATTGCAGACACATGCTCATGCCTGTCAGGTAGTTTTGAATGCAGAATGTGTTCACCTCATGGTCATAATGCATAAGAGCAGGTTCAGCCTCAGGAGTCACAGCTTTGTCCTTTTTGGAGGAGCTCTTCCCACAGCAGCAGCGCTTCACGCAACAACAAAGGATAAGTGAACCGAGGAAGACGCCAACACCAATCCCAATATAAGCTGGATCAAACGGGGGTCCTGAAACAAGGAATCCACAGAAAATGCATTAGCAACAGTGTAAGTCATTAATTGCGCAATTTGCAAAAATGTCAAATATTTTCTTCTGCTTTGCTTCCCTCAAACGGGCCTTGCTCGAAAAAGAGGTCATTTGACCTCAAGCAATTTGCCTGGTTAAATAAATAAATAAATGTGAGGAAAACACTGCATTCCTGCCATGTGAATCACTGTACAGTGATGTTACAAATGTCGGAACGTGTGGTAACTTATAACCAGGTTGAAGACAATAATAAATAGGTACAGTACGTGAAAGTGAAAAGTAAAAAAAGGTGTATACCCAGGGGGCAAAACCAATTTCTTTTTGGAAAACAGGCATGGGCTGTTCAAGGATCACAACCTGGGTGGACAACCTGGTCAACTACCTGCTGGAAAGCCACGGGGGGTGGAAATAAAAAATCAGAACCACGGTTTACAGTTTTTTTTACGTTCGCTAACCCACAGTGGGCACAACTGGAGCTCAATGTGCAAAACTCTAACTAGAGTCTGCAATACCAACAGTCACTGGAGCTGAACAGTTCACTTCACCTGCAAAATAGGCTCATTGCAGAAAACACTATGAACAATCCTCATTGAGATAACACACACCGTCATTCAGAATACACTCAGAGTATAAACACTAACATCGAACCCCAATACACAAATTACAAACTTTAAATCTTTACCGTTTGAATAATCTGAGTTACTGTACTTCACACAAATTACGTAATATTTTCTTTGAGGAAAGAGTGAAATTCTTTCACATGAAATTGTTTATTTTATAACATACCAGTTTTTTAGGTAAATAAAAAGAAATGAAAATCTGAAGTTTGCTTCAATAGATACATATTTTATATTTTTATAACATTTCCAAATGTAGTATTTATCTGTGAATATTCTATAATTGTAATACAGAAATCAATTCCTGTAATGTTGTCATTTACTGTAAGGATGCAACTCTCACCTGTTTGTTTGCTGGAAAATTCATATTACAGATGCAACTTTAGATCTTGCAGATTGGTTTGCACTTTCACCCCTGCCTCTTTCAATGAGAGACCATGATTCACAACAGGATCTATCAGTGTTGCCCTTACTGTATTTCATTACAAATTACAGCTCTATATCTTCTAGGTCTTCCTCCAAGCATTTACACTCTCACTGCCACTCTTCTCCCTCCAACCTGTCTTCATTGGCCCATTTCATAAAAAAAAAGTATTTTTGAGCTTTCCCTGTATGTTCACTAACAAGTCTAAAACAAGACACCTTCTTAGTGTTCCAGTTGAAATTGCAATCCACAGTGTTTGAAATGCACTAGGCTGAAATCCATTCGGTTTTGAATGTGTGGTTTACAGTTGTGAGTGTGACAGCAGTGTGTTAGCATTTGAACAGAGAGCTGGAAATCCACAGTGTTGTGCAGGCTGTGGTTAAGCCATGAGATAAGTAGAGTTTTGAAATTTGTGTTTAATCAATGAAAAACAAGCTAGAGTTTGGTCCACATTAACTGCTGCTGTGCATAGTGTTGTTAGAGTTTTGCACATGTAGCTCCAGTTGTGCCCCCTGTGGTTTAGCGATCGAAAAAAAACTGTAATGCGAGGGTAAAATTGAAAAATTTGAACTTAAAGATATCATCATGAAACTTTGCCAGTTGATTACTGGCATTAAATAAAGATTTTTTTTCAAAAAAAATTGAATGTAGGCTACATGCAAATTTAGCATATTTCACAAAGTATGCACACATTTGCATATCTTTAAAAAACTAAAATCTGGATATTGGATAAAGCCAGAGTTAAAATCTTTATTGTATTTTTACAACATTTTAGAGTCCAAACAGAACAGATTTGGGATATGGCCCTTTTTAATTTTATACATAAAAAATACTATGTACAGGTCTTAAAAATGCATTTTCAGCATGTTTTGAAGGAGAACATGTCTCTTAACTCAGACAATAAACAACATATGAAAACATCCTTCTGTGATGACCTTCAGAATAGTGCCAAGAATGTTTAAGGAAAGTTAAGTTGATGTAAGTGATTTAGAAGTTTAGATTTTTTGGTCAGAGTAGTGAAAAAATCTATAAAATCATATCTATCTAACCACTATCAAACCAAAATTATCCCACCATTTCTCACAGAGGAAGTTTGTTATGTAGACACTTATATAATGTCAAAATGCAATAAAGATTTTATCTCTGGCTTAATCTAGATTTTTGAAGATATGCAAATGTGTTTATGCTTTGTGAAATATGCTATATTTGCATATATATTCAAATATTTTTTTAAACAACTTCAATACAAAAAAAAACATTGTTCTATTTCATTCTTACTGACCGCCAGAGGCAGTGCTTAACACTGAATGTTATCCTTCGCGCATGCGCAGGTCGAGTATATAATATAAACAAAGTCACGTGTGACCGGGGATGACGTCGGGACGCCCGTCTATATAAGTCCACGTCACTTCCCAAAATGTCCCTTGTATCTTCTCGCTGTAGCGAATACAGGTTTAGAGTAAGAAATAAGCTTGAATAAGAGCAATATTAGCCGGTGACTCCTTGCTGGTAGCCCTGCAACCGCATGGTTGGAGCTAGTGATGGGTCGATGAGGCCTCGTGAAGCGTTTCGACACATTACCAAACTGTATTGATACTGTGTCGGTACTGTGTCACTGTGCTGCTCCATACTGACATCTGCTGGATCTTTAAAATCATTACCGGCAACCCAATGACAGACTCAACTGATTTAATGACCATGATAGGCTATACAATAATATAATTTAACTTATTGTATTTTATATTGTAATATTTCATATCTTAATCAAAGTTTGAATATCTTTGATATTGTAGTGCAAGTTGGGGTGTTGAGTTCTGATAGATCAAGTGGGAACTGGGAAGAACCATATGAAATTACAAGGAAATAAAAACAAATACCTTATTTGCGGATATAAGATCAGAATGGTCCCGCACGGCGGAAACTTATATTTTTCTCTCTGGCTCCATTATGGCTTGCAGACAAGGTTTTCGTTTGAAATGATGCGTGATTGTTTTGGCACAGAAGCATCCCGTTCACAGATGCGCTTCCTTTTAAACACAGTTTGGCGCGCCCAACGAGCCGCATCGACAAGCGATACTGCAACTGTATCGTCACGTGACTTTCTTAAAGCGATACGCGCACCGACACGGGGCTTCGCTCTATGAGCTCGACACATGCGCCGACGCATCGGTGTTGCCCGACCCATCACTAGTTGGAGCCACGGATTCGTCCTCCAAGGGCTGCAATTAGTCACACACGGCTATGTTCTGATCGCCGGCGTACCAGTGTTTTTCCGCTGGTGAGTTCGGCTCGCAGAGAACGCTCAGCTAACACAGCGCCTTCCCCAGCTGAAGCTGCGGAAAAGGTAAGTATCTCTATGTGTTACCTGTGAAGTTAAGTAAGTTAAGGGGATCCGGTTTTCGGCCTTCCGCTTAAGCTTACGTCTTGTTTTGTTTGCCCTCGCAGTGATCTGCAAGGCTGCATCGGAGATTGCCAGTACCGGCGTTTGCTGCCTTGTGTGGCAACTTTTAGTTTCAGTTAATTAAAGGCTCCCTGACGGGTGTGTTCGCTCGTTAAAGCATGTACTCCCTTGGTTGGAATTAAGAGCTGAAGCTCCCCAGTATGGTTAAGGCTATTGGGTAAAAGATAAGAAAAAGAAAGATTAAAAAGATAAATTAAATAAATGATAATTTAATTTTGAAGTAAACTTAAGAGAGAGAAAAAAAAGAAAACTACCTTTGTGATTTTCTAGTTTCAGTTTGCTTACTAATGGGTGGTTTCGCTCAGTAGTAACTGATTCACTCTGGAAAGAGACTATTTTTGGGATAGCAGTGAGAATAATTGCATTAATCCTCAAGATCACACAGCCTATCCACGGGTTGAGCGGTGTGGTAGTATTCTACCCCCCACACCTCCCACCACCACCACCACCATGTTAGGCTCACATGGTTGCCGCACTTGCATGGCTCCACTGCAAACTACAGATGGACATGATGAATGCCCCGCATGCCTCGGTGTGGTCCACCTGAGGGAGGGGCTGTCTGACAATCAGACAGCCCCTGTTCAGCCCTGACTTACGAGGGCTGAACAGTTTTCTGAAAGTATTGCCCTTTCACATGTTAAAGACAGCAGAAGTGCTCCAGGCTGTGACATGGCAAAGCTGGTTCACGTCAATAGATTTAAAGGACGCGTATTTTCACATCCCAATTGCACCACATCACAGGCCATACCTGCGCTTCGCATTCGAAGGGCGGGCCTACCAGTTCAGGGTCCTCCCATTTGGGTTATCGCTAGCCCCAAGGATCTTCACCAGATGCATGCGTGCGGCACTCGCACCAATGCAAGCCACCGGAATGCAAATCTTCCCTTATCTGGACGATTGGCTTATTTGCGCTCCGACCCGGGAACGGGCGGAGCAGGACACCACGGCCCTCCTAGGCCATGTGGAAAGGTTGGGTCTTACAGTCAATTATGGCAAAAGCTGTCTGATACCCAGCCAAGAGGTACTGTTCCTTGGCATTACCCTGGACTCCGTCCAGATGCTTGCTTGCCCGTCTTCGCGGCGGGTAGAAGCAATACTACAGCTCCTCCTGCGGTTTTGGGAGGACAGGAGGGTAAGGTACAGCCTTTGTCTCAGGCTGTTGGGGATGTTGACGTCAGTAACGGCAATAGTACCACTGGGCCTCCTCCACTTGCGGCCGTTCCAAGTATGGACCAATGGCCTCCTCTTAGACCCGAGGGTACACGGATCCAGGAAAGTCAGGTGGCTGCTATTTCATCCAGGCACATTAAGGTTGATAACCAGACGGTGGGATCTCATTCTTTGGTGACCCAATTTCTTAAAGGAGCCCAGCGGAGGAACCCCCCACTGGTTGTCAAGGTTCCCTCATGGGACCTGCCTCTGGTGCTGGGAGCCCTCTGTCTCCCCCCATTTGAGCCCCTGGATCAGGCGCCGCTGAAATGGCTGTCAGCAAAGGCTGCCTTTCTTCTAGCGATTGCATCAGCCAAGCATGTTGGTGAGCTTCATGCGTTGTCAGTGAGTGAACAGTGTATACGCTGGAACTCAGATGGCACAGGGGCCACACTGTGGCCTAACCCTTCATTCTCCCCAAAGAGGCTGCCTTCGGCCTTCTATAATCAGGTCATACAGCTAGCAGCTTATGGCCCCTCACACCCACCGGATGAGGAAGCTAGTTCAGCAGAACTACTCTGCCCGGTGAGAGCCTTGAGATGTTACATACAGGAAACTGCTGGTTTTCGCCAGTCTGATGGCCTGTTTGTCTGCTACGGGGGCCCGAGAAAGGGGCAAGCACTGTCCAGACAGAGGCTTTCCAAGTGGGTGGTGGAGGTAATTGAGGAGGCATACAAGTCAAGAGGATTGCTTTTGCCTCCTAACGTCAGGGGCCATTCCACCAGGAGTGTCTCCACTTCCTGGGCAGCACTAAGAGGAGTGCCTCTAAGTGACATTTGTGCAGCGGCCTCCTGGGCTTCAGCGTGCACCTTTGCCCGATTTTACAGGGTCAATGTAGCTGCTCGCCACGCAGTGGCTGCAGCTGTTTTCCAGGAACCCTCGGCCCTTCCTAGGTGGGTACAGGATTCCTCGTGACTACGTTGGTAATAGTCATCCAGTGTTAAGCACTGCCTCTGGCGGTCAGTAAGAATGAAATAGAACGAGAGTTACGTATGTAACTACGGTTCTATGAATTCTGGATGACCGCCAGAGTTCTCTGTCACTCGGAATCTTGCGAGAAGATTCTGAAGGGACATTTTGGGAAGTGACGTGGACTTGACTTATATAGACGGGCGTCCCGACGTCATCCCCGGTCACACGTGACTTTGTTTATATTATATACTCGACCTGCGCATGCGCGAAGGATAACATCCAGTGTTAAGCACTGCCTCTGGCGGTCATCCAGAATTCATAGAACCGTAGTTACATACGTAACTCTCGTTTTAATGCCAGTAATCAACTGGCAAAGTTTCATGATGATATATTTAAGTTAAACATTTTCAATTTTACCCTTGCATTAAACCTTGGTTCCGATGTTCTATTCCCCGCCCCCCCTGTAGCTTTCCAGCTGGTAGTTGACCAGGTGGTCCACCCAGGTTGTGATCCTTTAAGGTCCTAGATATCATTTCTGGTGAACAACCTTTTACAACAGCCCCCATGAAATCACTTTGCCCCCTTGGAATGTAAACACACTGCTCAGGGTACACACATTAGGTAATAGAACCGAGTTGTCTATAGTTCTGAAACGTTTGGAAACTGCCTTGTATAAACCAAAAAAAAAAGGGCTACAAGATGATCATTTATTAATACAATCAGCTGACAATTATTTTGAACAAAAAATAAAACTTGTTACTCACCCTCTACTGTCAAATACATAATTACGGCAGTGCCACCTTCTCCATCTGTGAAATCCAAGCGCCCGCTGCAAGCCATTGGGAGCTCTTTGTTTAAAATATCACATGGCCTTTTCAGTTCAAACCCGTCGCAATACCCATATTGTCTCTGCAGCTGGCCTGCAGAAACTATCACAGTCTCATCCCCATCGTCAGAGAAGTGCTTGATGTTGCAGGACTCCGCTGGCAGATCAGAGTAGAAGCGGACGTATTCACCATGACTCTTTGTAACGGTCTCTTCGAGTGCTAAAAAAGACAGAGGATATCAAAGTGATTCTCCACCCAAAAACCAAACACTCATCCTGTTTTTCCTCAGAACTCTGTGTAAGTTTGTGAGTTTTTGTCTTTCACGTGGCATGGCAGCTGTGGTCAGTGTTTTGGGGTAATAGGCTAACTTGTCTTCTCTTGGTTTTAGTGATGTTTAGAAAAAGATATTAGATGTTAAATATTGACACCAACACAATCAGTTCATGCTGGTGAGTATACACACTTTATGTGTCCAAAGACAATGGACTGCAGTCTTCTTGTCCAGTTATGAGTTTTCTAACAAACTCAGTATTACCATGAACCATAAGGCCGTGTAACTGAAAAAAGTAGGATATTCACATTTTTTTTCTTCATGTTCTTATGTATTAGGCCCGGTTTGATATTACACTCAAATGCTTAAGACCAAATGACCATGAAAAAAGTTTGTATGGCACGGTGTTTTAAGAGAAAAGAAACGTGAGAACTTCCAAGATCCTTACCTTTTACATGAAGGTAGAATGTGGAAAGTGATCTATGATCTTTGTCTCTCATGATGTAGTGACCACTGTCTCTCTGAGTCACTGCTTTTATCACATAGTAGTTGCTCTCCACCTGCCCCCTGCTGTTCTCTTGGGCAGGTGTGTCACGTGTCCACAAGACGGTGACATCTGTGGCGTAATGATCTTTGCTGAACTCAATGGATTGGGCCTTTCTGTGCAGCCTCATGGTGTATGTGTTCCCGTACTGCTCATCCGATGCCAGGCCTAGAGAGAAGAGGACCAGCAGAAACAACATCACTGACAGGTTACTCCCAGGAATCTCCTTGTTAAATGTAAGACTTTTTAATACCTTCTAAATGCCACTGAAAATAAAATGTAATGCCAACATCATGACCATACTTGCAGAAGTAGGAAGGTAATGGAAATGCTGACGTTTTATTTTAAAGTACTTTAAATAAAGAAAATTTATTTCACAGTATATCACCATCATACCATAGGTCCTTAACATTAACCAGCTGCAAATGCTCAGGAATGAGTTCAGAGATGTGCAAGAAAGGCAGCAAATGCCACAATGAAAAAATACGTTGTTCCAATGGAAAGTCCTGCAATCAAAAACTAAAGGGGGAGCCAGCTATCCTAGAGAATGCTTGTTGTCCAAATACTTTAAGTCAAAATCAGTGAATCTCTTCTCACGATTCTCGACCTATCAATATTGTGTGCACTGAAGAAAATCTGGTGTTAATATACAGTGTTGTGCCTACACAGAGTGTCTCATTTGAAATGTTGTAATGGGTTAAGACTGATGCCACAGTGCATTCCAAGAGACTAAAGTCTGACTCTAACGCATGTTTACATAAGTTTCTCTGTAGATGCAACCATCCCAGACCCCTGCGGAGGTCATAAACTCATTTAAGATGTGATAGTCCCTTTTAAAAGGTTGGTTAATCCTACCAGACCTTTGGGGATTGATTCTCTGCAAGTTCCACCGGATGAAACTCTATTTGGAAGCTACCATAAAGTCCAAACCAGACATGGCAGGGCCCAGGCACCCTGCTGTGTTTACCTTATCTCAACTGTGAGACACAAGCTTCAAAGCTTTCTTTTCCTAAGGAAGGAAGAGCATTGTATTGGCTGGTTCGAATGTAAACACTGCTTGCTGATTATACAACTAACTTCTGATTGGATGTGATAGAAGGTACGACATGCTTAAACCTGAGGCCTAGGATTAAGCAACTCCAAGTCCCAGTCTTTTATACTCGCTGGACGAGTTCATGGACTGCTTGAAACATCTCCTCTGTTTTCCCGGATTCGAGAGAGCTTTCCTACAGAAAACCGCTTCACCAGAGCTGAAGCACACCTCAACCTCTCCTCAAAACAGAACGAACCCACACGCGCAAAGCGTGAGCAAAGACGCAGGATCCATTCATCAAGACGCCTGCACTGCCCGTTCCACGGACCGGAGCCAGCCAGCGGACCCGCCGAGAAGTGAAGCCGCCTATCACTTATCATCTGGGCCGTTCCTACGCTGCCCATCGGACCGCAGACAGCCCGCTATTGCAAAGAAGAGCTGCTGATCCCTTGCTTTCCATCCCTTGGCATGGTGAGGCACGCTGCCCTTATCAGCTGAGCTGGTTCCACACCACTGTCTTCCACAAGACGCGCTCCATCAGCGCACAAGGCCCGGCAAGCGGCCTTTTTTCTCCTCCTATCTCCTCCAGCTGAAAACCTCCACCCTGCGGCCCAGTTTACGAAGGTTGAGTGCACATGGTCAGCGTCGTACACAGAGGTTGGCTTTGGAAAATAGACGTATGAGTGCTGCCAGCATTGCTGAAGGGGTGGGGGGTCAACCTGTCAGTGCTTAGACCATACGCCGCACTCTGCATCATACTGGTCTGCATGGCTGTCGTCCCAGAAGGAAGCCTATTCTAAAGATGATGCACAAGAAACCCCACAGAAAGTTTGCAGAAGACAAACAGACTACGGACATGGATTACTGCAACCATGTCCTGTGGTCTGATGAGACCAAAATACATTTATTTGGTTCAGATGGTGTTAAGAGTGTGGAGCGGCAACCAGGTGAGGAGTACAAAGACAAGTGTGTCTTGCCTAGAGTCAAGCATGGTGGTTGGAGTGTCATGGTCTGGGGCTGCATGAGTGCTGCCAGCACTGGGGATCTACAGTTCATTGAATTCTAACATGTACTATGACATACTGAAGCAGAGCGATCCCCTCCCTTCATAAACTGGGCCGCAGGGCAGTACTGCAACATGATAACGACCCCAAACACCCCTCCGAAAGACCACTGGCTTGCTAAAGAAGCTGAGGGTAAAGGTTATGGACTGGCCAAGCACGTCTCCAGTCTTAAACCCTATTGAGCATCTTTGGGGCATCCTAAAACGGGAGATGGAGGAGCGCAAGGACTCTAATATCCACCAGCTCCTTGATGTCGTCATGAATGGGTAGAAGAGGGTTCCAGTTGCAATCTGTGAAGCTCTAGTGAACTGCATGCCCAAGAGGGTTAAGGCAGTGCTAGAAAATAATGATGGCAAAACAAAATATTGACACTTTGGGCCCAATTTGGAAATTTTTTCTTTGGGGTGTACTCACTTTTGTTGCCAGCAGTTTAGACATTAATGGCTGTGTGTCGAGTTATTTTGAGGGGACAGTAAATTTACACTGCTGTACACTGACTACTTGACATTGTATCAAAGTGTCATTTATTCAGTGTTGTCGCATGGAAAGATATAATGAAATATTTGAAGAAATGTTAGGGGTGTACTCACTTTTGTGAGATACTGTAGCTCTGGACTACCACCATCCAGGTTGCCCAGTCCCAAAGCTTTCTCTTCAATCAGCTCAGGCTGCCTACAGCTAATACTGCGATTAAAAAAACGCATCTTCAGTCTCTCTGCCCAGTGTGCCCACCTAAAATTTCTACAGGCCCACCCTAATCTAACTGTCTAGACTCTAGAAGAACCGGGCCAGATTCTATGTTATAGTATGAGCTCAGCTGATCTATGTTGTGTGCATAGGACTACACATGAAAGTATAATCAGTAAGCACTGCATAGTCTACAGGTGTTAAAGAATTATTGTGAGGGAAGTTGAGCAACATTTTTCTCCAAAATTGAAGGACTGGAAAGAAGAATAAATGGGAAATGAAATGGTCCACACTACGGGGTAAATGTAGGCGATGGGAAATAGTTAGCCTACTTCCTGAGGCTACCACCGATTCACCGTTACTTTACTTACGGCTGAATCTTTATTAAACTGAATGAAAACTCTTACAAGTCAGTATTTTACACTTACTCACCCACTGACAAACAGGCGCTCAGCAACAACAACACAATCATCCTCTGCTGTCAATCCAAACCAGAAGTCCAGAGAAAACGAAAACCGCCTTCGACCAGTTAGGCGCACTCTTGTAATTCATCAACAAGACTTTACCAAAGACGGGGAAACACTTCAATGCATGCACGCTATTAAGACAATGGTTGTTCAATCCATGTTATCCATGTTGTAGCCTACAATACCCGTTTTACTACAGCTTATTGCGGTGTAGGATTCTTGGTATTTGGCCCACCCACCCAACAGGGCGTGGTCTTGGTGGACTAGGCTACTGCTCGTGATGCGTTCGGGTGCTGTCGGAAATGTCATAAGGCCCGTAACTAGGTAACGGGAGTTCATCCTCGGTGGGTTTTTCAACTAAACAACGACAGACATTATGAGAGAACTAAAAAAATGGAGGGTAGGTGTGCACCAAAATAAACCACACACTATGAGAATCCTGCGTTAAGGGGAAACATAATCAGAATCAATCATATGGCTTGAATTCAATGTGTTTCTTTTAAGTTTTGACCTTTTTGTATTAGAAATAACGGGCAAAGCCTACTCGCTTGAAAACTGCATTTTCAATTGACACTGTTGCAAATGCTAAGACAAAGTTAGTTCTCTTGTTAGGCCAAACCCACATGATTAAGGAAATATCATGGAAACAGAATGATGACCCCAACCAAGGTCATAGGCCTATATCCTAGGCTGTTTAAGACTTGCAGACCATTCTCATTACCCCACTCAGCTGTTGGACTGTGACACAAGTTCACCTGTTGCAACCTAAACGTTTGGAATTTCTTGGAGACTGGAAAATAGGCCTATTTTAGTCACTCTGTTGTTTTTTTGACTATTGATGTAGTAAAGCATGTTTGTTAAAAGTCATTCTTATCACTAGTTTAATTATTCAATGATGGCCTTAGTTTCTTTTTTAGGCCTAGACCTAGGCGATATTTAGCCCAATGGCTGGCGTGACGGGTTGCATGACAATTGTGCTGAATCCACTTGATTTCTTTCCCGGAATTCAGGATTATACACTCTGCAGTCTGCACCAGTCATCTCCACAACAAACCACAGAGACTTAACATCCGGGCCTTCCACTACAACAGAGATGATATGATAACTCATGCCCAGATAAGATTTATGGATGACCACACACAGGAGCAGCTGAAGAGGAGAGCGATCGCCATTTGCCAGTCCGCAAATCAGCAGTGAAACGATCCTAAACTTTTTGTAGGCCTACAATTGAATGGATATTTAATTTCGAGGTAAACATTTAGCCTATAGGCTATGTGAAGTCGGCTATAAAAAGATTTCTTCTGATGGCCCCCTCTGCAACAGTAGGCATAGGCTGTCGTCTGCTACAGCCACATCTCAGAGAAATATTAGTTCAGAGAAATATTGTGCATCTTACTTCACTGCGTTTATTTGAACACTTTAAAAAATGATTGATCTAAGAAATATATAAATAATCAGCAATAAATAAGGATGCATTTTCATGGATTAAGCTAACAGTTTAAGATTGGCAATATAGAAATGGTTGATACAAACCAATCAATTAGGCCTAATGATTATAATCTATAACAATATTGTATGAAATTATGCAAGGTGTGTAGGCTACTGTTACTTTCATTAAGGTATATATATATATATATATATATATATATATATATATATATATATATATATATATATAGGCTATATATTTATACAGAGTATCTACACTGCGGTACTAGTTGTAGGTTAGGCTACATCTTCCAGGATTTATAATGAATAGTCGCCCTGTCAACAGAACGTCATAGGCTATTTGTTAGCTATGTAAAACCAGAATTTGGACATATTAGCCTAACTGTTGAATAATTATATTGTAAATGAAAGTGGAGTGACGTGTGAGCAGCATTGAAGAGAAATAGCCCACTCAAGTTAAGTGTGCCTCCAATTTCTCTGCTGTGAAAAAAATAGAACGATTATAGGCTTTTCATAAGTGAGCATCTGAAATTGCTGTGAAGGTTTTGCGTTTACGCGCATCCCACTTTGTGACTGCGTGTTCTCCTCATAGATAGTATGTAAAATATCTTCTGCGCTAACAGCGTACCTACATCCAGGGATTTGAGAAAATAACGCAACATGTGACGCATCTTGCGTAGGAGCCCGCCGAGAATAGCACCAATGCTATAAATAAAAGAAGGTGACAGTGCCCATGCGCGCTCTGCAGAGGACGTTATTATCCTTTTATATCCCCATGCACTCAGAAAAACATTGATCAATATCCAGCGGTGGATTTGTCCTTCTCGCATCCCACAGGTGAGTTCAGACTATATGCGTCACAGACTAATCATTTGTAGGCTACATTATTATCAGTCATTTGGCGGCCTAACGGTCAGCTGTATCCGCTGGATGTTGTCCATCAGCTGGGAAACATGTTGGACACCTGAGTGGACATGGCTCCCAACTGTGACAATAGGCTATTGATCTTTTGTTTTTGGATAATGGACATCTGAGTTGTATGGCTTGTTGAACGATGGTCGCGTGTCCCTCGGCTGTCAGGCTGGTTTTCGGGGGAGGGATGGGAATGTATGAAAATGTCGCTAAGTGCGTCTCTGTCAATTGTGTGCTTCACAGGAGAAGATGTCCTCCTGTGTCCTGTTCATTGCCATTTTTACCCTTCCTTTGACCGTGGGTAAGTCCCTGTAAATGTTTTATAACATTTTTAAATAATTTAATAATGACGGCTTTTATGAGGCCTATTGCTAATTCTTCATTTTCTATGACGCCTTTAGACGTCAGACGAACAAATTAAATTGGCATGCTAAGTGGTGGAAATCTCTATGACATTTGTTATCCTTTGTATGTGGTAGGCTGATAGTTAAGTTGGTAATAAATTAGCTAATGCTCTTTTTCTATTTTGATAAGAAACTACAGTTATACAAAATGTAAATGAGGTCAGAGAGTCATGGCTCTCTTGCTTTCCAAGAAAGTGGCAGCCAAAGCTTGTCATATTAAATTTTAAATGCAATTATTTAAGTTATTAATAAAGGTCTAAAAGGTCCTAAAGGTTTGTGTTAAGTGTGCAGTAGTCAATTTTGATTTGTTTTTCATTAATGTAATATAGACTAAATAGGCCTAAACAGCACCTTTTTTCCTGGAGGTCAGAGGTCAAACAGACAGTAAAAACGCTGAAATTCCTCACTCTACAGATTAACACCGGGCAGTTATTTTGCTGTTAACTCTGGACTAAGGACTTTAACTGACTTCGTATTGGGGGGGTATACTGAGATGTTTTTTTTATGGCCAAAGTTCGGTGCATAATTGGGCTGAACTAAAGAGCCAGAAACTGAAATTTTCATACTGGAAAAGCAGAGGTTCTTATTAATTACTCTTAACTGATGTATAATTGGTCGTTATAGATAACAATAGAAAAACATTACTTCAATAACTATTTGTGTAGTGCTTTCGAAGAGAGAAAAGTTCATGATAAAGGCAAATGCATATAAAAACAAACAATGACATCATCAAGTGCAATCTACATTAGGTATGCAGAAATATTTTCTCATTTGAGAATGTTTCAGGATACAACCTGTCTTATCTCAATGGTCAGAGAGTATTCCCAAGTCCAGGGGCTGTTAACAGCAAAGATCAACTTTTGTCAGCCAGCAAGTAAGGAGCCTTTAAAGACCATTAATTAGTGGTTTACCTGTAGTGTAGTCTCGCACAGCCAGACCAAACTACAGCTAGTACCTGTTATTTAGCGGAGGGGAAATTTGTTCTCCTATGTGGGCAGCTGGCTTCTGAACCAGTGAGAGCCATTGAAGGGAGCTCTGACTAAATCCCAAGGAAAGTGTATTGCAGTGGTAATTAGCACTTATGACCCCAAAGGCCGACCCAAGTTTCTCGACGATGCAGGGCGTCACTAATGAATAAACAACCTTTACTCTCTTTACAAATGAAATGTTAAGTTGAAGTGAAGGGGTACCTTCATTTCTTAGAGATGTTCCAGTGTATGTGATGTCTAAGCATTGTGCTAGAGAAAAATAGTAATACTCGTATTAATTCCGCTCTCTCCACAGGTTGGGTCGTATTCGGTGAGTCAAATGCCACGTTTTGCACATATCCATCGTCTCTGAAGAGGTTGTTGACTCTCTTTCTTTTCTCCACTTTGACAGGTGAAAGAGAAGAAGCCCAGAAGTTGTGTGCCGGGAAGGAGTTCCGTCTCCCCGTGTACTCAACATCCATGATGGTGACTTTCACACCAAACTCTGACGGGCCGAGGCGCGTCCTGCTGGACAAAATCACGGTGAGTGAGCGTGAAATGTGTTGCTGTGTGTGTTTCTCCTTTGTTCAGTTGCTCGTACAGATTTCGAAAAAGCTTTTTTTACTCTAAAACTGCAGGTAAAGGACCCGCGTTTCCAGTGGACCAGAGATAAGATGTTAGTCCTTAAGGAAGTGACTCACGGTGATGAGGGACTTTATGCCATTAAAATGTCCTCCGGATTCACCTACGAGGCTGTTCGTTTGACTGTTTCAGGTAGGACATTTTCCTCTCTTTGTGAAAACCATCACTGTTTTTTTCTATGACTTAATTGATTTCATAAGTAACTAAAACTATCAATGTGGTGGAGTAAAGAGAACAATATTTCGCTCTGCAATGCACTAAGGGGAAGTATAAAGTATCACAATATTGAAAATACTCACACAGCATAGCATCTCACAATTGTACTCTAGCACAGCTCTTGAGTAAATGTACCACTGATCTCTCTCTCTCTCTCTCTCTCTCTCGCTCTCTCCGTTCACTCCTTTGTCTTACCTCAGAATGCATTAAGTCTTACTACAGAAACTACGGAGAAAACTTTGAGCATTCCATCCCTGAGAGTGGCTACCTGCTGGAGTTTTCTCCACGGGGCGCTCCACCTGAAGCCATGCCGGTTGTGCTGTGGAACAGAACTGACCCCGAAACCAGCAACGCGGGCCGGGGGCGGCTGCTGCATGCTGGGAAGGTCTGGGTGGCAGAGAGGGTGACGCAGGCCGACCAGGGCAACTATACTGTGAGAGACGTCACGGGGAGGGTGGTGTCCCGTGGCACCCTCACTGTCCGCGGTGAGCACAGACAGAATCTGAGAGGGTGTGGCTGATGGATTTCTTTAACTTAATGGTGGATTCAGCGATTCTGGAGAATGCTTGTTGTCAAAATCACTTTTGTCAAAATCTCCTCACGACCCCGCTACCTGTCCGTACTGTGTGAGCTGAAAACAAAAATCCAGTGTTTATACACAACCTATGCTCTGTAAATGGGCATGTTGCTAGCTAAGGTGGGCCCCTTTGTTTACATACCGGTTTACAGAGCCTAGGCTGTGTATTAAACCAGATTTTTTCTTTCCAGTACGCGCACTGTACGGAGAGATAGCAGATCGTGAGGAGATAATTACTGATTTTGACAACAAGTGATTTTGACAACAAGCATTTTTTCCAGAATTGATGACTGCACCTTCAACTTCAGGACCCCTTCAACTGTAACATTTATATTTTATCTTTTCCCTTTTTTCCATCCGACACCACCTCATCCCCTTCACATTTCTGTCTATTACTCTCCACTACTCTCTCTGTGTTCATGGTTGTGTGTGTGTGTGTGTGTGTGTGTGTGGATGCAGGGCACTCCTTCAATGTCACCCGCTTCCCCAAGGAGACTCTAAACCTTCCCCTCTTCCTCCCTGTGCCTCATGCCCACCTTATCTTTACTCCCTCCCGTCACCCCGACGAATCAATGGGCCCCTTTGACCCCAAGCCGCCCCGTGGCCCTGTGCAGCTGATCCGTGAGGGCCAGATAACGGACTACGACATACGCTACAGGGGCCTGGTCTCTCTGGGCAGGAACGGCTCCACCAACGAGGTGGTCATATCCAGGCTGACCTCAAGGCACGATGGGGTGTATGAAATCAGAGACGGGAATGGCAACCTGGTATCCTCCACCTCGTTGCAGGTGATGGGTGAGTGACAGCGCCTGTTAGAGCTATACTGCGTAACTTCCCCCATTAGGAATTCTGAGGAATTACCTGGACACTGTTGGCGCATCGATATTGGGTAAGCCTTCAGTGATCGCGCATGGAAAGAAAATCATCAACCTTAAACAATTCTCGCTTCTTGAGCTCCTGCGCCAGTGTGTGTGTGTGTGTGTGTGTGTGGGTGTGTGTGTGGGGGGGGTGATACCATGTTTGTGAACGCTGCAATACTGACAAATACTGAGAGAGTTTTTTGTCCCGACATTCATTTTTATGAAAAAAGTTATGCACTATAGCTTTAAATCTTTCTTTTGTTTTCTGAAATTCTTTGTTGCTCCTTCAAAACTGACATTCCTTCTGATATCTGTCTCATCTCTCTCTCTCTTTTAGAAAGGGGAGGCAGATGGCGATCGCTTTTCAAGTCCATCACTGTGCCCTCTTGCATGTTTGTGTCCCTGGCGGGTTTCGTCCTGTTCATGAGGCGATTCCCAAACTGCAGCGTCTCGCAGTTGGGCACTTACCTGACAGCAAACCGTCCGCCACCGGCCATCCCCCCTAGGGTCAACATCCAGGTGAGGTTATTGGGAGGAAGTGTTGATCAAGCCTTCTGTGGCTTTCAACAGATATACAACAAAAACATACCTAGCAAATGCAGATGTCTATAATAGATTGATGAGCATGAAAGAGCCTGACAGAATCTCAACCCACTTCAACATTAAAAACAATACAAACATGTGTTGTTAGTTTCACTTGATGACGAATCAAATCAGGTCCAAAACAAAAGAAAGAAACATAAAGATATCTGCTTCACTCCTAAATGAAGCCAACACTGTAATGTTTCTTGTATTCTCTGTTTCAAAACTGTGTGGCCGCACTGTGTGTGTTTGTATCTGTGTGTGTTGGTCTGTGCAGGACTATAGCCAGCCCCTCCCCGAGCACTCAGGCTTCTACGTTCCCTCTCAGCAGCCAGGAACCCCAAGAAAATGGAGCCCGAGGTCCAGTCCTGCCCATGATGTAAGGCTGAGTAACTGAATGATATGAGTGGGCAGGTTGTGTCTGTACTCTTGAATATTATTTTAAATCGTTGTGTGTGTGTGTGTGTGTGTGTGTGTGTGTGTGTGTGTGTGTGTGTGTGTGTGTGTGTGTGTGTGTGTGTGTGTGTGTGTGTGTGTGTGTGTGCCATATGTGCATCTGATCGTATATCAAGGGTTACACTCCCGTTACTGTGGGAACTCCGACAGCTCAGAACCAGGAAGCACACAGACTGACTCCTGGGAACTCCCCCGCTCATAATTCCACTCCTGAGGTAACACTACAATTCAGATGTGGGTACTTGTATGTCATAGACTTAAACACATAAACATACTTTTAAGCATACAATTTTATTTTCATCCTAGCGGGACTCATCCAATGAGGAAGAGAGAAGGATCTCCTTTTCGGTGACCGGGGCTTCAGACTGCCTCCACTCCTCCGAGGACTGTGTTCAATTCCAGATCAAGAAAGACGAAAACGACAAAAGGCGGAGCAAATCACAAGAATACTTTGCCACACTGCCGCTGGACACGGACACCTCTGAATCCTGTAGTGTTTACACGTCAGAGAAACTGAACTTCTTATAAAACAGGATCGAAGGTGAAATGAAGGAGGAAGAAACGTTATGGAAAAGAAAGACTTCACGCGTGCCTTTATGCATCTTAGCCCAGTTTAAATGGTTTGGTATTACATAAATATTGCATGTCATTTCATTGACTTTTCTGAAGCATGAGTTGAGCATTAGCCCTCCTGTCTCATGTGAAGTATTTCTCGACACTGTCCGATGGTGCTCCTTAAATCTCCTGCTGTTACCTACCTCCAGACCCTCAGGACCAGTCTGATGATCTGCACTGTATTTGCTGTAGTTTTACCTCGTGAGTGTAACGTGATCCTAACCATTCCTAACATCAACAGCACTTAATTATCCTGTTAAATGTCGATTCTGCAGTTCAATTATTTTTTGCAGAGATATTGTTTATTTATGTTCTAGATACTTGTAGTAGCCAAATAGTTATATAAAGTGTAACATGTTCAATCAAATATTTACCTATTAATCTTTTGACTTTGTGTACAGGAGAATATCTTATCAAATGTTCCCATTGAAGAAGAAAAAAAGATTTGACTTTTGCCTGTGATTTTTATTGTTTTGGTTCATCAAACCCCTCCAAAACATCAAATGTGTCTTTAACTCACTTGTTTAAAGATAAAGGTCATTTTTATGAGTTGAACATTATTCCACTTTTTAGCTCATAAATTTGACTTTAACTATTTTTTATTCCATAATTATTGCTTTTCATCAGAGGCAATATAAAACTAATACATGTATTTCCCTAGATAGTTATCACTATGATTTCAGAAGTAGAAAGTATAGTGGAAAATTATAAGAGCTCATAATTTTTGACTTTTTGTCTCTTTTATGAGTGTTTTTATTATTGTCAAGGCTAAGAAGAACATACTATGTTTAATTATTTTTTTTTACCTCGTTCTGGGTACTTGAATGTAAAAAATGTAAAAAATAAAAATAAACCTTGATATTGGAGGGCAGCTGTTGTTCGCAGTTCAATACAGTAGTAGTGTTGTTTTCCTGCCGGTAGGTGGCAGATCATCGGTTGGGCTCTGACGCTCAGCGACTGTAAGGCAGCCTAGAAGAAGAAGGATCAGCTCCGTTTGTAGCGGCAATGAAAGGACAGCGTGCTACTTCCATTCTGAGCACAACAGGAAAGTAAAGTGTACTTTAGGGGTGAAAACTATCAAAGCAGAGGACCAGCATAATTGCATTTCAGAAAAAACTCTAAGGACTGCGCTGGGAAGATGTCTTTGGTTTGTGCCAGTAAGTGAAGCTGAATTCATTCATATGACGGAGGTTAGCTAGGCGCCGCGCTAATGCTACTAGCTAGCGTAGCTAACGTTAGCGGCCATGCAATGCCGCCTTCTACTTATCGTAGCTCTTACGTCTTGGTTTATTGTTCACCTTGTGTTAGTATCACAAGGATTATAAAGCTGTAACTTTTTCTGTTGTTTCATCAAGTCTCCAACGAGGTGCCGGAGCACGCGTGCGTCTCTCCGGTGTCCAACCAGGTGTTTGAGCGCAGGCTGATCGAGAAGTACATCGCTGAGAATGGGACGGATCCGATGAATGGACAGCCTCTGTCTGAGGAGCAGCTCGTAGACATTAAAGGTAAAGAACAGGGAGCAGCTGGAGATCCACACACCGTTTCCAGTTAACTAGGGCACGTTACTCCTGGCAAAGGTCAATACAGTTTTATAGAGCCCTATATTGTTACATTTTAGTTGATTCGTCTGCAGTCGGTGGTGTTATAATGCATTGCAGTAGACTCCGGTGTTTTAAATATTCCGCCAGATCCTGTAAAGATAGTTGACAACTAATGGTCTGAAAATGTATGCATTTCCGACATTCAGCAATTTATCAATTGACAGAATATGTTAAATGAAAAAAAATACACAATCAAAACTCTTAGGGCCAAGGCCCCCCCATTGGCTCATGGCCCTGGGCATGTTCCCACTTAGCTCATGTATTATCCGTCTGTGTGCTGAATTGACCAAGTGTTTCAGCTGTTTGGGTATGTATGGGTAGATATCCAAACTTGATTCATGAATACCTGTGAGAGGCTGTGTGTCCCGAACCATAAGCAACTTTTTTTCTGTTTTAGTGTCCCATCCTATTAGACCAAAGGCCCCGTCAGCCACTAGCATTCCTGCCATCCTCAAGTCCCTGCAAGATGAGTGGGTAAGTACTGATAACTTTAAAGGATGTGGAAAAGGACATATCCAAAACAACACAATCACACTGTAATGTTACTATGAATTTCTGTTTTTAATCAACAGGTGACTTAATCTTGCCATGACAATCTCTTTAAAACTCATACATTATTCCATCAATCTTTTTTCACCTTCCACTTGAAATAAACAAACGCAGTGTCATATAACTGTTAGTGACTTTTCTTTTTTAACAATTTCTTTTGGTGTTCAATTATCAATGTTAGACTGTAAAACAAGCTCCTTCATGCTGTTTTCTTCTTTCTTCTAGGATGCTGTTATGCTTCACAGTTTCACCCTGCGCCAGCAGCTGCAGACAACTCGCCAAGAACTGTCTCACGCCCTCTACCAACACGATGCCGCCTGCAGAGTCATCGCTCGACTCACCAAAGAGGTCACTGCTGCAAGAGAAGGTGGGTTAACAACAGTTTGCGTGTCCTCTTGTTACAGGGACATGATTCAATTTTTAAAGTGCATTAAATGGCCTCTATACAACCATTATCTCTTCAGGGATGGTTTCACACCAACATGAGCTCATAGTGATCATTTTGAGAATGTTTTTTTTAGGCGGTCTATTTTCTTTTCACAGCTCTGGCCACACTCAAACCCCAGGCTGGATTGATCGCCCCCCAGGCAGTCCAAACCTCTCAGCCAGCTGCAGCAGTAAGTGGGAAAACCCTTTATTACAGTTTTTACTTATCGGATATACTCATCTCTTCTCTGGCCATACTTCCTCTTCACAATCACTAATGTCTGCCTTCTGCCTGGCAGGGTGCTGGTGGAGAGCCTATGGAGATTAGTGAACAGGTGGGAATGAATCCCGAGATCATCCAGAAGGTAAGATTGTTTTTGTCTTTTTCCGACATACATCATTATTTGGCTGTTAGCTTTCCTGTTTCCTTTGCAGGTCTAAGAGATGTTTCAATGTGCTCCTTTTCTGTTTACAGCTCCAAGACAAAGCTACAATCCTCACTACGGAAAGAAAGAAGGTATTATATTGCTCTTTTATATAGCTACTCGATGGCCACTTCTGCTGTAATACTTTAATGTGTTCACGTGTATAAATGTTAAGGTACAATGTAATATATTGTCACACATCTTTAACTTATTTACTATATTTCTCCAGAGAGGCAAAACTGTCCCAGAGGAGCTGGTTAGAGCTGAGGATCTCAGCAAATACCGCCAAGTGGGCTCTCATGCTGTAAGTAAACACCGTTCTGTCTGTGTATACATTTTATTTTTTCAATGTTATCAGAAGGCCAAGACAGTGTTTTGATGACACAATACGTTCTCTCTTTGTTGCCTTCAGGGTCTCCATAGTGCCAGTGTCCCTGGTATTCTTTCTCTGGATCTGTGTCCCTCAGACACCAACAAAGTCCTCACCGGTACGTTGATATTGAATTTGGAAAATAAGTTTTTGTGATTTCTTCAACATTTTTATTTGTATCTGATATCCACTCTTTTTTTTGTCTTCCAGGTGGAGCTGACAAGAACGTGGTGGTGTTTGACAAGAGCGAGGAGCAGATTGTGGCAACACTTAAGGGTCACACCAAGAAGGTCACCTCTGTCATTTACCATCCATCCCAGGTAACGTTTACTTCAGACAACTAGTAAAAAAAAAATCCCAAATTCACACATCTTCTAGAATTATCTTACTTACTCCCCTCTTTGTTCTTAATTATCTAACTTTGCTGTATTCCCCCCTCTAGAATATCGTTTTCTCTGCATCTCCAGACACCACCATCCGTGTCTGGAATGTCAGCGCGGGCAACTGTGTCCAGGTAGTGCGTGCCCACGAGGCGAGCGTCACTGGACTCTCCCTCCATGCTACTGGGGACTACCTACTCAGCTCCTCTGAGGATCAGGTGTGTTTGTGTGTGCAACTTGACGACCTCATGCTGTATGAAACACTGACGTTTACCATTTAACTGCTTCCCCACACTAACTTTTTTTTAAATATTTTTTCTTCCCTGCTCTGCAGTACTGGGCCTTCTCTGATGTCCAGACTGGTAAAGTCCTCACCAAAGTTACTGATGAAAGCGCTGGCTGTGGTAAGTCCCTCCATGAGAACTTGTGTTACGCAGGCTGAATAAGTGTCCTTCAAGGTTCCCGGTGCTAATGCGCCTGTCTTTCCCCTACAGCTCTGACCTGCGCTCAGTTCCACCCTGATGGTCTCATTTTTGGCACCGGGACCGCCGACTCCCAAATCAAGATCTGGGATCTGAAGGAGCGCACCAACGTGGCCAACTTCCCCGGTCACTCTGGCCCCGTCACCTCCATTGCTTTCTCTGAGAATGGATACTATCTGGCCACAGGTTAGACCTACTAATTAACTCATCTTTGTTGTGCAAGTGTTCCCCATCTGGTTGCTTAGCTGCAGGAAGATTTGAGAATGTCAAAAAAGAAATGCACATGCATCACATCCACCTGTAGACTGGTCTGCAGTATCTCAAAGTCCTACTTACAGCTTCACCCCTGTTTTTTGCCACTTAGGGACCTGAAACTATTTAGTTGTGTTTGTTTTCAATACTCAAATGTCCCTGTTTGGTGCTGTGCTCCAGGTGCCCAGGATAGCTCTCTGAAACTGTGGGATCTGAGGAAACTGAAGAACTTCAAGACCATCACTCTGGACAATAACTATGAGGTAAGGATGAGGGGGTTTCTCCTATAAAAGGAATAGTTTGATGTTTTGTGAAATGGTGTTACACACAAGTTGGATGCTGTTCATCCTGTTAATTTCTCCTCAGCAGAAAGACTGAATTCTATTTCTCGATTATCCTGGAGTTTGGTCGTCACATTGAGGATGTCTCTGCTGTAGTAGAGAAATAGTTAGAGCATGTAACTCTATGTAAAACCTAAACTTGGTTCTTTTACTTTCCTGTTTGTGTATGGATTAAACAATTAAAATGAATGAGTAATTGTGTAAACTGTAGAGGTGCTGGGTGTTGGATTTAATTAAATGTTTTACTTTATAGAGAAACATCACAACTAACTCTCAGGAAATAAAAAAATATGATTATGATTTAAAGTACGAGTTTAATAACTTATACTAGCAAATGGGGAATTACAACCTTAGCTCACCCATAGAGTTGATTGGTGTCTGTCGATTTAACTGCACAAATGAGCATAAAAGGGAAAATATTGCTTTTTTTAACACTGTCTTTGATCATCTGGTAGATCTTTTCTGAATCTTACTCCTTTGTCTTTGCTGTTTCAGGTTAAGTCCCTGGTGTTTGACCAGAGTGGTACCTACCTGGCTGTAGGAGGGTCTGACATCCGTGTCTACATCTGCAAGCAGTGGTCTGAAGTCCTCAACTTCACAGGTAAGAGGACGAAAAAGGCCTCTGTCTTCTCAAATGTTCATCCAGTGTTGTGTCATGAATGGTGTTGGCTATGAGGAAGTAGCAACCTTTTTAAACCTTGCTTTTTCCCTTCTATTTCTAGACCATACCGGACTGGTGACTGGAGTGGCCTTCGGAGAGAACGCTCAGTTCCTGTCCTCTGCAGGAATGGACAGAAGTCTTAAATTTTACAGTTTGTAGAAAAGGATCATTTCAGTGTGAAAGGAGGTCTCTATATGAGCAATCACCACCCTGGATGCAGACTTGGCATAAACCTTTCATTTCTTGCAAAGGAGGAAGAAGAGAAAAATCATTGCTAACTTTGCTTCATTAGTGTGTTTGTCCTCATGTCCGGAATTGAGATCCCATAAAATGTGTCTGCTACATAAAAACACAGCAGCATAAATAGGATTACATGATTTTTGGCATTGTAAGTCTGAAATGTAAATGTGAAATGAGATGCAGAAGCCAGTGTAATGTTCCTGTCTGAATTGCCAGCAAACATGATTTTACTGTAGTAATTTCTTTTGTGTGTCTATGTATGAGAGGATCTAACTCCTAAGTGTGGTAGTACACTGGTGGGAGCTATAATTGGTATGAACAATCTTTCCTTATTAATGTAGACCACTTTCATTTTGGTATCTTTGGGTAAGTTGAAAATCCGTAGGGGGAGACTAAACAAGTGTGAGATTCACAGTCCTCTGAACATTCGTAGTTTAACCTTCCTTCAGTCTCATTTCCTATTTCATTTGTTCCTTTTAAACCTTTGTGTTTTTTTTCCAACTGTATATTTCTCATTGCTATTTTACCTGAGCGCAACTCTGTCCTTTTACAGTAAAATAAAATATCTTTTGTATTGCCATTCATTCGTTTGTCCGATCGAGTCCTGAAACTCTTTGTCCTCTGCAGAAACAGACATTTTGTTTTACTCCTTTACAGACATTTCAGTCAGTCACAATGAAAAAGGTTGCTCAAATTGCACATTTGCCCAATTATTTCCACAAATATGATGCGGAAACCAGCAGGGAGCATACAGATAAGACAGTGTCCAGTTAATATTTCAGTTTAGGAGCAATACCTTTAATCTTCTTAAATTATTAAACCTTAATAAGTTAGGCCATGTAAAACTATTTTATTACTGTGCATATTCTGGTTTAAGATGTTATTTCCCTATATTTACTGTTATTTGCATGAGTAATAATGCATAAGTGTAAAAGGGGGAAAATGTTTCGGCCACAAATAATGTTAAATGAGAGGCACAGGGCTCTGATTTACGGTAATTAGTGTCGCTTAGCCACCAAACTGCACACCACGCGCGTTGTTAGTTCACAAAGCACGTAACAGTGATACATCAAACAGAATAATATATTATCATATTGCTATATCATTATAATGGTAACTGTTTAACTCAAACTAGTATGAAGCCGAATTAAGCTAATGTTTAAGTGTTTACCGCCATTTAAGGGAGGATTATCTCGACCCCTCGTGGCCAAATCATGAACGTCAACTGTCACGTGAGATTCCAGTAACGTGACTCCACAAACGGGAAGTGGCTGGAGACCGAAAACTTCTCATAAACACGTCTGCTTTGTCCAGGATAACAGTCTCGCCGGTGTGACCGGACAGCCTGAAGGACAGTGGTTTGGAGTCCAGTGGAGTTTTGGACTCAGACAGGTGAGAAGGTAGCGTTTAGCGTCAATGTGTGCTCACGTTTTCACACCTCTAACCACCGCGTATGAGCCGCTATTGTTCTATTATTGTATCAAAACCCTTGTTGTGAATTTGTTTTTCTTCGCGTGATTTCCTCTAATCAATCACAGATATTCTTCTTCATTTTGCACCGCTTTTGTTTCACTGTTCACCCCTCTGCCTCGTTTCATTGCCATGGCCATTAGAAACGAAACTGTGCCATATTTCTGTTGATTATTGCAAAAAAAAAAATGCAGATCTAGGCTTTATGGACCCGAGCTATTATTCGTTTACGAAAATGTTCTTATAGAAATATATTTTATTCTTGATGCGCTGAATACGTTTGTAGTTCTAACTCATGTTTATTTAGGTAACTGCCAGTCCTGATATACACTGTATTACTAAAACCTACAGTCAGATCTGATGTCAGTTTAAACTTTGTAGGCATACCCAACTTAAACTACTGAATTCTAGACAACTACCGCCTTCACGAAGGTTTTAATGTTTAGTTATTTGAACTTCATTCATAGTCATTTTGGTGGCTGTAGCATTTTATCCACTGCATTCGTATCAATGGGGTTAATTTGAAAAACAGCCTCCAAATTTACATTGAATCAACACCTCTTCGAACATTTAGGATTATACTGCAGAGCTGCACTAGTTCAAACTAGGTGGGACGACAAAATAAAATGGCAACTGACCTCTATATACTATGTAGCAATGTTTTTTTTCAGGGAATTGTAGAGGAATTTTACTCTAAACTGCAAAAACAAAACTTCAAGCTTGTACTATAAGCAGAACCATGTCTTTTGGAAGAATGGAAACCCCACCTGATCATCATAGTCAGGAGGATGTGACACTTCTCTTTTTTGAAACTGAGTTTCTCTCACTCACAGGCTTCTGCATTGTCACAGAGAGGTTTTTATTGTCCTCATAGAAAACAGACATCTCCTCTTCTCTCTCTCTATCTCGTAACAATATCCCTCATTCTGCTACGAATAAAAAATTCTAGGAAGTATTAATTCTGTTTCCTTGTGTGTGGTGCAGCCAGCTATGGGTTCCATGTTCCGCAGCGAGGAGGTGTGTCTGGTGCAGCTCTTCCTCCAGTCGGGCTCGGCCTACAACTGTGTCAGCGAGCTAGGAGAGCTGGGCCTGGTCGAGTTCAGAGACGTGCGTAGTGCAGTCGTTTTTCAACCCTCCCTTTAACTTCTTCTTCTTCTTCTTGATTCATGGTCTTGTGCTGAAAAGATCATAGTCCAATGCTAACGGAGGCCAATTAGCCTGCTAAACTAGTCAGCTGATGCTCTGGCCCCAAGCGTTTTTCAATGTGGAACTATTTCTCCCACATGTATGCCTTTTTATTATTCATGGGACTGTTTTTATCTGTTTGTCTCATATTACAAACCTTTGATCATTAATCTAATTATTGCAGGAAACGATCAGCACAGAATAAATAGGTCCGTTTACAGTTGAACTTCTTTTATTGATGTATAATTGTACAAGCAGATGTAAAATCTGCAGCTTTTCTAAGTTAGAGCTCAGATCAGATGACAGACTGGTTTATTTGAGTCACTGTGAGACACAGCAATGCTCTCTTATTGTGATCAGGTGGCCATGAGTAACCCTTCCTCTCTCCTCTCTGCTCTCATGCTTTTAGTTAAATCCCAACGTGAACTCTTTCCAGCGGAAGTTTGTCGGCGAGGTCAGGCGATGCGAGGAACTGGAGAAAACCTTTTGTACGTGCATTTTTCATCCATGTTCTTTATTTACTAGTCAAGTTTAAATTCTCCTTTCTGACCATTTTCATCTGCCCCTTCAGCCTTCCTGGAGCAGGAGATCCATCGCTCCCTCCCCGGAACCCTCCCTCCTCCGTGCCCCACACCTTTGGCCCCCCAGCCCCGTGAACTCATCACCATAGAGGAGGAGTGTGAGAGACTGGCCAGAGAGCTCAAAGAGGTGAGTGCCCTCAAACAATGCTGAGATGATTTAATCAAAGATGTACCTCCTGTTATCTTGACAGTGCAGAATAAGTTGACCTTATTGGGTTAACACTTTTTTTTTTCTTCTTTTTTTAAATGTTTGTTGTTTGTCTCACTAGGTGTCCAGGAACAGAGACAGCCTCCGGGCTCAGCTGACCCAGCTCTGTCAGTACAGAGGAGTCCTAACCAAGACACATACTCTCACAGCCACACAGGTGGGAAAAGCCACATTGTTGAAACAATTCCTTAAATGTGAAGTCTGTGATTTTCAAAATCGGGAAATATCTCCTCACAATCCACTACTTGTCCAATAAAAATATCTGATGTTAACACACAGCATAGCCTCTGTAAACTGGTATGTAAACAAAAGAGCCCATCTTAAATAGCAACATGCCTGTTTGCAGAGTCTAGGCAATGTATGAACACTGTTTTTTTTGTTCAGCGCACACAGTATCACTTTTAGATGGTGAGGAGTTCTGCACTGATTTTTACAACAAGCGTTCTCCCGGATTGCTGACTTGCACCATTTCTCTTTCTATGATGTCACAGAAAGAGAAATGTAGGGTTAACACTCTTTTTTTAACACTCTTTATAAAACACTCTTTCTGCCTTTTCTCAGGCTAGGATGATCCGATTTATTTATCTTTGCACATTTATACTTCATAGGATCTCCGAGTTCAATACACCTTCATATTCCAACCGGTGAAGTAGGCCTTTAATAACACTGTGCTGTTGTGTGCAAACAGATGTGCGCAAACCAAAACTTAAAAAAAACAAAAAACAAAAGTGTAATTTTTTGCTTGTTCTCACAGGCACCACCACCTGTACTGGAGACCCAAGGCCTATTTGATAACCGCCAGGATGTCCACCTCAGGTAGATATCAAAATCAAAGGGATCTGTTGTGTTTTATGATGTTTTTTTAATTCACATTTAACGTGTTTTCCACTGCCTCTCTACTCTCTTAGTTTTGTGGCAGGTGTGGTCCATCCGTGGAAGGTGCCCTCATTTGAGCGCTTGTTGTGGCGGGCGTGTCGCGGTTACATCATTGTGGATTTCAGAGAAATGGAGGATCGACTTGAGCAATCGGATACGGTAGGGAGACGAGGAGATATTAAAAGCCATCGATGTTGCAGGGATAGATTGGATGATTTTTCATGTAATGACTCTTGCTGTTTTATCCGTTTGCAGGGGGAAATGGTGCAGTGGACTGTGTTCCTCATTTCGTATTGGGGAGATCAGATTGGACAAAAAGTCAAGAAGATATGTGATTGGTGGGTTAACATGTGCATCAGTTTATTTTGCTATTTTCCTATTCCCTGTTTAGATTTCCATGCTACAATGATTATTGTCTGTATTTCCCCTCCTCATAGCTTCCGCACCCAGACATTTGCATACCCTGAGAGCACTGCCGAGAGAGAGGAGATTCTCCAGGGACTCCAAGGTCGAATTGAAGATATCAAGGCTGTGAGTGTGTAGTGCATGTTTTACAAAGGCACACAACATTGATACAATCTCTAGGATTTGTGTGTGTATCACTTGAAAATGCATGCCTGTTCCCCTTATTTCAAACCGACTCTCTCTAGTTTCAAACAACCTCTTGAGGACTGGTAAAAAAAAAAGAGCAAATGATTGTGTGCATTATCTATGCAACAAGATCACTGAATTTTAAAGAATGCGTGTTAAGAAATAGTGCGTTGGTTATTTCGTTGTTATCCGATCTACTTCGCAAATCTTTTTTTCTGTAGCATGAAAATGGCATTTTTTTTTGTGTGTTTCCCCCATATCTCCACACAGTAACATAGTATCTGTTTCTTCTTTTAAAATGTGTTGCCTATGCCCTCCACTCTCACTTCCCTCTTCTCCAGGTGTTGTCCCAGACCGAGGACTTCCTGCAGCAGCTGCTGATGCGTGCGGTGGCCGTGCTGCCCCAGTGGAAGGTGCGGGTGCAGAAGTGTAAGGCCGTCGAGATGGTGCTCAATCTCTGCAGCCCGTCCGTCACTGACAAATGCCTGATCGCCGAGGCCTGGTGCCCCATCGGCAAGCTTCCCGAACTGCAAAGCGCTCTGCGAGAGGGAGGGGTAAGACCAGCTGTACATGAGGAAGCTTGAAGGGCTGCACCATTAATCACAATCTCGATTTATAATTAGATCTTTTCTAAATGATGACTATTGCACAATTCACTAACTCACATTCTCCTATGCATTAACGTCACACCGATGCTGACTTCTTAGCTTCAAAACAATATATAGTGTAGATATTGTAACATAATAGTGTCCCTCATTGAAGCCCCCAAAAAACTGAATGTTTTGTATTTAACAAAGACAGTACAGTAGGACAGTAGTTAGTTGTCTAAAAGTGACATGGTGCTAGTATTTATTTATTGACTTACTTACTCTAAAGCTGTAACTTTTAAATAAAAAAATGTCATGTTTAGCAGCATTTTAGTTCTAAAATAAGAGGGAGAAAAAAAAAATTATGTATGAAAATATTTTTAAATTTCAAGCCCAGCACTTAAATATCATGTTTAGACATGTCTGAGAGTGTAATTTCTCACTCTCTTTAACCTGTATCCAACCTTCTTTTTCCATCCACAGAGGAAGAGTGGCAGCGGGGTCGACTCTTTCTACAACCGCCTGCCCTCCACCGTCCCTCCACCCACTCTGTTTCCCATCAACTCCTTCACAGCCGGATTCCAAAACATCGTTGACGCCTACGGAGTGGCCAGCTACCGTGAAGTCAATCCAGGTACGCCAGCCCGCGCCACACAAAAAATAGTTTCTCCATTATTGTCTTGATAGAAATTGCCAAAGCATGTTCAAGTCTCTTTCTCTCCGCGCCTCTACAGCGGTGTACACCATCATTACCTTCCCCTTCCTGTTTGCTGTGATGTTTGGGGATGTGGGTCATGGTTTGCTGATGACTCTGGCTGCTCTCTGGATGGTCCTCGAGGAGAAGGACCCCAAAATGAAGAACAGCAACAATGAGGTCATTCAGAGGATATTTGCTCACAGGAATTTGATGAATAATATTAATAAAAATCTGTAAAAATAAAAATTAAAATGAAAATCAAAAATGAATGGCAGCCTTGTGCTAAAATAATATAATTACTTGCCTTTCATTTTAATTGACAGTACTATGGACTATTCCATGCAATCTATTTATGGCCAGAATGTATTCTCCATATTCCAGTTGCACACACTAAATGCATTCCTTTGGCAGCAGTAAGGCTTTATGTAGTTTCCGTTTCTAGGTATTTTCAGTGCTACAATCGCTGAAATTACATGGATGAGAAACCCAATATTTATTTATATATTTAAGAAACACAAACTTTTGTTCATTGTGCCTACAATATATAAGAGTACAAAAAACAAACACCTGTAAGAGCTAAAAGATGTCTTTGACCATGCATTATTAAACGCTGAATTGATGTGTGTGTTCCAGATCTGGAGGATGATGTTTGGAGGAAGGTATCTGATTCTGCTGATGGGACTGTTCTCTGTGTACACTGGGGCCATTTACAACGAATGCTTCAGCAGAGGCCTCAGTACCTTCGGCTCCACGTGGCACGTCGGCCCTATGTTTGAGAAGAACATATGGAAGTGAGGAGGAACTTCAAGCTTGACTACTTTTCTAATGTTTTCGACCAACCTCCACACACACCTGTGTCTTGTACAACTTACCTGTTTTTATTTCTTTCAGTTCATCCGTCCTGGCAGGGAACCAGTATTTGGCCCTGGATCCGGTTGTGCCTGGGGTTTTCACCAGCCCCTATCCATTTGGCATTGACCCGGTTGGACCATCACACTCATTAAACCCTACCATCATGGACCGCATTCTTTCTTGCTGTTATCTTGTTTGTCACTGCAACCTTCTGAATTTGTTCTTGTCTTGTGTCGCTGTCAGATCTGGGGGCTGTCCAACAACAAACTAACTTTCCTCAACTCGTACAAGATGAAGATGTCAGTCGTCATAGGCGTCATTCACATGACTTTTGGAGTCTGCTTGTCATTCTTCAACTACTGGTTAGTGGTTAGTGATAAAGTTGTGACTTTTTTTTGGGGTCCTTTTTTGTATGTTTTCATTTTTCCCCCCTAACTTACATTAACATTTTCCCTGTCCCTGCCTTCCCTTGTTCTCCAGGAATTTTGGCCAGATAAGCAGTGTGTTCTTTGTGCTGATCCCTGAGCTGATCTTCATGGTGTGTCTGTTTGGCTACCTGGTGTTTATGGTGGTCTTCAAGTGGATTGCCTACTCTCCGGCCCAGTCCAAAAGCGCCCCCAGTATACTTATACACTTCATAGACATGTTCCTCTTCGCAGACAACCCCGAAAACCCACAGCTCTATACAGGACAGGTGTGTGCTTTGTTCATTTCACTATGAGTGACACATCAGTGTTTAAACTCACGTTCAACAGCAGCAGGCTTTTAAAAATATATATTAATTTTTAGCATTTCAGATTTAATAAAAAAAAAATCTCAGTACAGATTTGAATTCACCTTGCCATTGAACCCCAACAGTTAGCTAGTGAGCAACAGTTATAATTCAAGTCACTTGTTTTCTTCCTTAGTGGTTGCTTCTGTCCTCTGGGTTTCATTTTCTATAATACTATATAGCATTTTTTCTTTAGCATGGTCATGCCAACAGAAAACTACTTGCAACAAATGTTTTAAATGCATTAGGAAGTAAGGACCATGTAATCATTGCTTACATTTCAATAAGACAATTGTCACTTTGAGAAATGGACAACATTTAACAGTCACTTTTAAGAATGTCAATGTGAAGCTAGTTTCAGTTCTTTGCAAACTCACTTTTGCTTTTGTAGTAATATAAACTGGAACCAGAGAACATCTGGAAGGTAGAAATAATAAGAAAGCAATTTTACCCAACCCCCCCCTCCCCAAAAAATAAATAAATAAATAAAAATCCGAAAATCCTTTGCAGAAGTTAAACTATACGATTTGTTTTAAATTGATGACAATGAGCAAAAAAAAAAAAATTTGTGTGTTGCTCAAAAGCTGACCAGCTGCTCCTGTAACCCTTTGTGTGCAGACTGTGGTGCAGACGGTACTGGTGGTTGTGGCCCTGTGCTCTGTTCCGGTCCTCCTGTTCGGGAAGCCAACATGTGAATACATTACATACAAGAGAAGACGACGTCATGTGGTGAGTCCATGTTTGACTGAACTTTTTTATTTTATTTTATTTTTTTACTCTTTCCTAGAGTTTAATGTATTTTCTAACCGCTTTCTGTTTTTCTGCACGAGCAGGTGGAAGACAGACGTCCGCTGGTAGCCGACGAAGGCTCCATCAACACCCGTCAGGGAGAGGTGGAGGGAGGGGGAGCTGATGAAGAGGAGGTAAGAGCCAAGTCTGAGCGTTTTTTTTATTTTTGCCATAAGTGTTCTCCATTACCATGTCTGCACCTACTGGCCAGTGCGTTTATACGTTTCGGGATAAGATTTGGATCCACTTTGGCCAATACACATTCCAATCAAATCATTTCTTGTGAGTGTGGTATTAGTACTTTTACTTATGTAAAATATCTAAGCACTTCTTCTACCTCTAGTCATCTGTTTGAATTAAATTTTTTCAAGCATTGGTCAATTTTGTGATTTTTGACTATATAGATTTTTAACATGCCTTCTTTCAGTGAGAAAGGTGCAAATATTATCAGTCACAAACAAATGACTTGTACTTGTCCAGCTTGGCAATTTGATAAAAGATTCTGAATGCATCATCAAAAGCCGCCTGTACGTTCACCAAACATATTCGGCCCGGTCTGAGATAAGCTTCTGTGATTCTAACTTTTTAACCTTTTGCTTTTTGCAGGAGTTTGACACCGCTGACGTGTTCATGCACCAGGCCATCCACACCATAGAGTACTGCTTGGGCTGCATCTCCAACACTGCCTCTTACCTCCGACTGTGGGCTCTCAGCTTGGCACACGCGCGTTAGTGACAAACACAACACACACACACCCATCATACTCACATGATGTGCGCACACACAGACAGACTTCCTCTCTTGAACCAGACGGTTATTCTATACACATGATATAAGTTTTCCAATGACTGATTGCTGGCTGTCTGACGATTTAGTTATTTGTGTCTCCACAGAGCTGTCGGAGGTGTTGTGGGTGATGGTGATGCGCATTGCCCTGAGGTGGCAGGGCTACGTGGGAGCTGTAGTCCTCTTTGTGGTTTTCGCCTTTTTCGCAGTGTTGACCGTCTCCATCCTTCTGGTTATGGAGGGACTCTCGGCTTTCTTGCACGCGCTCCGTCTGCACTGGTAAGGATGGGAGGGAGGAAAAGACCAATGTTAAAAATGTATTCTAAAAATACTAGGTCGTTTTTTTTCAGTTTATGCACCACCACCGCCAAACCTCCACAGCCATATCACACAAAGCCGGATTATTAACTAAACTGGATATCTGCACCGAGTGTAATCTGCTGCTTTTTGCTCAGGTCCGCGATTAAGAGGTTTAGTGAGTCAATTGTGCTGTTTAAGGGCTTATAAGAAAACACAAACTTTGGTCAAACTGGTACATAACTACTTGCATAGAACATCACATTGCTAAAAAAGAACTTGGTCTTCTGATTGTCCTCCAGCTAGTAGAATACATCAGTAAATGAAAAGGGTTTCCCTAAATCTTCATAATAACAGTACACGCAGAGGTCCTAACTCTCTTTTACGTGATGCACTTGATGTCACATGTATCAGGCGATGCGAATTGTGCATCTTGCGTGCAGAGGTTTACTTTTTTTGTCTTAAGGGTGCTTAAGCTCATAGTGGCTCCAAAAATGTTTTATTAAATCATCGATGTAATTGTTGGACACATTTCTATTTTTTTGACAGTGGTTCTATACAAAAGAAAAATCCAAAAATGTGTGTGCACTGTAGAATAAACGGGACAGGATTGTTTGTGTATGTGGGATGTATTTGCTGTCATGTGTTAAATCTGCTTTCTTTTTTCTTACAGGGTGGAGTTTCAGAACAAGTTCTACAGTGGAACAGGCTACAAGCTGAGCCCTTTCTCTTTCTCAGCACTGATCAATGCGTCAGCTGCTTTGTGATCAGCCACAAGATGATGTAGGATTGCGAAACGGTTATGTTAACTTTTGTAAATCACTCAGTACAACTGGACTACAGCAGCACACATCCTGACTTTCTCTACGTCTTAACATTAGTATTATTTTGCCTGAGCGTTATGGTTAAAATCAATGATCATGATGGTATAGACTGTTATTTTTGCATCAGTTTGATTTGAGCACGAGTCCCTAAAAAGTGAATTACAATTGAGTTATTTGAAATGACAAAAATATACTTTTTTTTACCCCATCTCAAATGTTTTTCTTTTTCATGTACTACTTTCTAATGACTCTTTCGGTATTTAAAATAATAGTGATCCTTTCATTTTCACTCTAGGAAAAGATTTTATAGACACAAATATGAAAAGGGAAAGCACATAATGTAGTGTATCTGTTCTGCAGTTCACGGGAACGTATGATTGTTGAATGAAATGGTTATTGTGCTTCAATAAGACAGTTCTGCAGGATTCTTTTGAATGAATGGACTTTCGTGAGCCAAAGATACTTTCACCTCTTTGTCATGTCTTCCAATCAGGACACACTACAGGTATTTATTGGTAGTAAAAGTTTATTTCATGTGCCTTACTGGGACTGTGTGCTTGTTTATCCATTAGGTCTTTTTGTAGAATCATAACATTTGTCATGCCACTATTTTGAACAAAGTTCTGCCTTGGGTATTAATCTTGCCGGTTTGCACTGTAATATGGATAAAATTTGAACTGAAATTAAAAATTATTTTCTTGTGTGATCTTATTGTGTGAAGTGCTTCACTGAACAAGCTACCTTACATGTTGTGCTGTCACACCATTTAATGTGGTAATGATGGAAGAAGTATTCACATATCTGACTTTAGTCTAAGAATAAGGATGAATACACTAAAGTAAAAATAGCCCATTATAAGTACAATTCTAATAATTTGAGATTGTGGATTTTTTTATTCCATGCTCTGCAATCATGAAACATTAACCCAAAAGAAAGGCCTGCCATATTTAATGAGTATGTAAAATATTTGAAATTTTCACTTGCACATGAACTTTTCCATGTTATTCAAAAATGTTTAGATGCACCTGTATGTAGAACAATTCAAATGTAGCTGAGTGGAGTGGTGTGTTTATCACATTATTAGATTATAGCATAAAGATAGATCAATAGATTGATTGTGAGTTTGTGACCAACATTGTGATGCAGATTACCAGGGTGGAACTCATTTTAATCAGGCTATTACTAATATTAGTAGGTCTAATTATTTACATGATCACATTATTATTATGAAAAATCCTCATCTCAACAGCAGATAGTTGCATAAACTGTTAATTAAATCGAGTGCCCCTGAAATGCAGTGACAAATAGCCTATAGAAAATTAGAAATGACATCAAGTCAAATATATTTTAAAAAACACTGTAAATTACAAAGTAACTTGACTCGTGTACACTACGAGTTTAATGTCTTTCACCAAATTCACCAAAATTGCTGCATAGTTTAAAGTGTAAAGCGTTTATTGTTCAGGAAACAGACTATGGAATGGTAGTATAATATGATATACGTGTAAGTGGAACCTTTGAAACGTTTGTTTCTGTCAGTGGTCTTTCTAAAGGGGAGCACCGACTGAACCGGATGTTGTCCGAATGTCATAGGTGGTTCACATGTCTTATGTGAATTATTCTCAACTAGCGTAAAAAAAGGGTTAAAAGAGTATGATTTGAGATTTTTAAGGACATGACGATTAACCGGATGATAGCGCTTTGACTGAACTTTTATTTGAATTGATGCGGTTACACAATTAAGGAGGAAGAGATGGCTTTGACTGTTCGTCTGTTGTTAGGTCAAATTCAACGATGTCGTCCAATTGCTGCTACAAACCAGACAGGTAAGCACGTTCATATTCGTTAATAGTTTCAAGACTGTGTTATTTTGAACTAGTTTAACACATAACATGGTGTGTTTGCTCAGTTCGGTGTCTGAGTCAGGCGGCCTCTCAGTCGGAGCCCAGCGCCGATGAGAACGAAGCGGTGAACCCGACCTTTGTGAACAGAAACCCCCGGAACCTGGAACAGCTGGCCCTGGCTGTTAAGGACCGGGGCTGGAGCACCACCTGGCCCCACCGGGAGTTCTACCACAGGTCTGTGGCAATATGGAGGAATTTGTTTTTAAGATATGGGTGCATCATAATAACACAGGCCAGGGTTCCTACAGATTCTTAAAATGCATTGAATTTAAAGCCTCGGCAGAAATCTGAAGAGTTAATGTCTGTCGTGTGAATTAAGGCACTTCTGAGCCACTATTCAGAATGTACATTTATATTGTATTGCTCTTGCCTAGTCTGTATTACACTTTGACTGTGCATGTATGTAATGTTGTATATACAACCTCAATATAATAAGATAAGCTCCACTTACGCTGACATCCTATTATAAAGGGAAGTTTTGAGTACATGAAGAAAAATACATTTTCCCTAAGATTCCCTACATTTATTTTCCTAACACAGTTCCCTCCTGTCTCGCCCTTCTATTTAACCACTGTGGTCTTGCTCGTCTTTTCACAGGTTGGAGTTTTCTCGCACCCAGCACCATGTGACAGCACAGGTGTTCTCCGGCAGCTCTCCTGAGCCGGTGGTTTCCTGTTCCACTAAGGAGTGGGCTCTGAAGAAGGAGCTGCCCTCCACTAGCTGTGTGGCGGCCTGTCAGGCTGTGGGCGAGGTGCTGGCACATCGATGCCAGCAGGCCGGCATCACCAGGATGGTTTACAGGGCCATCCCATGGACGTACCGCTCTGACGCTGTGAGTAAAGGCTGCAAGCAACATCTGTATGTGTAGGCATGGGCCAGTATGATTATCTGACGGTATGATGGTATGGTTTTTACCTTGAGCAAAAATACAACGGTTTCACGGTATTGTGTGATTACAGCTCTCAAATGTGTTTTTTTGAAATGTCTGGGTAAAAAACAACAATTTTTTTCCCCTGTCTGAACACAATCTTTAAACAATAAAATAACATATAGAATATTCTGAACATTAATAATCTTGTATGTTAACAATAAGTGTGTGTGTGTTCTTATACCCTATAACAGTATGACAGAGATAATGGCCATAGTTTGCCATCACTTGTCTGTTTATGATGACTTTTCTCTTTCACAGGTTCAGTCTTTCAGAACGGCAATGAAAGAGGCAGGAATCACCCTCAGTGAACCCAGAAGGAAATACGTCGGTACCTGAGTTTGTGTCTATCTATCACATCTGTTGTGTTGTAAAAAATATCCTCTGTATCCCCTCACTCTCTGCTCTTTTGTGAATTATGACATTATAAAGATAATCAAAGTGAGAGATTTGAAATAAAGTTGCTTGTCCCTGTGCTTTGTCTGTTGTGGATAAATGTTTGTGAACAGGTGCAGTTCTTTAATCAAGAAAACAAAACAGTTTAGTCTGGGTATAATCATTTACTTTACCACTCATGATGCTTGTTGTAAACAGGAAATAAGTGCTGATTGTAGAGAAAGAGATGTGGACAAGATAAAAAAAAATTACTATAATTATTTCAATCATAATACAGCGTGACGTTGGCTCAGGCAGTGGGAACAGTGTTTCGTGTTGTGGGATTATAAAGTGCATGTTTGTTTGTTTTTACTGGTCAGCAATGCATGCTGGATAAATGGAGTAAGTGTTAGCTTTGTGTTCACCGGTTTTAAAAAGTTACACCAGCATAAAATCAAAATATTCCACATCAGCATCTAGTGATCACAAGCCTGAAGACGGTATATTGAATAATTTACCTCAATCCATTACATTTCTATATAAATACTTGAGAAAATCCTGAACAATTTGCTCTCACATAGGTTGGTATAAAACAACATGCACCAAGGTCATCAGCAATTTTTTGTCGATGCATATATACTGGGTATATTATATATATATATATATTTATATATATATTATGCTTACATGCAAAAACTAAGGAAGTCACATTTATACCGCTATCAAAGTGAGAGACAACACAAGATACATACAATATGCAGCCACCACTGCATCGTCGTAAAAACACCAGTCAAGAGTCGTATTTCATTCTCAGGTTGAAGGCACTCATGAAGCCCAGGTGTTTAAATACAGGGAGTGACATTGGTCCTAAACGTATAGACGTGATAAAGATTTTCAATCGAATATGGTCATTGGCACATTAGAATACATTGTTTGGCAAGAACGCTTTGTGCCATAAAACTGGCCCCGACTTGGTCCATCGTAATGAACAGCTTGGAAACAGTCAAATCTTCCCATCAGTGAACAACATTGGATCTTGTGAAAAAGATCTTCTGATGAGAACTAGAATATGAAACACATTTAAAACCGTCCACCTCGAATTGGCAGCATAAAGCCTCGTAAATATATATATATATACACAGGGAAGGTAAAGGAGAAGCGTACCGGTAATTGCATAGATATCATCTCTGGAGTGATGCAGTGTGAGCTGAAGAGTGGACTCTACATGGAGGGAGAGACCAGTACGTCTGAGTGATATCATATGTTCTAAAAAACAAGCTTTACAACCGCCAATAAAGTTTTTTCAGTTTTTAATGTAACAAAAGCCGTTAATGTAATCACTTGCCATTGTTTTATTTGTTTAAATAACGTTATCAAAGTTTAATTTATTTGGCTATAAAGTTGTACATAAATGTACATGTGATGTGAAAAAGAATTTCCCCTTGGGGACAATAAAGTCTAAAGTAACATAATCATATTTCCTTACTATGGCCTCCTTAAATAACTGCCACACTAAAACCCCTACTATACATTATGGGCAAGAAGTAATTACGTTAACCTTAATGGCATGTTATTACATTATAGCTTTCATAACAATCAAAACTGAATAAACATAACCTTATCGGCCTTTATTACACTATTTGCTGCTACACCTGGTAATGATTTCAGCCATCATATATCCTGACATTCAGTGGTACAGCAATACTGCAGCAGGATCCTTCAGAGATATTCAATAATATCATCATGTAAATAATCACAAATATAAAGCCAGAGCGTATCAGTGTGTTGAAACCTTGGCATGTAATCGGAGCACACTTTTCCTTCAGGTGTGGTCTCCATCAAGGAAAACTATCCCTGTCTTCTGCAGCTCTCTCCCTGCTGTACCTCCCTGCTTTTCTATCTTATCCATCTCTTTAGGTTTTGCCCTGAGCGGCGTCTGCCAGGCTTCGCGGCTCAGGCGAAACGTCCACACATGCACTCTGGTGAGTCAGACTCCGTCGCCCGTAGCTACGCCTCCGCTGCCGTGGAGACCGGCTGGGGCTGCCGGGCAGCTGTGAAAAGAAGAAAGAAGAAGAGAAGCAGTTTAAATAGCTAAATTGGCACAGGACGCAAAAACAGGGAAAAGAAACCCCAAAAATCGAATAGATAACAGCAAATCAAATAAAATCTTTTCCACTTGTGGGCATTATTATCACTTGTCGCTTTAAGTAAAAAAAAAAAAGGACATCTGAATCTGAATTAAATAAATGCAAGAACAACTTTAACAATCAAAAGTAATGTCAGATTGTTCATTCGCACTTCACGTACCAACTAAACTAATATTTTTATGTAAATAAAAGCAGTTCCTCAACTTACAAATCAGCCATTTTAGTGTGGAGCAGCTGAAGTACAAATAGTGTAAAAAGAGGGACAGGCTAAATGTACCTGTCCTTTTTCTGAAACATCCTGTTCACTAATGGACTGCATGAGGGAGAAGAGGTTCATCCTGCCACTGCGATTCACACTGGAAGCCACCTAGAGATAATAGAGAGAAAAGAAACGAAGGAACAAGATATAAGAGACACGTGAAGGTACACAGCATCAGACACTGTGTGTGGATTGGAGTCATAGCCTGTATATAAAAGGGTTGGGAGCATCTGTGTCAGCCAGTCTGCTCACCTTGTCTGGTTCATTCACTGTGACAACAGGACAGACTTCAGGTGCTCCTGTCTGCTCAGGTCCCTGGTCGGTCTCGGACTTGAGGGCGGGCTCTTTAAACACCTGGGCGTGTGTGAAAAGATAGAAGGATTGAATCATCAAAGATTAAAACATACAGCATGTAAATCTCCAGGACAAAAAAATTCTAATAATAACATCTCATTGATGTTAAACAAATACCTCTGGTTCTTCCTCTGAATGCTCTTCATCATCTGAACTGTGAACATCATCCTCGTCCTCTTCAGATAGTTCCTCGTCCTCCTCCTCTTCGTCCTCCTCCTCTGCCTTTCCTTCCTCTCCTCCCTCCTTCTTGTGCACTGACTTTTGCCTTTGGTCCCTGGACTTTCGCCTCCAGAGGGCGCTGTGACGCTGATGGCTAGAATGATGAAGGAACATACAGCAATAAATTGAAAAAGTCACAGACACCGGTAACCTCTTAACCTGGTGAGACCATATTGCTAGCTTCACATTTGTTTCTCTCCTGCTGATCAGCCTGGCATTTTTCCAAGTCCATGGGGAGGAGCCGGTCAAGAAATGACTGGGCCAATAAGAACCTGCGTTATCATCTAATGATTACGTTTGTCCTCAAGTGGAAGGCAGCATCTGATTGGTTCATGTAGTCGGAAATCTGGCCTCTAGTCAGACCGGGCCCTCCAAACCTTCTGTCTGTTGAGGCTAGATTGACAGCTACGCGAACCAATCAACGGCTGCCTTCCACTAAGGGATTAACGGGGTGATCTGCGGTAGAGAAACAAATTTGATGCTTGCGAGATAAAGCTCGTCTGGGCAGGCTAGCAAACTCTTTTCATTGTATAGAAAACTTCACACATGGTGCCTGACCTTGCGTTTAGGATGCCGTTGTAGGTCTGGAGCTGCTTCATGAAGCCCTCGTTGGGCTTGACAATGGAGCGTCTGTCCCTGATGTAGGCCAACGCCACATCCAGAGGCCAGTGGTGATGCTTCATGGCGAAGGCGCACACCGTGGACGCCGAGCGAGAAACGCCCATCTTACAGTGAACCAACACGGCCTGTCCACTCCTCCTGCAATACACATCAAGATTGAGAATGAAATTGAGGCAGACTCTTTATAGTGTCAGTGTTTTCAATATGTTTTTACAGTTACAAAAATAGGTCTTTTAAATTGATGTAATGTTGGCCAGGTGCCCCTTGAAAAAGAGATGTTTAATCTCAATGGGTTTTCTCCTGGTTAAATAAAGGTTAAATAAAAAAATAACTGTCAAAGATCAGGGGCCTCATTTATAACGGTGTGCGTAGAAACCATCCTAAAACATTGCGTCCGCACAACGCCAAAAATGTGCTGCGCAAAAAAAAAATCTGATTTATAAAACTGTGCGGCGCACACCTGCACGCAATCTTCCTTTTATAAATACCCACCTGCGGTGAATTGTGCGCGGACGATCTCCACCCCGTGTCCTCCCAATTCACCTCCCAGTTTCATCCCACAATCTACCATAAATGGCGAATGCTAAATAGCTCCTGAATATGGTGACACTCTTAATAAGCACGGAATTTTGACTGACGTGAGGAAAAAAGGGAGGCAACCGGCCGCAAAGAAAGCGACTGGGAAGGAAGAAAGCCTGTGACGTGCATAATTATGCTGACGTAACTGTCACACACACACACACACACGCGCGCTTATCATGATTGACACAGTCGTTATAGTCTTTGTAAAGCAGTTTCGCCCAACTTTGTACTGTATGCAATATCACGTATTAGCGTAGGCTACCAGTAGTACTATATGTAGGCCTATATAAAATATGTTGTGACAAGTGAAATAATGCCTATAGTCTATTCGAGAGCATTGTTTATATCCCGTGAGATCGACACATTTCCAACAACGTCAGATTATAGTTTAATCTTCCAGGGTGAATTGTTATAGGAAAGAGATGCGTGTAATAATTTGCTAAATTCACAACATGATTTTATCTAACGAAATATACAATTTAATTAATATCTGTTGGGCTTAACTTTGTACAAAACTACTTTTTACACACCACTTAAAATTTGCTCTCACGCTGACCACTCACGGAAACACCTCCCGACGTATAGGATATTATTATAGAGTAGCGCTATAAGATTCAGCTTATAAAATATAACCAAACCATGTAGAACTAGGCTACTTGATAAATAATTCAACCTACATCACAACTGCATGTCATAGACTACAGTAGCCATATATTCGCAACTATCGGTAAGCTTATACATTTTACTTACATTTGACTTAATATATTGGGTGCCAAGCATTTCACAGTCATGTGTCTGTGTTTTTTCTGATGACTGAGCTTTATTTTGTGGTGTTGCCATTGAGTGTCGCTGATTCCCCGAGTCAGGAAAACCTTGCGGTAGCGCTACGCATGGTTGACAGTTGGCGTGGGAATACGCACAATTCTCCGCAAAGAATGTTTTTATAAATACCAACGTTTGCCCCCGCACATTTATGACCGTCTACGCAAGGTTTTTGTGCGCACAAGCTTTATAAATGAGGCCCCAGGAGAGGCTCAACAGCAGTCTAGGAGTTTGGCTTGCCAATTGGCTCCAAATGAAATTCAAAATATAAAGAAACACTATTTTTGTCATGCTGTGTTTCTATAATGCAATGTAGAAAATAGATAATTCACAAAGCTTACAGCGAATGGAAATATACTGTAGCCTAAGTCACAGTGCAGCAACATAAAACTGAAAAATTGGCGGCGAGACAAAGCGAGGAACATATTAAAGGAAAAGTTGATTACTTTGAGAAATACTCTCATTTACTTTCATGCCAAGAGTTGGATGAGAAGATCGATAACATTCTTGTGTACGCTCAATGGAGCTATAGCCAGGAGCCAGTTAGCTTAGCTTAGTATAAAGACTGGAAACAGGAGGAAAACAGCTAGACTGGATCTGTCTGATGGAAAAAATACAGCCCAGAAGCACCCTGGTATCTCATTTTCTTAATCTGTACAAAAAAACAAACAGATCATGTTTGGTACTATTTCTTGGCCAGACACAGTAACTTCCTGGAGTATCTGATTGCCTAGTCCAGCAAATATTGAGCTTCAGAGAGACTGTTAGGCAGATGCTGAGCTACTAGGCTAGCTGTCTCCCTCTGTTCCCATTTTATGCACTTAGCTTAACATCTCCAAATCAAAAACACAACATGGTTAATTAGAGAAATGTGCTTGTCTATGACTTTAATCTGTAAAATAAGTAGGATCTTAAGAGTCTTGTGGTGTGTTTGGGGTTTGAGGATTACCTTGCAGTGTCGATGAAGTTGTGCGTGTCCGTCCAGTGAGGCAGCAGGTCTGTGGCTTCCACGTCGTACACTCTGATGTTCATATAAGTGAAGGCTTCTGGGAAAAAGTTGTCAATCTCCCTCGTCACATTCAGAATATAGCCCACACTGAAAGAAAATAACACACAGACACAATCTTTAGAGCCACATTGATGACTCAGCAAAACAATATGCACAATTGAGTATTACTGTGTGGAACAGAGATGGACAACAATACAAAACCAACAATAGACGGAGCTATAAAGTACTGCAGGTGAAAAAACACTGACTTGTTTTTCTGCAGCTCCTCAAAGTTCGCCGCGTTCCACTCAGAGCCCTGAAACCAGATGAAGGCATGGGAGAGGTTCAGTCGAGGGCACAGAGGACAAAAAGGAAAGGGCCAACAGAGTCGCCTTCCCTATCGCTGTCAACACACTTCTCTCACAAAGGGGAAGTTACAGTCACATGAAAACATCCTGGTGAAAAGTACACTTTGGTCAGTTTCGCAGACTGAAGCACAGAAAGGCTCCCTTTACTCTGATGTTCAAATAAAACAAATATACTGTATATATTTATCGGGTTACCAGGTATAGGTAGTCAAATATTTTGGAGGGTTTGTCCATCTGAGCGATGGTGACTATGATCTCATTGTCGATGTACTCCTTATAGGGTCTCACATCGAAGCCTGTTCTGGTCTCCAGGGCAGTGTGCACCTACAGTAGGAAAGGAAAGGTTTGTTAATATACACCGACGTACATAAATTCACTGTTTATCACTTTATTTACCCTTTCTTTTCCTCCACCATACTCATACATAGTAGTCCTCTAACTTTAATCAACTTCCCCTTTCTGCCCATACATAGGGGACGTCTCACCATTTTAGACGTGAGGCTGTCCAGGTCTTCAGTCCTCATAATGTCTCTCAGGTGCTCTTTGATCAGCTCCTCGTTGGAAAGTCTGTCGGCCGAACTGCCCGGACGACAAAAAAAAAGTGTAACCTAAGTACAAACCAACATGTGTGCACAAGCAAAAAAGATCGTATGACAACATTACATCTTATTTACATATTTAAAGCAGTGGGTGCTAGCAGAATGTATTATAAAGTATTTTATTTTCTTCACTATCACTATGCATTACCAGGTTGCATGCTGACTTCTTTGCTTTGGAACAATATACATATGTTATTAATATGGTCAATTGCCAAAGTCTCTCCTTGAAGCCCCAAAAGGTTCATACTGTAGGCTTGTGTTCTTAACTAATCACTTTGATGTACAGTAATAGCTTGTTGTTGAAAAAGGGACTGGGTGCTAGGTTTAAATTTGACATATTCTAAAGTTGGAACTCAAGTATTTTTTTAAATGTTAGAAGATACTTCTAAGTTGAAGTCCAGCACTTAAAGGTTATGTTTAAGAGTGTCTGAGCGCACAATAAATCAAAAAGTCGAAAAAGACAAGAATCGTTTGAGAGAATTGTGATCTCAGTTGTCCAGGTGAAAATTCTTGATTCACATTTTGGCAGGTAACTCACTGCCCTAGTTTTGAGGTACCTGTACTTTACATACCTCTGTCCGTCATCATCTCTGTCCCTGCGGACTGACTCCAGGTCGTTCATGGCTTCCCACTCGTTGATGCAGGATCGCTCTGACTCGATGTGCTGGTTGTAGTGCTGGGCCCACTCCAGGCCATTTCCTGGTATAACCCCTGCCCTGACCGCTCGCTCGCAGCAGCCGTGCAAAATCTGCAACACTGACCTTAAAACAGTCAGGGTAGAAGACAGGTTATTATTTGAGGTTATATTATATGTTGTGGGAAACTAAATGTCTTATAAAGAGGCTAAAGAGATAAACAATGTAGAAGTCTTGAGATTTTGATTAAATAAAAGTCATCTTGTTGATGAGGTTCTTTAGGAATTGATGTGCTAGGTGTCACAGTAAGGACATAAATGTTTTACACATTGGTGTCACTGTCAGCATGTTCACTCACCACATGGTCTGCATGGAAACAGGCTTAAAAATTCTGGTCTCTTCGGCTGTTGTCACGCTAAAACCACTGTGGAAAAAATGACAGAAATATGAGTTACAATAGTTAAGTCAGAAGAAGATGAAGAGTAGAAAGAGATTTATATTCATAAGAAGCATTGTTGTACAGACAGACTCATACAGATTTATTCAGGTGTTCAGAGTAAATAAGTGTATAGAAAGTGGGGAATGTGAGCAATTAGCTTGGTTGGAGATGTGGACAAGCCTCATGAGCCAGCGGTGCAATCATAAAGTGTTTCGTACTAGCACAGAAAGAAGCCAAATTAACTTTACTTTGATTTCTCTGCAAAACCACATGATCTAGATGCTTATGTAAGGTTCTGAGTGAGTGATTGGATCAGTTGTAATTCATGGAGAATGATTCAGTTCCGTAAATATAGACATTACTCATTCAAATATCTCTGGCCAGTATCCCAGATATCAGGCTGCTCCGTCTGTGCTGCAGCAGACTCCGTGCTTGTGCTTTTACACTTTGAATTAAAATCCTCGCTCCCCCCTTTTTTTAATTTATTTTTTAATGTGTCTTACCCATCTCCGTCCAGATAGACCTGTGTGTCGCTCCATATCGGCATAACCAGGCCGATGGTGCACTGGTCACTGCAAAGACATAGGGAGGACACAGAGACGTGAGACAAGGCAAAAGGAAAAAGGAACTTTAACTTGCCAAAGCTAAACCAGAAATGTGTTCACTGATCGGAAAGGAAATAGTATCTGGCGCGATCCAGGCGACACGGTACACCAGCATCTTGGTTACACACACCTGTCTGAGTTGGGGAAATCCATGCCCAGCAAGATGCTCTCCTGTTTGTTGCCCAGGGTGGAGACAAGGATCAGATACCTGACTCTGACAGAGCTGATGGACTCCAGCTGGACAGCCTGCGTGACAGACAAAACAACAAGTGCAAGAGCAGTGAGGCCAAGTCAAATGAAGGTACTTTTTATGTAACATGCTGCAGCTTTCTCTCCCATTAAACCAGATAAGATGGTCTGATTACACACAGGGCAAAACATGCCGTGCAGTATTTATATTTTCTTTTGGCTTTCTGGGAAAATGAAATCAAGGAAGTCGATGTTGTGTTTACACAGAAACACAAACTGGCGTGAGGCCACTTAAAGGACCATACCTGTGTTTTTTCTTTTTTTTACACGTTTTAGCCCTTTTACTCCAAGTCATTTATATTTCACATTGATAGATTTACTTTTTTTTTGCCATCCAAAGTCTGGTGGTGCGTTCAAGTTCTTACTCCAGTTGACTTTAAGAGCAGACAACTGAACAATCAATTATTCAATGTAATGTTCATGTTTGCTTTTATCTGCACTTTCTTTTTTTCATTATTTCAGCTGTATAACTATACAATAATAACATTACTGAAACAATTTGTAACCCTAAATTAAATGTTCAGCATTACTGATATCAAGAATGCTCAGATTTTAGCAGAATATTTTCATATTCTAGAGCTGATATTAGTGTAACAGCTGGCCAAACAACATTTTGGTCAAATCTCAAAATCTTCTTTGCTTTTCTATGTTGCTTTCTCAAAAATGGAAAGTATAGCCCATTGATGTGGAATTCCACCTATATATTTCTGTATAGTGAATCGGTGAATGGTGTGATGTGTGTTTGGTAATGGTTTTTTCCATTTAGAGTGCCAACATAAAATCAACTTTCATCTAATTCACTGGTGCACTATTGGCCATATGACACGATTAAACCTCATGTTTGACTGCCTGGTCTCTGCTGAAAGTAAAAAATGCAGCCACCCTCTGATTGAAATACAGTTTATTTCTAACATAGAAGAAGTGGATAACTCCAATAGCCAGACCAGCTCTATAATGTGTTTTATGATAGGAGGGCACCATGCAAGTTTTCTATCTGACTGGATGAAAATGATATTAATGATGGAAAATGATTCCATCATACACTCAACATGTGAGTGAACTACACTGAACATGACCTATACTATGATATAGCTACAAAACAAAATTCTTTGACTTTCTGATCTGATTTGTGCACGTGCTAGCAAACATGTAGCCTCACCAGCTTGATGGTATCTTCTGGTCTGAGCTGTTCCACCATGGCATGTAGCTGCCTGTGTCGTCTGTCTGACGCTCCATCGGGGGCCTTTGAGGGAGGAGTGGGAGCAGGAGGGGTCTCTTCTTCAGGACCCTCCCTCTCACCCCCTTCCAGTAGAAGGACAGCTCCCTTCATGAGAGCAAAGCTCTCCCTATGAATAGACACAGATCTGTTAGCCACTGGAATCAACCAAATGGGAAGTGTTTTTCCCTGAGACATTACACAGATGGTGCGGTGTCTACCTTTTCTGAAGTCTCCCTCTTCTTTGGAGGCCTTCATCCTTAAATAAATAAAAAAAAATCTTCATCAGGAAAAACTGGAAAATATTCATCCTCGATTGTGTATTGTGTGTGATTCAGTTTTTGTGTAGAATCCAACAGTATGCTATATCTCAAATGTTTTTTTTTTTTTTTACATTTTAAGGATAATCATTTTTAACATTTTATTTTCCAAACAAGTGCTCTATTACGTGCCTTCCAGCAGTCTGTAGCACTTCTGTTGTGCAGTGAAAAAAAGAGTTGACTTACACACAGCTGTGTAACTTCCAAGCAGAGACTGGAGTTGTACTACACTAATAAATATTATTTTGAGATGCTCCCAAAATGGCCACTTTTTAACTCGATTAAGTTGCTGTGTCAAACTTTCTGGGAGCACTCGAAACAGCGCATGTGATGTGTTGCCTGTTGAAAAAGTGGTGACACACATGGCCGGAAATGAATATATTCGCTAACTGCCTTAAGTGAAATGTGGTGCAACACAGATAAGGTGGAGGAAGACTGGAGTGAGGAGACAGACACACATAGTAGGAGAGAGAGAGAGAGAGAGAGAGAGAGAGAGAGAGAGAAGCATCAGGAATAACAAGGGGTTTACAGAGAAAGAAACTTGAGACAGTAACATTACCTGTTACGCAACTGACATGTCCAAAAGAGTCACAAAAAACAAAGAAAAACAAAGGAGAAATGAGCAGGAGCCAGGAGAGGAACGATGAGGGTTTGAGGAAGAAGCAAAACAAAAAGGAGAGAACACAAGTTAAGATAGAAGAGTGATTAGATTAGTTTTTTTTTGTGACAAAATATGCAAGAGAAAGGAGACTTAGGACACGTAGTCAGCCAGGTAATTTATGGTTCAGCTGGCGATGAGAGCAGAAGAAAAAAACAGGCTTTGGAATGTGAAATGAAATCCTCTTCATGATAACAGTGACTGAGGGGAAAGGGATCGAAGGCTGCAGACAGAGGCTAATGAAACAGTGTTTGATATGTATGCATTAAGTGGAGGTTTGTGTTAAGGCAGGCAGGAGGTGATCTAATAATCAATCTTGGACCATTACTGAAATACATGTGAATGGCAGCGAAAATCACTTTGATGACCCCTCTATCTGGGGCATGTCTGCCCTGTAAAGCCTGTACAACCATAGAGCTGGAAACAACCAAAAGTAAAACAATGATATATCAATGATCAAACAACTGCTCTACAGAGAACACGGGAGGGTCCAGTGTGAACAGTCTCAATCATTATGAATCACCCTTTTTTCTAATGCAAATTTAAACCGTTTTTACATGTGATCAAACATGCCTGACACAAAGAAGTTTTGAATGCCCGAATAACTCACTGGAACATTGGAGATGGATGGCAGCCTGTGCAGGGTTAACAGAGCCATGGCAGAGTACAGGAATGTCCCAACTAAACCTACTGTAGTAGCGGGCAAGCTCAGACAAGCCCTGCAGGTTCCTTGAGCCAAACGTGTGTCCTGTGGGGCAGGGCCAATGCTGGTATTTGCTCTCTGTAATGACACAAATATATTCGGGCTTGATTTCATTCCAATACATGGGCTTTTTTTGATCAGATATTGCTAGAAGAAGAGTCAGAGGATGGCAGATGTCTAGTTAAGGAAGTCCTGTGTAGTGGAAGGAACAGTATTTGTTGTTGTATTGAGTAAGTAGGGCTGGGTTATATTAAAATCTATACCATGATATATCATCTTGGGAGGTGGAATACCAAAATATCAGGACACGTCATCACATTGATCCTGTTAATCCAGTTATGATGCCGGCCCAATTTGATCATATATTTGACAATAGCCAACCTTTGATGGTTTATTTATAGCCTATAAACCTCTGTTGGTATATATGGTAAATTTAGGCTATATAAATGTTCCATACCATTAGCCTAGAGCTGTACAATAACATCATAGTGCATGTAGGCCTACTGATGTGACCATAATATTACTGGATTGACAGGATAAACGCAATGATGTGTCCTGATATTTTGATAATTTACCTCGCTAGATGAGCAAAAATGTTACCCGATTATGTAATCTCCTACCCGATTATGTAAAAAAAAAATAACTCCATTGCATTTTAAAGGGAATGTCAACTTTTCACAAGTACATATCGATACTAGTGTACAAAAATGATATTGCTACTGTAAATGAGGATTTTAACAGAGCATCGAAGATAGAATGCATTGCCATTATATGCAAATAGCCTACCCACAGAAAGACCACTGCATTCCTTTATAGCGCCTCACAATTGTATTGGACACACAATAAAAACAAAAAGCAAGAATAGCACTAAAAAAATATCTTACAAATTACATAAGAAAAAATATTGATCATTTAGGTACTTTCAACTTATTATGGTGATGCAATGATTGGTGATATAGAACATTCTTGAATAAATAGCCTATGAAAAATATTAAGTATCAAAATCACATGTAGGCCTAAAGCAAAATGCAAGAAATGTTTTGAATAGTTTTCAAAGCCACATAATCTTCCCTTAAAGGGGGTTTCTTGAGTGTGTGGACTGCTGACCATATATGACATGAATAGTGTGGTAACGCCTACGTTATATGGCTGCAAATGTGTGATAATGCTTCAGCTCGTTGCATCCATAATAAAATAAACTGTTAAAAAGGAAAGTATGCCAACTCATTGAAGAGAAACTATAGTGATTATATTCTGACTGACAACGTAAAAACGGAAAGCACTTCGTGTCTGCATCACATCAACAAACAACGAGCTATGAATGCTGTAAGTGCCAGTCCGAGCTAACAGCTGACGATAACATTAGCCGCTGCAGTGTCCACGACAACATAAATATATTAAATGCAATAATAGGCTATATTTATATACAATGTTCTCACCTTTTCCCAGCCTGGGTCCCCCTCTCTAATTTCCTGCTTAGAACGGCTTCTTGTTTGTTCCTCAAGAGCGGAGTGCTCCTTATTCTGCCCTCTGCTGTTTTTTGAGAGCGACGACTTCAATGAGTGTTGCGCCAGGCTGCCCTGAGGAGGCAGTGCGAGCACCACGACAGGGGAATGCAGGAGCGGACAGTGACGTCATACGCACGGCGGCCACAGCTACGTCGAATGCGGTGGCCTTTAGATGGATAGCCTAAAATGATAAATAATTTACTCATCCCACCCCAAGAAAGTTAAGAAAGAATTATTGTTGTTGTGATTCATATATCAAAACAATTGTAATGGATTATTCTGCAGTAGCCAGCTATTCGCTTTTAAAATCGTAATGCGCATGCGTAAATCAATCGTCTTCTCCTAACTTTTTTTAGGATCCCAGGAAACATAACCAGAGGAGAAATATAGACATCCATACGAGGATGAGAGTGATACTCATACAAAACAATTATACATAGGCTGATGAAAACTGCTGAACTGCACAGGTTATGGTTGGTTGGTTATGATGATGATTGATTTAATAATGTCATTGTTATAATTGTTTACTGATTAACTGACATCATAACCAACGAGTAAACAGACATTTTTATATTTCTACTTAGATCTGATCCCTAGAACCAAGAATGGGGACAGTACAACTACTAAATAGCGCTAAGGAACTCCACGCAGGCGCAGTTGGTGCCATTAAATTGAAGCACTTCCTGATGCCTGAAGGACCGTGTGAAGTGTAGTTTTTTTTCCAGAACGAGAGTGTGGCAGACATTGAAGGTTAAACCCGCTGAAGTATCTATGTGAGCAGTGCATCCAGACGTCTATCCTCCCCGTAAAGCTGCACGGTACTCATTGGGAAGAGGATTTCCCCGTTCGTTTGCCTGTTAAAGTGGGATGCAAACAGTGGGCAAACTCATGAAGGTGTTCGTGACGAGGCGCATCCCGCAAGAGGGGGCGAAGATCCTGTCAGCGGCTGGAGAGTATGCAGTATTTTTAACTTTGATTAAACATTGGCAAGGCATGCATTTATGAACTAACCGCAGACTATATTGGGCTTTCCCCCAGTGTGTAGCCGAGCTGTTCACTCAAACAGTTCAGATAGTCATGGGTTTTTGCTTGTATTCATGCTGCATACTTCTGTAGCCAGTGGAGGCTATAAAATCTAAAAATGAAAGTAACCTACAGTGTGAACTATGAACTTTCCTAGGGTCACAGTCACACACATCCAGCCTGAAATGCCATCTCATGCATGTGGTCTTCTTGTCTTGTCTCCATTGAAACAGTTGTGAGCTGTCTCTGTGGGATTCAGATGAACCTGTGTCGAGGGCAGATCTTCTCAAAGGCGTGCAGGGGGCCCATGGTCTCCTGTGTATGCTGTCAGACAAGATCGATGCAGAGGTTCTGGATGCTGCAGGTAGTCAGTGTGTGTGTGTGTGTGTGTGTGTGTGTGTGTGTGTGTGTGTGTGTGTGAATCAACTGATCAATCAATTTATATAATTAATAATGTCAGCGGGATAAGATAGCAGAGTGAAAGCGAGAGAGAGTGGCTACAATGGACAGCGACCTGATCCAAATTGTGGTCAACATCTGAACCACTAAAAGCTTTGAGGGCATCCTCACTTTGATTTAGTGTTGTGAAAGACATTTAAAAACATACAAACTTCCAAAAGGGCTGAACACTTTTTATAGATACTTTCATTTACAATATGTAAACAGTGAAAGCGAGAGATTCATTTTTGTTTTATGGATCTGCTAATCCACTATGCCTCAAATTGTTTCAGCCATAATGAAAACAAAGCCTCAATCAATAGCCTCTTGTTCAAGTGTACCAGATATGGATTTTCAGCTGTTCTGTCTGTGATTCCAGGGCCAAACCTGAAAGTAATCAGCACCCTGTCTGTGGGGTTCGACCACATGGCTATCGACGAAATAAAAAAACGGTGGGTTGAATCGACCTATACTGTAGCTCGTACTTACAAACCCCAAACCCAGACTGTAAGGTTGAAATGCCACGCATTGAGTGGCACACCAAGTCATTTTACTGTGTGTTTTCAAACAGCGGTATACGTGTTGGATACACTCCGGATGTGCTGACTGACGCCACAGCAGAACTGACTGTGGCTCTGCTGCTGGCCACCGCTCGCAGATTACCAGAGGGAGTGGAGGAGGTCAAAAAGTCAGTCTCACCAAGTTACACATTTACACAAATGACTTGCCTCTTTGATCGTGAGTCTGTAACTTTTTAACGCAAGAGTAGCAGTGATTGTCTTAAAGTTCCCATATTATACACTTTTCGGTACTATTATACACCATATTATATGGTCTTAGTGGTCCCTAATACATTTTTCTTTAATGGTTTGCTGAAAAAAACTTTCAGATAATTTATTGTACTATGCTGATGTTCAGTTAATCTCACAATGGCCTATTTTTTAAAAAGAATTGCAGCTCCCCTCGTAAATATACAATCTTTTTAGCTCCCCCCGCCCCCTGTCCGGAAGCGAAGCCAGATACGCCTCGCCCTCTGTCTGTCGGGGCCGTGGACCAATAAGAAATAGGGGTGTGGGCTGCACAGTGGAAGCTTCTGGCTTTCCAGTTTGTGAGGTCAGAAACGATATTGGGGGGAGGGGTGGGGGTTTCAGAAAGGGGGAGAGTGAGAAAAGGAGAGAGTGTTATTTTTTTAAATATTTTGGCAGTCTCTAGGCACACCGTGGACCCATGGATATGTTAGAACACATTTAAAAAGTGTATTTAGCATAATATGTGACCTTTAAGTGAGTCAAACACACAATGGTCACTCTGTCTATTTTGTCTGTCTGTCAGTGGTGGCTGGAGCTCGTGGAAGCCTCTGTGGCTGTGTGGGTACGGTCTGTCCGGCAGCACAGCAGGAGTCATCGGACTGGGACGTATTGGTACGGCACGCTGCTTCTTGCTTCATTTTTTGCTTTGGCAATGCAACTTTGTTATCATAGGATATGATATTGTTATGACAAGCTCCTCTGTTGTCATCATGTGTAATGACTAATGATAAAACAACAGGTTGTTTTATTTCTTTTTTTTTAAGATTATTTTTTGGGCATTTTTGCTTTATTAGACAGATTGGGGAGACAGTGTTGAAATGGGGCAAAGAGGAGAGGACATGCAGAGAACTGACCCGGGCAGGATTCAAAACTGGGTCCGCTGCGGGGCCTTGGCCCGGGGGGGGGACGCCCTATCAACTGAGCTATGGGCGCACCCTAGGTTGTTTTATTTCTACCCATGGACACATTTGGTTCGCAGTTAATAAACAAAAGGCACCCGTAAATACGTACACCAAACAGGAATCATAAAATATGCTTAGGACATCAGAATAGGCAGGCACATACCGTAGATTTAATTAATTTACAGTAAATGATGGCCAGAGGAACAAAACTATTTCTATAACGGGTTGTAACTGTATTTTTGGACTGTGTGAACCTCTGTCCCGAAGGAAGGAGGTGAAATACACTGTATAAACGGTGGGAGTCAGCATTTTTAATGGAGTGTGTTAACCACTGTTAACTGTTTGGTGTAGAGGGCCTCCATGTTCAGCTGTGACTCACCAATCAGATTGCTGGACCATTTCACAATCTGGTACAAGGAATTTCTGTTTCTGTTCTTCAAAGTTATAGTTCCAAACCACGATAGTAAGAAAACAGATAAAGGTAAAGGTAAAGGTACAGCCAGCTTCCTCAAACAATGCAGGCGCTGGTGACCTTTCTTACACATAACTTCACAGTTTGTTTCGAAGATAAAAGTGGAATTGGAGACTGTCCCCAAGATACTTGCTTGATTTCACCTTTTCAAAAGTTTGACCTTTTATTGTGAGGGCCTCCTGACTGTGGGCGTGTCTTCAGAAATCAATGGTCAAGTCTTTTGTTTTGAACACATTTAGCTGAAAGTAAGCCTTCTTACTCTTCCTACTGACCTACTGAGTCATCTATGTACTTTCAAATAATTCTATTTTCTTACTGGCTCCAAAACATGTTGGTATGAAGGAGAAGTTTAAGACTAGCCTGGCTCCGCCCGCCCACTTCCGGCCAAATTTAATTTTCCCTTCAGTAGTCATCTGTACAAATGAAATGAAGTACGATGGTCTGGTTGGACCAGGCTAGTTTAAGACCTGCTAGTAGGTGAATAACTAGCTGTGCTTTTGTTTGCAGGCATGGCCATTGCTCGGAGACTCATGCCATTTGGGGTGAAAAAGCTGCTGTACTCTGGGAGAACAGCCAAGGCCGACGCCGCTGAGGTGAAAGGAGAGTTTGGTAAGTCAAAAGAGGAACGATTAAAAGCAGAGTGAGACAAGAGAGGACAGAGGAAGTGATATCTTGTATTATAAATAAATCTAATAATATAATGGGGTATTTATAAGTAGTTTGGTATATCTCTTCCCATCATGTTCCCCCCCTCCTCTCCTCTCTGTTGAACAGTTCCCCTGGACACACTCGTGTCCGAGAGCGACTTCATCATCGTATCCTGCTCCTTGACACCGGAAACCCAAGGCCTGTGTGACAAGGCCTTCTTCAGCAAGATGAAAAAAACTGCAGTGTTTGTCAACTCAAGCAGGTAAGGCTTATCAGGAAAAAAACCTGGCTGTGCATTATGGGAAAAGCTTTGGATTAGCACCAAATGGTTGTGGTGTATTTTTTGACATCAACTATGTTTGCTATTAAAATTAAAACATTATAAATAAATGCAAAATCCACCAAGTATGATGTTGGGACTTATTTGTCTCCAGGGGAGCTGTGGTCAACCAGGAAGATCTGTATGAGGCTTTGTCCAGTGGGCAGCTTGCAGCAGCCGGACTGGATGTCACCACACCTGAACCACTCCCAACCAGCCACCCACTCCTTACACTTAAAAACTGTGGTGAGTAGACAGGATGTGCAGTATCTAAACACGTTTTTTGGGTATTTTTTGCCTAGTGGTTTGATAAAAATGTTTATGTTCTTATTTATTATTATTTTAATGGTGTTTTCTGTCCTCTCTCGTCCTGTGCAGTGGTGTTGCCTCACATCGGCAGTGCCACCTACTCCACAAGAGGCATCATGGGAGCTTTGGCAGCTCAGAACCTGGTGGGGGGTTTGCAGGGCAAAGAAATGCCCAGCGAACTCACCTTTTAGAGCCTGAAACCGAGCCACTGTGGCTACAGTGCCTGACTCATCTGGATAACAAATAACAGTAAAGTACTAGTAGTCTACTAATAGACTCCAACGTGAGATCAAACTGGAAAATGGGTCAAGAAGAATAGCAAGGCTATTAATGTAGTTCAGACATGCCCAGAACACATGTTATTTTCAGTTCTGTTGACCTTTCACAGTTACTAATGAAATGCACTTTTGGTAGACAGTGCGCATTTTTTGAGGAAGGAAATGATCAGACATGTTTTAGTTCTTAGAAGAGGCAAATTAACCAACTAGAAGCACTCCTTGATCTCAGTTCTTATAAAAAACACACACATTGTAGCTGAACTGCAAAAGGCCTTTTCTCATTTGTTTCAAAATGTTTCCCCCAGAACAGAATCAGAATGTGCTTGGTTATCAGTCTCATTGTACATGTAATGTGATATGCATTACACTTGCACTTTATTCTGATGTTAACGTTCCATGTCTGCTGTTATTACTTACAACAGTGCAACACTCCAGTTCTGTGCCAAATGGGATTCTTCTGAAGTATAGAAACTAATGACGTAGTTAAAGTGTAGTCCTAAATGTAGTGTTTGTTTAGTTTGTGTTAGAAATGTCTAAAGCTTGAAATAGATTAAAGATGAATTTAAAAAAAAATGAGCATGTGCATCATCTTTATTCTCATCGCTCTTAACGCAGCAGTCAAAAAAATCAACAAAAATTCAAAGAATCCTTTGAAAATATTTGAAGTGCAGTTACATCCGCTTGGCTGAATTTGATCTGTGTCATTTCATGGAAGTATAAAAACATTTGATAACTTAAATACTACATTTCATAAGCCAATTTCATGGAACAACATGAAATCAAAATTGATTGGCCAAATAATAAATAATCAAATTAACAACAACAGAGTGCATTTCGTAGAATAATTGTGTCAAGTTGTCTCCAAATCAACAAATGTCCATGAGTGTAGCTGCCAACTGATAACAATTTTTCAGTTTTTAATGTTATAAAACTTGGATACTGAAGTAACTTGCCAATAACGTAAGCAACTTTCTGAACTAATCACATAATAATGTGTTGCCCACAATGTAATAAGTTATTACATTATGTTGCCCACAATGTAATAAGTTATTACATTATCGGCTGGTAAAAAGGCTAATTGATATTTTACAGCCAATAAATCAAACTTAAATAAGGTAATTAAAAACTGATTTTTTTTTAAGTTAATGGCAGTTAATTCCATTATCGGCCATTACTACATTATTGTCTCCTACAATCGGGTTCAGAGCAGGGTATCTGTGAATGTCTGGTCCTCTGCTCTCCAGTTCAGGCAGGTGTTCTTGGAGTGCTTATACAGGTGTGAGGACTGGCTGAAGCGCTTGCCACACTTTTGACAGGGGTAGGGCTTCTCCCCCGTGTGGACGCGGATGTGCTTCTTGCAGTCCGTCAGGTTCATGAAGGTCTTGCAGCACATTTTGCAGGCGTACTTCTTTTCCCCTTCCACCAGCAGTACGTGGTCCTCTGCGGCCGCTTTCTTGCACTTTGACAGAACGTCCTCGGAGGCTCTGGTCAGGGGCGGGCGATCGGAAGGGGAACAATCTGTGGTGGCGGGGTCCGACCCGGGCTGCACTTTGGGGGCTATGCGACGGAAGGAGGTCGCCCCCGAAGTTTTCCCGGCCCTGGTGGAGGAGGGTTGTATTAGGGGGGTTTCCAAACTCAGGAAGCCAGCTAGAGAGTTATGCGTGGGCTGGAGAATTAGCGTGTCACTGAAACCACCGGGCCCCTGAGTCGGTAGAAGCTGCTGCAAGGGCATAGAGGTCACCGGGTAAACGAGCGAGGATGAATCAGAGGTGGTGTTCGCTTCTCCTAAGTTCTGACACAGTTCACCAGCACCTCCAGGAGCATCGCTAGTGGAGGCGGCTGTAGCAGCGGCTGTAGCAGCAGCAGTGAGGCTCGCTAGGCTGTCTTCTTCTTCTTCTCCCAGAGCTCCCATTACACTCTCAGCAGTGCTAGGGTTGAGGAAGCAGGAAAAGGCCAGTTCTGACAGGCTGTCCAGGCCCTCAACGGCGTTTACCGACTCCTCGCCCAAATCTCCAGCATCTTCATTTGCATCATCGGCTAGAAGATTGGTGCACAGCTGAGACTGTAAAGAGCTGACGTCACCGACCGTGGCGGCCATTTTCACGTCATTCAGTTGTGCTTCTAAATGGTCAGAAGTGTGCAGCGCCGTGTCCAAACCTGGGGAGTAGGAGCTCAGATTTTCCTTCTTCACCTCGATCATGGGCATCTTGGGCTCCTCTCCCTCTCCATCTTCCTCCCCTTCCTCACCCACCTGTACTTTGACCACAGTGTCCTCAAATGTAGCCACGCCTCCCGCGCCGCTGTCTGATTGGCTGGGCAGCTGTATCTCCTCCGACTCTCCCTTGGTCGCCTCGTACTTCTCCTCCACCTCCTCTTGAGCACCTCGGCCCTCCCAGAATCCATCGCTGGTGGTCTTCAGGCAGTCCGGCGATAGCAGCTCCTCTCCTAGTCCCTCCTCATTATTGACTGTGCTTCTGGTGACAGTAGGTGAGCCCTCTTTATTAGGTGGCCTATAGCAAGACCTCTTTCTGCCACCGAGCCCATCCTCGTTGGACTTTCTCTTATGCCTTGAAAAGGGCGCGGCACTCACCCCTTGGTCTTCAACCCCACTACCAGACTGAGACACCTCCACTCCCACGTCCTCCTCATCGCTGTCCACCTCCAAGACGGATGGTACATTTTGAAGCAACCCTGAAGACGGACACTGCTGCTGCATAGACTTCCAACCTTTCGGGGCCGACGCGGGGAAGTTCTTCCTGGAGAGATGGTGCTTGCAGGCCTTCACCACGCCGTTGAGGTGCAGGTGTGACGCGGCCAGCAGCACGTCCATCACGTTGGAGGCCCCCAGAGAGAGGGCAGAGGTGTAGATCATGTCTAGCAGGGTGGAGAAGGCCTCTGGAGTCACCACCTCTGGATCTAGCTTCATCACAGTGAGGCCTCCACCACTTCCACTACCACCTCCGCCCATCATGTCAGCTCCTGCTAGCCCCCCTTCTCCTACCTCGTCTGTGCTGTCGCTGCTGGAGCTCAGAAGGGCCCTGAAGTGGGAGCTGCATGCTGCCAGGATGGAGCGGTGAGCCTGGAAGCTCTGGTCGCCGACCAGCACCACACAGTCACACAGCTGAGCGTGGAGGCGTTGGTGGTTGAGCTGATGGAAAATGTGCTGGAAGTGACCTGGAAAGTCCATAATGATAATAGGCGGTGGTGGTGGAGATTGTTGTTATTTAATGTTGCACGGTGTTATTTCTAGGCTACGCATCCGTTGGGCTACTTGCAACACAATAACACAACGAAGGTCATTGTGGAAAAAACAAAACAGCCCAGCCGTCTTGTTATACACATCTCATCCGGCTGACTGGACATTTTGACAGAAGCCTACGTCCGGGCTGCTGTCAAAGCCCCTGGATTTTCGTGCTGCCCTCCCGATGTGTAGCCGGCTTTTGTGTGATGCTGCGGGGTTTCCTGAGATGCTCTGGAGAATGGGCGGGCCCGCTTCAACAATAACACGGAAGGATGCGGAGCGGTCTCGAGCTTTGTTTTGATTTCCAAGAGCGGCCCGATATCGGCACAGCTGCTCTCCCCTTCCCGTAACTCAATTATTATAATATAACGTGGCTTTTCTCGTGGGTATCATTATTGTTAGGGATTCAGAGCGCTCACACGAGCAGACAGCCGGTTCAGTTCACTGCAGCCGTTGTCTTTGCCTCCATCACTGGGTGGTCTCATCAACCGTTAGAATATAACACCGCCCTCATGTGGTGGTGTGGCGAAAGTTCACCAACGTTTAATTTTCAGTCAATCTCATTGAAGTGCAACCTACTAGACAATAAGTACACTATATTTAATAATTTAAGGTAAATGTTTAACGTCCAATTGAGGCTTGTGATTAATTGTATTTTGTAAATTTAAAAATAATTGATGGGTGAAGGGGCTTGGAACAACCCAATACCACCAGCACTGATAAACAACAAAAAAACCATTACTTTTATCTTTGAACGCTGTTGCCTTAACCTTTAGGGCTCAAATAAGCATTAAGACTAGTAAAAAAAAAGGCCTATAGTTGACAGCCTACAGCTGTAGTGTCCGTGTTTAAAACATATGCCTTAGGTTGTTGTTGCAAATTAATTTAATTAAGATGAAACTCATTAACAATAACATTCAGGAATGGTTGCCTTGCAGTGTACATTCATAGGGAACAAGTGTAAACTATGTTATGCAGACTGAGCAGATCTTCTAAGCAGTAACACACCAACACAAATAACATTGTTTGCCTTTATTGCGCGACCATGTCAGGCATTCGCTATATCAAACTTTGCATTTTACAACAATCACAATATGTTAAACAAGAAAGACAGACTAACAGTCACAACAAGGGAAGATATGAGAATATGTGAGGTGTATCATCAGGTGCAGCGTTGGACGGACACTGGGTGTCTTCAACAGGATTTGCTTTGATGGCCCTAGCTCTCTGCTGCTGCCGCTGACTATGATTATGGTGGTGGTCCATACTGTCTCTGAAGCAGCATTCTCTGAGTTGATGGTGGTAGAAGAGATCAGATGCTCCTTTTCATATGCTGTCCAGCTTCTTTAATACATATGGGGCTGTGAACACAAAAAATTGATTAGTTACTGTTAAGACCATGACTAGAGAATATAAGCAGCTAAAGCAGCCTGGTCTGTCACAGACCGTTTTCCAACAGGAGCATTGTATGTCAAATATTTAGTTTTTTTAAAATGTTAAAATCAAATCGCTGCAGGCAGCAAGTGTTGTATGTTGATATCCCAATAGCTATTGCATTTCTTTCTATATAATTGGACTTTTAAATGGCTAGCCTTTTTTACAACTCAAAGCACTTTATTTCTACTCTATTTTATCTTATCGGATTTATCCTGTTATTACTGGTGTCAGCAGTTTAAATTTAAGACTTAATTTTTTTTAAACCCAGTACGAATGCAATTTCAAACCAATTTCATGTCCATACTGGCAAAACAAATTGTAATGATATTAAAGAAAATTGGAGTCTTGTTAAAGCATCGTAAATAAATAAATAAAAAGTCGTATCTAGGATGTAGTAAAGCCCAAAATTCAGATTGATGGGTTTAAACTTCCTGATACATTAAGTGGAACCCTGGAAACTCTATTATTATCAAGCGGTGTTCATTGTCTAGCTGAAACCCTGGGTGCGTGTAATATCCTCATTGTAGAGCCATATGAGCTTTTCTTGTATAGCCTACAATGTGCTGTAAACATGAAGTAAATAATAATGATTATAAACGAAAAACTACATTTTGGTATGCTTGTGTTTCGTTTAGTGCATGAGCTGATTAAACAATGTCATAAATACCAGCGAGGCCCTATTATAGCTATATGTAGTGTTAGTATTTCAACTGAAATGTCAATGTCATCTGTGTGGACTCACTGGCTCTGAGAAGGGCGACGTAAATAAGAAAGTTTCGTAAAGACGCGAGGACATCTTGTCGCATCTTCTTCTTCATCTCCTCCGGGTCCATTTTAGGTCCGAGTCCTTCAAGTTTGAACATTCTAGCTGTTTTTATTTCTTTGTATTCTGTCTTCAGCCTTTCGTGTTAGAAATTCACCGTTTCAGGAGCATGGGGTGAGAAAAATAATCGAAACTGGAAGTGACGTAACAACAGGAAGTTGCGATGAAAGGACAGAGCGCACGGAGGGACAATTCGCACGAAGACACCAGAAAGCACATTTTTAATGTGGCTCCCCAAATCTAGGTTAGCAGTCAATAGATTAGAATTTAGTATGGTTGTAAAAAAGTATTCATTTTGTTGTATATAGCCAAAATATTCTTTTTAAAATTTCATTTCAAATGCCTCTGTTAACTGTAATTGTAGCACTATAGTCTGTCTTTTTAAATCAAGGTTTGCATAAAACATTTAACCTATTTAGGAACAAATTGTCTACTTTATTTCCTGAATAATACAATGAATTTGGGCTTTCTGGGCTTGACCAGAATAACCCACCAGGGGACCCTAGCTTTCATTTGAGTTGATATTGTGTGATTTAGTGGTGCAGATGCCAAACAAACGTGCAATTAACTAATTACAATTACTTAAGCTGAGTGGTCAATGTGTACATTTCTTTGAGATGCATATTTATTTGATTACACAGTATATTGGCCTTAAAAGTTCAAATTATTCATTATAAGGGCATCCCTTATATCTCAAATAAAGATACACAGCTAGGCCTATTTATTTATTTTAACTTAGCCTATATTATTTTAAAACAATCTTTCCTAACATTGGACACAGGCTTTCAGTAGCCTAGGCAATACAAAATAACAATTAATTATTCTTCGTCATATAGGCTATTATAATCTTTCATTATTATTATTATTATTATTATTATTATTATTATTATTATTATTATTATTATTATTATTATTATTATTATTATTATTAATAATAACAATAATAATAATAATAATAATAATACTTTTATTATTAATACTTTTATTATTGTTATAAGACACTATGACCGGATGGATGTGACCTTGCTTTGGTGGGTGTGGATCCTCCGGGCAGACAGCGGAGGCAGGGAGCAGAGAGAGAGAGAGAGAGAGAGAGAGAGAGAGAGAGAGAGAGAGAGAGAGAGAGAGAGAGAGAGAGAGAGAGAGAGAGAGAGAGAGAGAGAGAGAGAGAGAGAGGCGAACAGAGGGAGGGAGGGGGGGGTTGGTTATTTCTGAGCTCATGGCCGAGGATTAGGCAGAGAGCAGTCCCAGTAGCCTACGATGACAGCATCCAGCACAGTATAGCCAAACCCCCACGCACACGCACATCACCATCCGGCCCGGGAGGACGCCGCTGATTTGAGACAGAAAATATATCTTCTCCTCAATAATTATCCGCATCACTGATACATTCTCTTTGTTGGGGGGACAACCCTCTCAGACTCCCGGTCCGTCTTGTCTCCTCCTCAGACCACGAGGTGAGTTTTTCTCGGTATTTCCCGGTGTTATTGTCTGATGATGAAGGAGCGCCTGGCTGTATCCTGGCTATACGCGGAGGCGCCTGCACCTTGCATCCATTTGGTGCTGATATTTATCTAACTCGAAATGAATCATTGAGCCGACGTTCGTTTTTCACAGCGCCTACGGGCTTTACGCGTGTCCCTATTTCAGGATGGTGGTGGAGAGATTTAAAGCCGATTAAATTTATAAAGGAAGCAACAAAAGACTGACCTTTTTTCCCTTTCTTTGTTAAGCCGTTTGACAGACATGGCTGCGGTCACTGATCAAACTATATAGCGGTAGGTCAGTGAGTGCAATGCTTATTGATGATTTTAAAGGGGGATTTTTAAAGCATTTACGAACCAGCACACATAATCGATAAGTGTATTCTCACAATCTAAATGAAGGTTTCTGGGCACAATAAATTGTTACCACACGGGTTTACAGTAGCAAATCTGGGCATTTTAGCAGCACAATTTGTATAATTTAATCTAGCCTACATAGGCTATATTCACACATGTCATGTGTATGAGATTCAGTGGCGCCGTATGCGCAGTGTAATCACCGTCACTGCCTAGAGATTGGAAATGAAGTGACTAAATCCGGACAGATCAGAGGGGAGGGGTGATGCTAGAGTAAAACACGCACATTGTGAATGGGCGTAGGCGATGAGCAGCTACTCTGGGACAGTCGCCTTTCCTTTTTTTCTCTATTTCTTTCCTCATGTCCTTCGGCCAGCGAGCAGCAGCTTCTTCCTCCCTTCGCTCTTTCTCTCTCTCTCTCTCTCTCTCTCTCCCGTGCCGTGCTAGGCATGACAAGTGCAACACAACTAGACCGGAACAATGCGTTTTGCTGTTCTGGGGCCTTTCATTTAATGCATGACATGATTTAATACGATCGCGGCTCTCATTCAGACACGTGTAACGCCACGGCCCCCTTCATAGAGACATATCTTTAGTTAATCATTGAGTGAGTTTTTTTTAAAAACAGCATCATATTATGAAGCCCACAGCCGAATGAATGAATGTGATCATCATGATGTGACGTGTGCAGCCTATGTGAAAAAAGCTGTGGTGGATGCTCAGTGTTTTGCTTTCACTCTTGTGCGTGTGAGTGTGTATGGGCTCTGCTCTTCCAGGCACTGTGCTATGACTCAGAGGGGGGTGATGATGCTACACTATAGGCCTACAACATGTGATGGGAGTTGCATGGCTGCTCCGAGGTCATTCTGCCAGAGGAAGAAACGGGCAGAACTTGCACATCAGGCCATGGCTTGAATCTCGATGCCTGCATGGCTGCATTAGCCTCGATCTGCTCCACTGTCCCACTTAACTGCAGCCAGCCACTCAGCCATCCTCTGCCTCTCTCCTCCTCTTTAGTCTTAGCCAGTTCATACCCTGCAGGCAGCGGGGCACACTGACTGTGTTGTTGCTGGGCTGGTGTTTTTTTTTTTTGCTGCTCTGCTTCAGCCCAATGCCTCCTTGACCAAGTCCTCATACCAAGATGTTTAGAAACAGAATTCAAATTAGCAGCTACTGGAAGCTATTGATCAATCAACATTGGCGTTTCTCGATGAATAATTCAATCTTTTCATGTGTTAGACTGGTGTATGGTAATGGTAGTGTAGGCTATGGATTGATGGATATATTGATGAACAGTTGGATTGATGGATGCAAATTACTGGTGGATATTGGAGCAAAGGTGGGGTGCAGCTGCAGGCTATAGTTTAAATGTGAGTTTTGTCCCTTTAAACTGTACCGCTTTACTCACCGCAGTTGAATAAGGACACGTGACCTCATTGATTTGACAGCTTTGTGGTGATGGCACAATTGACTGGCAGTGGCGCCGTAATGTAGGGCATGCTCTATATAAGGACATTGGCTGTAGTAAAATATTAAGAGTATGAAACTCATAAGGCCTAAGTAAATCATCAGCTCTGCATAACCAGGTTGGTCCTCCTCTATGCTTGGCTTTGATATGAAATATTAAAGCTGTCATGTGGCCTATGTGTAAGTATTATTCCCTCTTTGGAGCTGCATGGCTCACTGGCTGCACTCATATTACTTTTCAGCGAGAGATAAGACCTCTATTGTGCAGTTTCTCTTTTTTTTTAAGGAACACTAAGTTGAAGGAAATTGGCTCCGGCAGCAACAGAAGAAGTGGGGCAGACAGGTTTCCAGACTTGCAACATCTATCATCCTCAAAGACTCTATAGTGTTCAGACATCAAGATCTTCCTCTCTGTCTGTCTGTCTGTTTGTCTGTCTGTCTGTCTGGCTTTTCGGAACCGTCTGAACCATCGATAGAGATTTGAAACACAATGCAGCACACAATTAATCTTCAAAAAGAGCCATTATTTAATAGTGCACTGGGGAACTCAAGCCCCAGCAGGCCGCTGATGAAAGGGGGAAATGAAATGAGCCGCGCGACACGGCGAGCCCCATCTTCATATGCTAATGGAATGAGCTGACAGGCTGAATGAAGCACAGTAGATGTGATTGTGCCTGGAAGATATAGGTAAGAGAGAAATAACCAGCAAAACACAGCATTCAACAGACCTAAACAAGCCCCCCCCCCCGAGCTTTTGTTGACTGTTATCAATTCCTTGTTGCAATATTCTTTCATTTTCATGTTTCATTTTCAGAGGGTAAGTTGACCACAACATATAGCTTAGCTTGTTTACAAAACCTCTCACTTCCTTATATACTATAACCCCCACAAAACAGGAACAACACAGTTGTCCGAAGACAAGACTAAACCCTGTGTCCCATACTTTTTTAATTTTACTACCAGATACTGTAGCTGCCCTGAAAAAATCTGTACTTTGCTTGTTGTAGTATGCCTAGGGTTGGGACTTACTTGACCCTCTTGCATACATCCGTCACACAACCCATATCACAACATTGAAATATTCTGGTTGTGTTCCTACTTTCCACTGCGCAGAGAACTGTCATAATAGCAGAATCATGCTGGTTTGCATAATGCAAAATTTGACTGGATGTAGTAGGACAACCTGGATATATATGGTAGGCTATACATCCTAGACCTGCGTTCCAAATTGCATACTTCTTTTGACTATACTATATACTGCAGCTGACCATAACAAGTACGTAGTATATTTTGCATGCAGTATGCATACAATTAGGACTTCCTTTTACTTACATATTTCGTCATCATATTGTTCCTTGAACTGACCCTATACAGTTCAACTTTTGCATCGCTGGTTGTTTTCATTGGAGGCTCAGTCGATGTGACATAACTTCCGCTGTGCAATGGATTGTGGGTCAGAACCTACAAAAAAGCATGCTGGTTTGACCACAAACAACTGTGACTGGAAGTAGTAGGATATCAGGGTATTTTCGGGCAATCTGCATTTAACATAATGTATTGACATCCTAAATCTTTTTTCTTGCATAAATAGCAGGGAAGTATGGGTATTGGATCAAACAATAAGAGTCTATAGCTATGCAAGCAACTCTGTGAGGCGTTGCGTTTATTAAATGAAGGGTTGAATATTACTTCTGTAAAATAAAATCTGAAGTAATTTTTATTTATGGCTTTTGTTTTATCCTTGCTTGCCGTGCTTTGAGCTAAATGCTATCACTTTAATGTGAACATGCTGCTATTTAGCTGTCAGTGTTAACCTGTTTTAGGTGTTTGTTTAGCATATTAGCAAGCCAACATTTGCTAATCTGCAGTAAACATAAAGTATAGCTGAGGCTGATGGGAAAGTCTCCAGGTATTTTAGTCATGAAACAAAGAAATGGACAAACTGACGTTTTACCCTGATGATGGATTACACAAATGGATTACAAAGGTTATTACAGCTCATGCCCATGGGGACATGACTGTGTGTATCAACTTCCATGGCAATCCATCTGATAGCTCTTGAGACATTTCACTAAAATAATTAAATAAATTCAGACTTTTTGGTGGCATGAGAGGTCAGAGTCAGAGGATCCCCAATGTCAATAGTATGTTTCCTCTTGAATGCCTGTACCAACATTTTGTGATAGGTGCTTCACTGGATCATTCATCAGTGAGATATGATATCTTTTTTTGATTGTTGTATTTTATTTTGGTAGGCCGACAGAACAACTTCATGAAAAGCACCTGATCGTAAACACAACTGCACCCTCTTATAAAAACAGTTTTCGATCCACATTATAATCCCTCAATAGAAAACATCACCTGTCAAAGGATGCTTTTATGGAAGGACACCCAAAAATCATAATACAGATATTTTTCTTGCGAAACCTTTCCAATACCTTGTTAACCTTGAACGTAACTTCTGGAGTGGGGCAGTACCTGAATTTTAGCATTGCATGTCATCTGTATTTTTTATTGTTTTGCAAACTTTTTTGCGAGAAAAAAATTAATCTTTTTGGCGTATTTAGCGTCTGCTTTGCTTGTTTTTGCTCACATTTATGACTTTGCACCCGTGAAACATGAAGCAATCCAGCTGCCTCCCATAAACCTAAATCACGCTGGACTCAAGTCATCCAGATATTGAGACACACACAATTTATTTCTGTCAAGTGTGCTTTGCGTTGGACTGAACGTTTGTTCACTGAGCTCTGTGTTCAACTTTGTTGGCAGTGACCATGAGCCAAAATTAATTGTCTAGTTGCTGAACCAATCCCCCTGCTGCTGCTACCCTGCGTGTCATTTGGTGCAGCTGTGTCCTGTGTGCCGTGTATTCAGCTGGAGGGGAATGTGTGTGTGTGTGTGTGTGGTGGACAGATTGGGAACAAGATGTCAATAGCAGTAAACTGGTCGTTTCGAGCATCAAATCTGTTGTTCAGTCTGTCTGGTTACCAAATTGTTTATGCTCCACTTGTTTATAAAGTCACTCAGTGAGTTGTGTATACAGTGTCGTGCGAAAGTTTGTGAACCCCTTGAGCCTTTTGGAATTTTATTTATGATAACCATTATTAATTCATTTTTTTCAATACCAGTATTTTTTATATGAAATAACAGATGTTTGTTTATCAATTCAACATTTTTCTTTTCCAGAAATCAATTGTTAAAATAGATAAAACAAATTATTTGACAAATGTTGTATGTGCAAAAGTTTGTGAACCCTAAGCTGCATTGCTTAAATCGAGCAAGGTAAACACAATCAGGTGGGCCAAATTGATTGATGAAATAGACCAATGTAATGAGAGATCTTTATGGAAGAAATTGGGCGCCACTAGATAAAACACGGATAAAACCAGGTCAGTTTAGGCCCACCAAACTGAACCCATACAGGTCAGACATGCTAAAAGGGAAAGAAATCTCAGAAGATCTCAGGAATAGAGTTATGATGCAGCACATTTGTCTGGGGACAGCTATAAATTAATTCAAAAAAAGTTTGAGCTCCATCGGTCCACCGTGAGGCAAATCATCTACAAATGGAGAGCTTTAAGAGTGACTGAACATCTGCCTAGAAGTGGACTTCCTTCAAAAATATCTTCAAGCACCACAAGAAAAGTATTTTTTTAGTTAAAAGCCAACCCACACATTACATTTAGTGATTTGCAGACCTCTCTTGCAACATCTGGGACAGATGTGCATGGTTCCACAATAAGAAGAAAACTCAGTCAACATGGTTTTCAAGGGAGGGTTGCTGAAGAAGCCTCTGCTCTCAAAAAAGAACAAAACTGCTTGTCACAGCTTTGCCAGAGAGCACCTGGAGATACCTGAAGTCTTATTCTGTGGACAGATAAGTCCAAAATGTATCTGTTTGGTCATAACCAAAACCGCCATGTTTGGGCAAAAACGCAACTCTGCCTACCACCAACAGAACCTTCTCCCAAGTGAAGAATGGTGATGGCAAATGGTCTGCAAATCTCCAGATGTAATGTGTGGGTTGGCTTTTACCTGAAAAATCCCTTTTCCTGTGGTGCTTGAAGATATTTTTGAAGGAAGTCCACTTCTAGGCAGATGTTAAGTCACTCTTAAAGCTCTCCATTTGTAGATGATTTGCCTCACGGTGGGCCGATGGAGTTCAAACTTTTTTATACGAATGTATAGCTGTCCCCAGACAAATGTGCAACATCAAAACTCTATTCCTGAGATCCTCTGAGATTGTTTCCCCTTTGAGCATGTCTGACCTGTATGGGTTCAGTTTGGTGAGCCTAAACTGACCTGGTTTTATCTTTGTTTTATCTAGTGGCGCCCAATTTCTTCCCTAAAGATCTCTCACTACATTGGTCTATTTCATCAATCAGTTTGGCCCACCTGATTGTGTTTACCTTGCTCGATTTAAGCAATGCAGCTTAGGGTTCACAAACTTTTGCACATACAACATTTGTCAAATAATTTGTTTTATCTATTTTAACAATTGATTTCTGGAAAAGAAAAATGTTGAATTGATAAACAAACATCTGTTATTTCATATAAAAATACTGGTATTGAAAAAAATGTGTTAATAATGGTTAAAATAAATAAAATTCCAAAAGGCTCAAGGGGTTCACAAACTTTCGCACGACACTGTATGTGCATGCATGTAGAGTGTGACTGGCTGTTTTTTACTGCATTAACAGCAAGAGAATGGGAAGAATTTCAGTCTGCCACAGAAAGAATTCAGCTTGTCAGCCCGATTGTCATAGCCCTTTTGCTCGGTTTGAGTTATTTAGCAGAACATCCGTCGTATCTGGGTTTTCTTTTCTTCTTCTTCCACTTTGCGTCCTTATGCAACTTCAGTAGGCCCCCGTCCTGGTTGGGGTGACCTGCAGCGGCCCCGCTCTGGCCCAGTAGTGCTAATTGGGCTGTCTTCCATCCAGCTGGCTGCACAGAAGCTGCCAGTTCAGTGCCACCTCTGAGTCCCCGAGGAGAGAGAATAGTACTTCTATGAACTGCGAGCGTGCTCATACCAGGAGACAGGGGATTGAATAACTGACTGTTTTGTCTGAGACAGAGGGACATTGTGTGGAAGAATGAGCAGAGAGGGAGTTAAAGGGTGGTGGTGTGTGTGTGTGTGTGTGTGTGTGTATGTAGGGGGGGGGTTCTCTTGTCTCAGAGAAATGAGACGCTGACGTAGAAACAGAGGGATCGAGACAGACTTCATTATCCAACGGAAACAAATATTCTCCATGTCTACGTGTACATTCAGTTGCATACACAGACTCTCTAAGGGGCAGGGGTGATCATTGATAATATGATGCACCTCCTCTATTACCCCTTATCCACCGAGGCAGTTTGGGGCCCGGTGTCCAATAAGGAACCAATTCTTTGCTTTTCCAAAGAACCAGTCCCTGGCCAGGAAAAAACTGGCACCAACTCTTTTCTGGTCTGGAACCGGGAACCGCTTACGTCAGGGGCAGGGGGCAGGATTATCCTGACCAACCAGACCAACTAAAACTTTGTGACCCACATATCTAAAAACACAGCTAACGAGACATAATCGCTGTCCGTAGCAATCACAACGAGCTGCACAAATACGCAGGCAAAAAGCAACATTAGGGCAAGCAGTAGTGACGTCATGACATGGCTCACTACAGGTTCATAAGTAGAAGAACCAACTGCGAACTGGGCCCTTGTTTGCTCTCGTTGGTGTATAAGGGGTACATGTACACAAAAGTAGCATGCTGACAGTTGCAGATATTGGGCTGAATATTCATTTTGGCTGGATAAGGTGACACAAGCGCCTGAGCCGCTCAAACAGCACTCTTTTAACCGATTTAAGTGGCTCCGAGGAACTGTTTGTGTTCATTCTTGCACTCCCTTAGGACAAAAGCTGTAGGTCCTGGGTGAGCGTACCCATGACAAAGGCATTAAGACATTAACAACGATATAAAAATAGCATTCTTTGCACTGATGGTCTCGTTTGCTGTTACATGTAATTTATCATCATCAGAGGAAAAAAAAGAGACTGTTTCAGAACTATTTAAAGGTTCCTTGCAGCACCTTTAAATATACCCTTTGTATGATAAAAAAGGAAAAGGGGAGGCTGCCCCCCCCCCCCCCCCTGCACACGCCACTGTGTACATACATGAGGGAGAGAATGACTGAAAGGTCAGACATGCTACACGGCCCGCTGATGAGCTGTGTGTCTCTAGCTTTATGTGTGTGTGTAGGCAGGCAGCTTGGGGACAGGGCAGCAGACAGGGAAGACAAGATTCACGATTACTATCGATATAGCACCAGATTAAGAGCAGACTCATTACACGCAGGATTTGCCTTCATGTCACCACATTAGATAGACACAGCAATCTACTCATTTCAGGAGGCATATAGCAGTGGAAAAGAGGAGCAATAAAAACACCTTGACTGATGGCAACTGTGTGACGGATCTGCTGTTTTGTTTGTTTCATTTCTTCCTTTATTTCTCTATTTAACGACTGACCATACATCACTGTCTGCTGCCTGGCTTTGTTTGTGTGCTCTTTTAGTTGGGGGAAAAATGCTGCAGTGATCAGCTTTTTCCTCCACACTTCTCCTTGTGGACTGACTCTTTTTTTCTCGTTTTTTGTTTTTGTTTTACGTCTCGCTGTAGAAACTTTTGTTCTTCTTTTCTTCTCTTCTCCCTGCAGCTTTTACCCTCTCTCTCTCTCTCTCTCTCTCTGTGCCGCCGCTGCCCTCTTCACCCTCCTTAAAATTCTCCCCCTTTCCTGCACCCCCTGTGCAATATCCTGTCTTTTCTCTCTTTTCTTTGCGTTGACCAATTCCCTCCTCGGTATGCCTTCCCCCTTTCTCAGCCCCTCGGTACCCCCCCACCCACACCCTCAATGACCCTCCGACCCCCATACGTCTTTCCGTGTGTGTGTGTGTGTGTCTCTCTCTCTCTCTCTTCTTCTTCTGCGCTCTGCCTTTCTTGTTGCCTGTGTTGGCAAAGTGGCAGGAGAGGGCCTAGCATAGCTGCATTAGCCCCATGCATTATTCATGTGCCCTGCAGTCTGTACAGGTCTACCTCTTCTGCCTGGCTTTTTACTCTGGGACACATTGGGCCTTGTGAAAGAGCTGCACAGATGGGACCATCAATTCCTTGATTACTGCTCCGTCTAGTAGAGAGATGAAAGCTCCAAGGGAGCCGGAGTTTACTTCACAGATCAACATTCGAGTGCAAAATGAGGCAGTTTCCCTGAAAGAGATCAAGAGTGTTTATTCAGTGTGTCTCTGAGTGTGTGTTTTCTCCCCCAAAACCAAAGGCTGGCTAAGGTTTCAGACGTCACCGCCCCTCATGTTCATATGAAAGACTTGTCTTCTTTCATTATTGGCCAAGATCTCTTGTCTGTGCCTGCCAGCATTTTCTTTCTGCACCACATCAGGATTCACAGGCTGTCCTCTTTGCTTTTAGATACGCTGTGCCCCAGTAAGAACTGTTAACCCAACTGGGCGCTATGAAATTTTAATTTCGACACAACCAGACAGAGATGGAGTGCCTCCTCGTCTCCGCTTCTCGCCATGTGTTTTTGAGGCTGCCAGGGAAAAGAAAGACAGCGAGAGCGAGAGAGAGAGAGAAAGTAAGAGAGAGAGAAAGTAAGAGAGAGAGAGACAGAGAGAGAGAGACAGAGAGAGAGAGAGAGAGGTCCCTTGGGAGTAGAGGAGGGGCCTCTTGGAAAACCACAACCACATAGCTGGTTTGAACTCACATCTGCTTCGCCTGACATACTTGCGTGTTTGCTCTGAAAACGTCAACAAATGGATTATTGTTCTGTTCCTCGCAAATAGGTTCAAAATCAGGCGCAGGAGCTCCAGCTGATTCAGGCTGATCAGACTGAAGAAAACCGGTGTTTAGCACGCTTCAGTTCTAATTATAACCCCGTGGCGTGGCTCTAAGCATCTTGTTTATGGGATTTGACAGGTCTGTAATGACGGCGTGGCTCTGCTCTGCACAGGTGGCCGCACCAGATCGGGATTGGCCCTGATGATCACAAGGACCCCCCCTCCACTTCTTCTCAGCCAATCCTGGAGGGGCCGCAGAGCCGATGTCTCGGAGGGCGACAGGGTATTTGTGTTCTGGAGTCCTGAAGAGACAAGCCACATCACGGTGAGTCACGCTCCCGCAGCGTTTAGTTCAAACGTGGAAGACTTGTGCTGCTTTCTTGAAATGTGTTTTTTCACGGCTACAGCTCTTGGAAAATAGATTTCAGATGTTTTCTTCCTTTATGATATAATTGAAATGTCATACTATGTTTTCAAGGTAGGCTAGAATAAATAATTGTTAGAAAGATATAAGCATTTCAAATGTTGAACTACATGTGCTCACTAAGCCCTTTTGCCTGACTACCCATAGCTTTAGTAAAGGTAATAAGGTGGATAAGAGTGAGGAGAGTACAGCCCTTGAACGAGCGCTCAGGATGTGCATGTATTTAAGAATGGCTGGCTGCATCTGCTTCTGCCCGGAGAGACTGTCATCGGAGACGACTACCTGACGCGGCAAGGACAGTGAGGGCGAGAGCAGAGAGAGGGGAAAATAGAAGAAACTGAGGAAAGAATTCCTTCTTCCTTCTCGAGCAAAAAAAACATCACCTGACTCAGCACTGATTGCGCCACTTACAACACAAATAATGCACGTCCATGCACCTGCATTTAAAGGTGCACTTTTTGTCAAAATCAGTGAATATCTTCGCAAGATCCACTACCTGTCCGTACTGTGTGTGCACTGAAAAAAAGTGCCAGTGTTAATACACAGCCATATGCTCTATAAACTGGTTTGCAAACAAAAGGAATGTGCACAAAGGGGGGCTCACCGTAGCTATCAACATGCCCGTTTACAGAGCTTAGGCTTTGTATTAACACTTCTTCCCAGCGTGCGCACAGTACAGGTAGCGGATTGTAATGAGATCCATGGAAATCTTAGTCCAGACATGCCTTGTGATCTATATGACGCTGATAGGCCTCAAAGATCAATCAGGGCGTGTGTCAATAATCAAGCTCGCTTGCTCTCGTGCAGCTGTCAGCCCCTTGCTACTCTCAACCCTCCACATCAACGTTGATCTGCCTCAATCCGGATCATTGGGAGGTTCTAAAGTGACACCCTGACCATGGGCCCGTGTAGGGGTGAGGGACCTCTAATCCTCTTAAAGGACAGACCCACACTGCTTGCTTTACTACCACTACTACTGCTACTGCTACTATTACTATTACTAGAGAAGATATTAGACTTCAGCAAAGACCAGCTGAATCCTCGCTGTTTTAGCTGCTGAAAAGAACATTTGTAGTTTACGTTTATGAATACGACTTCACTCACAGCAGCAAGGTTTAAAGGTCGAGTAAGCGATTCTTGAGAATGTTTGTTGTCAAAATCACTTTTTATCAAAATCTTTGAATATCTCCTCACGATGTCCTACTAAGGTGTTAGAACACTGCCTAGGCTCTGTACACTGCCATGTTGCTAGCTACAGTGGGCCACGTTGTTGTCATACCATATGTTACCCGTTTACAGAGCTTAGGCTGTGTATTTACAGTGTATTTTTTTCCCAGCACCCACACAGAATTTACAGGATTGTGAAAAAAGTGAATTGGACAACAAGCATTCTCCAGAATCGCTGACTCCACCTTTAACATCCTCTATCGATTGCACTGCAGTGTTTATTGTTTCCACGGAAGCCACAACTTAAAGTACAGTGTGGTAATTGTGCTGTAAAGACTTCCCTGTCCTCATTTATTGGACAAAGTGTTGTGTTAAAATGCCCCCTTCCCCCATGCAAGCGTGGCGGACGGCCAGAAAACAAGCTGTGCTGCTTTTAAGGTCTTCATAAAAGTCTTGGCTGGCGGAAAGCTGATGAAACTATAAGCTCTATATGCATCTGGCTGCCGAGGCCAAGGTATGGATCATTAGGGGTTTCAGGAGCACATTCATCATCGTTAGCTGTATCGATCACATCTGAGCTGCTACTCTGCCCGTCTCAGGTGCCAAGGTTTCCCTCCCATTCTCTCTCTCTCTCCTTCGTGGGTTCACAGAGTCCAATACAGACGGTGAGGTATATCACAAGGCAGCAGCCAAGAACACATCTGCTAACTTAACTCAAGTGATGTTCCAACTCATCAAAAATATATTGAAAAAGAGCTACACATCCGTTCCCTGTAAATTAACAAGAACAATACAGCAGCCCTTGGAGATTATTTTTTTCAGCAATATCCTAGATGACAAAACCCTGTCAAGGTATTATCACAGGCTACAAGCTCACCGCCAGCGTGTCGATTGGCTGACACAGAAACAAAACACAGTTGAAGGGAGCAGTATAACTCTTGAGATTCACCCCAGATTCAGTGCTGACCAGCCTTTGCCTTCCCCCGGGGGTTTTTCAAATGAAGCGTTTTCGCCCTCCATCCTTCATCCATGTCCTAGAAAAGGTGCACAGCTGCGTAGTGATGGTCCAACATGCAGATTGTAGCATATTTTACACTGAACTCATTGTGTATCCTGTTATTGTGTGATGATGGCACGGTTGTTGTTGAGAACCAGGGCATAGAGGCAGAATGTGTGTGCGACATGTGCTGTTGTTGTTTGTGCTGCAGCCTAAACCCTCCTCCCCTCTACTTTTCTCCTGGAGCCTTTCTTGTTCTCTGTTCACATATCTCATTATTCATCGTATTCAAGGCAGACTGGCTACACGCTCTGAATCCTGAAAAACAGAGCAGATGAGATGCAAATTTAACTGGGGTACAATTCTGCCGCCTGGCGCACGCACAGTCCAACAAAACCGGGCTTGAAGGTGGAGTCCGCGATTCTGGAGAATGCATACAGTCAAAATCACTTTTTTGTCAAAATCAGTGATAGCTACCTGTCCGACAACATGTGCGCTAAACATAACTTCAGTGTTAATACACAGTCTTCAGTCCATACACGGTCATGTTGTTAGCTACGGTAGGACGCTTTCGTTTACATAGCCGTTGTGTACATAGCAGTACGGACAGGTAGCGGATAGTGAGGAGATTTTAAGTGCTTTTGACAAAAAGGATTTTTTTGACAAGCGTTCTCCACAATTGCTGACTGCGCCTTTAAACTCTGAACACTTTGCACTCTTAACTCTGCACAGAAAAGGATTTTCTGTCCCTCCGAATCCTCTCTTGTTCCTTCCTCATCTTCTCTTTCTGCTCTCAGTGTTTAGCTTGTCTGGATGAAATCTCTATCCTCATATCCTTTTCTCTGTCTTTGTCTTTTCAGATAAATGGAGGAGAAGGAGCGATGTAGGAGCAGGTCTCCAGCACGGAGGGCCAGCCGGGTGCAGCAGGTGGTGGGAACAATAATACGACGCACCAGGGAGTCACTCAGCAGGTATAGGCCTACAGAATGAACCAGGGTCAGAGCATGGACCCACATTTACGTTCAGGAAATGTTTGTAAAAGTATAGAGCTTGAGTGAAAAATACAAATACCCCATTACCCTATGTTCAAATTCTCGCTTCCCACTTCATTCACATTTAGTCAGTGAATTGTTAGATAAGTATTCACGCATGAATGCTGACACTTAACGGGTCACTTCATGGTAGCTTGTGATTGAGTAAGTGAGTGAGTGAGTGAGTGAGTGAGTGAGTGAGTGAGTGAGTGAGTGAGTGAGTGAGTGAGTGAGTGAGTGAGTGAGTGAGTGAGTGAGTGAGTGAGTGAGTGAGTGGTGTTTGATGGGAAAAGAACTGATTGCGCAGTAGGAAATGTTGGCATCACAAAGCCAGACTTAGGGGAAAATGCCGACCCCACACAAACCACTGCGTCAACAACAAACTACCTATAGGCTAGAGTAAAAAAAATAACTCTAAGCATAATCACGTTTGGGATAGAAAGAGAAGAAAACCGCACCATCCACCTGCTGCCAAACTCTTTTGTGAGGGAGTAAGTGTGGGATGTGTGTTTATATATCATTAAAAATAAAGGATTTAGCTGTACAAATGGTGAGTCTTTAACTTAGAAATTGAGCTAACATTGGAAAATAAAAAACAGATAGAAATCTACACTAAAATCAGAAGACCAAATAAGAAGTAAGAATTGATAAAGAAGCTGATCACCTCCTCCAGAACCACACATTCACAGACACATAACACATAGCTGAGTACATTTTCAAAATCTGACTGTTCCTCTCTCACACTCACAGACAAACCCCACAGAGAACCACAAGTATGCATTCAAGATCCCTTCAGTCCTCTCGTTGTCCACTACATGGTTTCCCTTTTTTTTCTTATGCAAAAGAGGCCGCGCAGAGAGGAAGCCTAGTTAAGTCAGTTGTTTTTTGGGTGGAAGGGTCACAACCAGCTGAATGGGACAGAAAGGAGGGGGGGGGGTTAGATCTACACACACAACATGTTTAGTTGTGTGTAGATCTAATATGTATAGTACTGTATATGTTCCCATGTGTTTAAGCTGATGATGACCTCGGTTCCATGGCTCCTGACACTTTTGTAGCAGTATACAGTAACAGCTTCTTGGCTCACTGATTCTTGTTAGCTGCCAAGCTAATATAATAAGCTTAAATCAGATTATAAAACCATTACATGGCTACAAATATAATATTGTGACTTCCTACAAAGTTGTTGATGTTCTGATGCCTGGAATTAAGACAAATTATATTCCCATCGGTTTCAGCTGTATTTTGTGATAAGCAAATGTAAGCATGCTAACATGAAACTACAACTTAACACGGAAAACATTATACCTGCTTCATATTTGCATGTAAACATTGTCGTTGTCAGCATGTTAGCAATCTGTGTCAAAGTGCAGCATAAGAGAGACTCACATGGCTGTAGTCTTGTTATTTTATGTGATGTTAAAAGACGTGATTAGTCGATTCAGTGGTCTATAGACAGAAAATGTATTTTTTGCTCATAGACTTATCCTCTCAACCTCTTTAAGTAAAAAAAAAGCTTTATATCTTTGTAAAACTGAGTTTTGGGCTGTTGTTTCAGCAAAATTATATTAATATGTTACCATTGGATAATGGGAAATTGTGATGGGCTTTTTCTTTTTCCTATATTCTGATATTACAGACAAAATGAACAGAAAATTGACAACCAAATATCGTTGACGAAAATTATCTTATTTTTGCTGAAGATTGTGTAAATTCATAGAATTTTGTAAAATTATAGAACTGGGGGGAAAAAATATTTATTTGTAATTGAAATTGAATTACTTTTTAATCGCCACCTATCACCTAGTAAAGACGGCAATGATTTCAGATGGAAGGAAAAAGATGTGACGGTCTCCTCCCCGTTGTTCCGCCTGAATGTTTCTCTCCCGTTGACCAACCACAGAGCTGTAGTCTCCAGTTAGGTAACCCGTGACCTTGTTTGACCTCCTCAGAGAGCGCTTGCTAGGCGATGGGAGGTCGCAGCGCTCCAACAGTCTGTCCAATCAGAACTACCAGGCCAAGCTGACGCTGCAGATCACCAGGGACCCGGTCCTGGACAGCAGCACTGGACATGGCTTCAGCCTCACCACAAGCGCACCCCTGCTGGTCAGGGACGTCGCACCAGGTAAACACAGGACAGACGTGTGTGTGTGTGTGTGTGTGTGTGTGTGTGTGTGTGTGTGGTGACGGTGTTTGTGACATGAGTGGATGGCTGTGCTTTTTGCTTCCCTCTCCAAATGGCCACCCGCTTAAAGGCTGTTCCATACTCCGCGAGAAGAAAGAAGAAAGTTCTCGGTGACAGAGCTGCGAGAAGTTCTTTCTGGTCTGACATTACATACTTCACGAGAACTCAACTGCCGAACTCCTCACCGCGGCACATTTGTTACCATGGTAATTGACTCAATAGCGCCAGCTGATTTCACTTCGCTTTCCTCATTGACTTTAGACTGACCAATCACACAATAGTTCTCGGACAAGCTGCGAGAAGAAAGTTCGGCCCGGGTGACGTGTCGAGAACAAGCTGCGAGAACAGCTAAACAAGAGCTGAGAGAAGAAAATGACGTCATCTTCTTCTCGCAGCTCTGTCACCAAGAACTTTGTTCTTTCTTCTCGCGGAGTATGTAACAGCCTTTACGCAACAGTGCAGCAGATTTACACTCTCTCACTCTCTCTCTTTCACACACACAAACACAAACACACACACACACACATGGACACACACACACACACACACACACACACACATATACACGTACACACATATTGACTCTCTCCTGGCATTTAAACTGCAGGGCACGGTGCCAGAGAAGCCATAGAAACAACAGGGCCACCTGCTCATCCTTTTTAAATGCAATCACTTTTCATTTAAGTCACTTGGTTGGGGGGAGTGTCTGGGTCTGTGTGTGTGTGTGTGTGCGCGCAGTGTGCACGCTCTTGTGTGTGTATGTGTGTGTGTGTGTGTGTGTGTGTATGTTAGAGAGAGAGAGATATGCTGACCCATTACTTTCATGTTGATCCTGTAAAATAAGCTGATAAATGCCCAGAGGAGGGGCCCACCGTGCCACCAGTACTGTAATTGCTATCTGCTGCCAAAGAAAGAGAGGGAGTGAGAAAAAAACAGAGAGAGAGAGAGAGAGAGAGAGAGAGAAAGAGGTGATAACAGCAGAACAATATTCAATAGACAGATAAGATGCCAAGACTAGAGGAAGACCCAGCAGGGAATAAGACAACAACCATAGTGCAAGTATATGGCCTGAGAGAGCACAATAATGAGTGTGAAAGTGTGCAGGGGAGGTAAGGGTGGGTGGGTGACGCACTTGAATGTGGGTGAAGTTGGCTAAATCTTGGTGTTGTGGAGGTGAATGTAAAGGGGGAAGTTGTGGATGGGGAAGAAGGACAGAAAGAAAGGGAGCGGAGGAAGGGAGGGGGACTTGAAAAACCGCAAAGATCAGGATATTGGCGGAGCTGACTCAAAAGCTTGAAGTGGGGGTGGAGAGGTTGGCTTGTCTGTCTGGCAAGAGAGAGAGAGAGAATTTGTGCAACTGTAGCCAGTGTGTGTGTGTGTGTGTGTGTGTGTAAGCTTGCAAAGCAGTATGTGATGCCCTGAGTGGGACAAAAATCAGGGACAGATGTGGCTTTGCCAGGCAGATGGAGTGTGTCAAAATATGCATTCATGGGCTCATATGTTTAAGCATTCATACAGTACATTTTGTCTTTTTAGGTGTGTGTGTGTGTGTGTGTGTGCGTGCCTGAAACTGCTGGGCCTCAGTCCTGCTCTCTTGCCTGAAGACAAATGAGTATAAATAACTAGAGAAAGCAGAGCGGAGCCGAGCTGGACGAGATCCAGAATAACTGTAACCCCTCACATCCTGGAGAGCTCAGCTGAACACTGATGAGTCAGCCATGTTGAATAACCATATGTGTCATTGTGCACGTGTGTATGTGTATGTGTGTGCGTGTGCCTACATCTGTGTGAAAATCTCCTTTTATCTTGTTATGAAAGTGTAAGCCCACGTGTGCAGCTGGGTTTTTTTGTTTTATGCATCGCTCACTCTTTTCATTGTGTGTGTGTGTGTGTGTGTGTGTGTGTGTGTGTGTGTGTGTGTGTGTGTGTGTGTGTGTGTGTGTGTGTGTGTGTGTGTGTGTGTGTGTGTGTGTGTAGGGAGTCCTGCAGATGGGATACTGTACCCAGGGGATCATGTGCTGCAGATCAATGAAATAACAATGGAGGATTTAAATGATGAGCAGGTGGAAAACATGTTAAGGTGAGATAAACTACATCTATCTATCTATCTATCTATCTATCTATCTATCTATCTATCTATCTATCTATCTATCTATCTATCTATCTATCTATCTATCTATCCATCTATCCATCTATCCATCTATCCATCTATCCATCTATCCATCTATCCATCTATCCATCTATCCATCTATCCATCCATCCATCCATCCATCCATCCATCCATCCATCCATCCATCCATCCATCCATCCATCCATCCATCCATGACTGAAAATATTTTTGAACGTGTGAAACAGTTCAGTTACTGGGACTAGGATCATACTTCTGGTGTGTCCAGTCCATCCGGATACCAATCGCACATTGTCATAGTTCTAGAGAATTTCCCAGATTGTGTGTTTGGATGATTAATGTGGTAGGGTTTGAGAGAAAAGGCTTAACGAGTTAGGGGCAAAGGTCAGAAGCGAAAGTGCTTACTTGACAGCAGGACAGAAAGATACTGATGTCTCTTGTGTGCATGTGCGTGTTTTTGTATGTCTTTCTCTGTGTGTGTGTGTGTGTGTGTTCTCCGCCCAGGGACTTGGAGGATTGCATCAATGTGACGATCCTGCGGCACATGACGGTGAGCACAAAGCAGACATTGATGATCTCCTCACACAACACACAACACACAATACACATTCACACAAACACTCACTTCATTCACACTTAAGCTCTCTGTATGTTTCCACACACCACGTGGCTGTAAACTCAAATCTTCCGACAGGATTAACTGCCATCACATTGGTATTAGGGTTGTGATGTATGAATGTAAACACGTGTGTGTGTGTGTGTGTGTGTGTGTGTGTGTGTGTGTGTGTGTGTGTGTGTGTCGACAGTGGCTGTTTGTGTCTCAAAGTTATGTTGCTCTCGGAGGAATTAATTGTGCCATCAGTTGTTACTGGTTTGAGCTGGAAAAGTGTGTCCATCTCAGTCCATGGTACCAGCTCAAGGCGGCATAATGGACCTGGTGTGTGTCTCTGCCGCGTTACAGAATCCCAAGTCGTCCATCATGTCGGCAGAGAAGAGAGCTCGTCTGAGGAGTAATCCAGTTAAAGTGCGCTTTGCAGAAGAGGTGGTGGTCAACGGGCACACTCAGGTGGGCAAGATCTTACATAAGGCAGAATGATGACTCTTATTTCCCGGATCTCACCCCTTTCCATCTGTCTTCATTTGGTGTTCTTTTCTCAGCGGTCATGCATCTTGTTCTTATTTTATCTCAGATTCCTGTCCACGAGACTAACTCTCACTTCTTCTCTTTATCAGGGAAACTCCCTTCTCTTCCTGCCAAATGTCCTCAAAGTCTACTTAGAGAACGGGCAGACCAAGGCCTTCAAGTTTGACAACACCACCACTGTCAAGGTATGCACTTAAGGTCACCTATTATGCAAATGGGACTTTTTCATGGTGTTTAAACATACAAATGGGTGTCCTGTGTAACTAGAGACCCCCAACGTATGAGAAAAAAACTACCCACTCTCTTTTTCATCACCTCCACCTAGCCAAAACAAACGTGTTCCAAAACCCCAGTCCCCCCCTTATGCCATCACATGGGGAGAGACCACGCCCCCTATTACCAACCCAAGCTAGCAGTACCTCCACCTGTGATAAGCACAACCCCAGATACCCCTGAATCTCACTGGCCGTTAGATTCAAACCAGCAGTTAGATTCAGGGCCAATCAGAGCACACTGGGCTTTTTTTAAAGATGGGCTTAAAGAGACAGGTGTTTAAAAGGAGCGTTTCAGACAAAGGCTGTGTTCGAAAAGCTTTGTAGTTGGCAAGAAATTCCTAGATGAGTACTTACTTCCGGGAGGATTTTGTGTATGGATCGATATGTTACCTTTCGTACTCAACCACCCCACAATGCATTGCATTTTTTCAAATGACACGGAAGTTTAAAAAAAAAAAATCTTTATTGCTTTTGTATACTTCAGTCAGTGTAAACGGTCTGACGAACCTCGCATACACAAGTAGACAGTTAAGTAGACAGTATGTAGTATATACATGTTTAGTATGTAGTAGGGAGGACGTTAGTAGTAGTTTCAAACACAGCCAAAGGCTGAAAAGAGGGGATTCAGCAAAGGCACCATGAGAAATATAAAGGGTTTTTCGGAAACTTCAGAACGTTTAGGTCACATTTGCTGAATCTTGAATTGAAGATCGGTGATTGGATGATGCATCTTTATACTGGTTGGGCATAATCATTCTTGGGCGGCTGACATGTTAGTCGATAACACTGCACTCTATGAAAGCCAATGAGAAGACCCTCGCTCGCTATACATTTATTTATGGGACTAATCTCATATCAAGTTGAATATATTTATTCAAGCTTATGTTCAGCGTATTTTCAATATATCCAAGGCACTGCCTACTTTAATGTCCTCACAATATCTATTCATTAGCCCCCTCAGTTTGATATTTCACTATTATACCAAACAGTGGATAGCCGTGAAAGGCTTTCTGGAAAGAAGTGGGTGTATTATGCAACTAAGTAGGCTACAGCACAAGTGTTGGTGTGATTGCCCAATGACTTTCAGAGTGTGTGTAGGCTCTTCTTAGCTGTTCTTAATGGTGAAAAAATATATAAATTATATTGTTTCTGGAGGAGAAGGAGGTTATGAATCATTTAAAAGGGGGAAGAGTGTTAAGTGATTCAGAGCCATGTAACACTGGTTTGTTTGGAGAGCTTTTCTGTGTCCATTCGGCGGTGGGCAGGCTGAGCATCGTACTGTGTACAGTCATCATAGTGAGATGTGCAGTAGATCATTGGGTCACCACCAGGGCGTCCATGTCTATTGTTTTCTTCATGGGCATATTATTATTATTATTATTATTATTATTATTATTATTATTATTATTATTATTATTATTATTATTATTATTATTATTATTATTATTATTATTATTATTATTATTATTATTGTTGTTGTCACAGCAGGTTTTTTGTATTTGCTTTTTGGTAATGGTAAACTGAGAGGAGGATATCAGATTTGACCATCTGCCATCAGCAGACTGCGACTGGGAAACATTGTTTGTCTAAGGGGGTCTGAACTGTTGGTTTTTCACCATTCCAGGACATTGTTCTGACTCTGAAGGATAAGCTGTCCATCCGGGCCATCGAGTACTTTTCCCTGGTGCTAGAGCAACAGTACAGCATCACCAAACTGCTGCTGCTGCAAGAAGACGAGCTCATACAGAAGGTAGAAGAAAAGAACATCGATATGTTATTATTCCACACGCAAACATAAAGTAGTTGTTGATGACTGTTTTTATTAGGTGGTTCTCACTTAACTTAAATATAACTTTCAAGCATAACAGTAACAGTAGGCCCATTGTCAAGAGGGTACAAAATGCAGTGTTGTTGCCTTTATTTTTAGAGCATAAATATAGCTGTATTTTTTTTTGTCTTCGTCAGGTGGTGCAGAAAAAAAACGACTCCCATGACTACAGATGTCTATTCAGGGTGTGTTTCATCCCCAGAGACCCCACAGACCTGCTGCAGGATGACCCCTCTTCCTTCGAGTACCTCTTTTTACAGGTCAGAGAAGCCAATTCTCTCATTTACACAACTGCTTCCTATCCGGCTCCTCCTCTTTCCATCTTCTGACTTTTTATTCCGTTTCTGTAGTATTTTCGCCGCAAATTTGACAGAATCTTTCCATCTTAGACACTTTTTTGTTTTTCAATCCCAGCCAACCTTTTGTCCCTTCTTACATGTCCCCAAACCAAGTCTAATTATCTGTGTATTGAAGCTTTCTATGCCTTTGCTGCAATTTTTTTTATAAAGCTGCTCTAAAGCGGTATATTTTGCAATCGTGTATGTTGGTATTTTATACAAGTAAATATAAAAATGTGTATTTGTAATGTCTGTATGCATTATGCTGTGTGTGTGTTTCCAGAGTGTTGGGGACGTTCTGCAGGAGCGTTTTGCGGTAGAGATGAAATGTAACACTGCACTCCGCCTGGCTGCCCTGCACATGCACGAGAGACTAGATAGCTGTGGACAGACCAGGGCCTCTATCAAAAGTATAACGTGAGTCATATGTGTTTGTGCGTGCACGTCCCTTCAGGGTCACACTGGTGGAACACTGCGGCCCCGAATCCAGCACTCCTTTTTATAGGTTTTGTTTAATTTTGGTGATCTATGGGGTTTGAGCTTGCGCTACTGCTGCAATCATTGTAATTTGTGTGGGATGCGGCTGCACGCTCAATGCCTAATCTACTAATGTGATTGGAAAATGTTTATGCATGTGCACAAAGGGTTTCTATTTATCCTATTTCTGGATCAAATGTTGTTAGTTTTCTTTTTGACATTTTCCATCTTTCTGTCTTTTTCTGTCTCCCTCTTTCACACTGTAAAGCTGTTAATGCACAAACACAGGGAAACACGAATGCAATTCCCAAAAGAACACATCACTGACACACTGATCATAGATTAATATGGTCATAAATGTCATTGCAGAAATGAATACTTGCAGACGCAGGCTATTTTAACCTCAAATTAAACTGATGATGCAGTCATGGTTGCAGTTACACTAAAAACACAGTTAAAATATGGCTTTTTAGTAACATCTAGTGGCAGCTGTGAGAAAAAAAATATCAACAGCAGTTATGTGTTAACCACATAACTCCCACACATTGCTATGCGTTTTTTTCCCCCAAATTTATTTTGGTATGCATTTCCTTTAATGGGCTTACTGATTACATCCATAGATAAAACCAGGGACTGATATTACAACAATGTATGTGTATGTCACCCCATTACTAAAATTTACATTGGCATCTAACACTGTCACATATCAAGAAGATCACAATTCACTGTTGGCACAACCCTTGAGGTAGCTACACAGAATAGCTGATTGGAGCCTCACCCTTAAAGATTCACGTCTATATTTTATTTCTGTAGAAAACTGATAAACTACATAAAGTGTGTAGTGCATGTATGGAACTGTAGTTCAGTTCAATTTGGAAATGTAGCAGCATTATGAAAAAGTAAATAAACTATTTGTGTCTGTGTGTGGTGGTGACAGGAAGGAGTTTGGCCTCGACAGCTTCATCTCTCCCACGCTGCTGAGCAACATGCGGGAGAAGGACCTGAGGAAAGCCATCAGCTACCACCTCAAAAAGATTCAGTCTCTGCTAGAACCCCGCCAGAAGGTAGATACACACTGATAGATGAGTGGAAGGTTTAGTTGTGGCTTCAGGGTAATTTTTCGCCGACACTTAAAGCGGCTACGAGTAACATTTAAATATCTTTTAAACAGCCTCATGTTTCCTCTGATAATCATAAATTACCTTTAACAGCAAACGAGACCATCAGTGCAAAGAAATACGTTTTTAAATAGTTTTTATTACTGCTTTTGGTCTGGTCGCACACCCAGTCCGATTTTCGGTTCGCTCGTGCAAGCTCTATGGTCACATATCCGTATTGGTCGCAGATTTCAGTGTGGCGCTGCAACGTGAATTGAGAAGCCTATCCCTCCAGGTGAGGGAAGGGGAGCGGGAGCTTTGTTTGATACAGTTATTTGTCGTCATAATGACTGATAACGGGGCTGAACCATCAAAGAAAAAAAAGAGAATGCAATGAAGAAAAGCTAAAAGGGAGAGTGATATAGGCTACGGGGGACGAGGGCGTTGCCAAGCAACGTGTATACAATTTCACGAGAGCGAAACTAGACTGCAGTGTTTACTCCTAAATGAATGAGCGGTTGGTACTAACACAAAGTATTATTTACAACAACATAAACACATTACCTCATCGTGATCCATACTAACTGCCGTCTATCGTTCATTCGCTTTCTGTGAGGAGTCGGACACGCCTATATCACTCTCCCTCTCAGCTCCGTGAGAGAGAGTAGGCCTAGTTAGGTGACACTGCTCAACTCATTGCAATCAGGTGTGTGTGGCAGTGACTGGCATTAGTTGATGCAGTGTCAAAACCACTCTCACGGAGCCGAAAAGAGTCCTCACACTCCTCAACACACGGACATGCACTATATTGCTCCCTTCTCAGTTCACCTCACGCGCCTGGCACGCGCTTTGCGACAGCGGGCGTCGTAAAAATACTACCGCTTTTGTCCAAAGGAGACGCCAACGTGCCATGTTACTCGTAGTGGCTTTAACAGTGACTGCTAATCTCCCTCACATTTAAAGCAGTATACAGTGTGAGAACAGCGTTGGGGAAAGATAGATGGTGGGTGGGAGGAAGGAAGGGAGGGTAATTAAAAGGTTAATTGTAAGTTCTGTGGCTTGGATAATGGCTGTGGGAAATAGAGTGGAGCATACCTCTCTTCTATCTTGAGGGCATTGTTGTGGCCAGTGAGTCAACCATGATATTACCTCTGGTTGTCTTTCATTGTATTTTATTATCTGCCTATCTTTTATCTCACTCTTATTCTTCTCCATGTCCTCCTCGGTTTTGTAGGTTATATCCGCTTCTCAGGCTCGGTTGGCCTACCTCGCTCAGCTGGGAGAGCTCATCTCATATGGGGGACGATCATATACAGCCACGATGATGGTAAGGGTTAGGAGCCTAATGTTGCCTTGTGGATCCATCCGCTAAAGCACGCACCATATTACCAATTCAAACGATTCAAGTCCAATCTTATGTCATTCTTCTCTGATGTATCTTCTTCCTCTCACCCACACACAGCTTCAGGACAGGGAGGTGCAGGTCAGCCTGCTGGTGGGAGCCAAGTATGGGATGAGTCAGATCATCAACCACAAGCTCAACGTCATCTCCACACTGGTGGAGTTCAGCAGCATTAGCCGCGTGGAGTTGCTGTCAGAGTCGGACAAAGTCAGCCTACTGCGCATCTCGCTGCACGACATGAAGGTATGGAAGACCTCGCATAAATATAAATGGTCATCGAGATGCTGGGCTCTAGCTCTCACGCATGTGTAGGCACTTAAAACTGACACAGATTTGAAAAATGGATATTCACTCACCACATTCGAGACAACACTCTCATGCTAGAGTCAATGTAGGTCAAGCATTTCTCCTTCGGTACACAAACAGTATGCAATGTGTGGTAGCTATATAAAGCTGATATTGTGGGGCTCAAAGATGACTCTCTCTCCCTCTTTCTCCTGCCCCATCGCCTTTTCTCCCTTACCCTTTGGCTTTAATCACAACCGCTTTACCTATTCTTCTTTCAATGTCCCTCTTCCCCCCCTTCTCAGCCATTTGCCTTACTGATGGACACTCTGCCAGCCAAAGACTTAGGGTGTCTGCTGGGAGGCTACTGCAAACTCCTGGTCGATCCTAGTGTCAGTGTCTTCCGTCTGGGGCGCCCAAAAGTGAGGGTGCACCGAATTCCTGCTGAAGAAGGTGTGTGTGGGAAGTTCGCGGTAGTAAAGGGCGTGTGCTATGAGTCCCTATCAAGTGAGCAAATATAGTTTCACTTAAAAATAATCTTTTTCTGGCTTTTGGCCTTTTTGATAGACAGATATTTTTAACATCACATGTTGATGAATGGTAACAGCCAGTACGGGTACGAATAGAAAGGCCAGTCATGTTATATCACAATCACAATTTATTATTTTCTACTAATGGACTAACACATATTTTGTTTTTGCGGTCCTTGTCTGGTGTTTCTGCACTTTCCTGGTGTTTTCAGGTTATGTGTCTCGCTGCTGTAGTGACTCGGATGACTCAACAGACGAGGATGACCCGATGGATTCTCAGAATTACAAACGGCCAGACCCAGCCAGTCAGGACTGGGAGGAGAGGAGAAGAGGGGAAGAAGAAAAACGGAGGGAGGAGGAAAGGAAAGAGAGAGAGGAGCATCAAGGCAAACAGGAAGTGAAAATAATAGTGACGACAGAAGGTCCAGAAAATGATGGCGAAGAGGAAGAGGGAGCGACAGGAAGCGGTCTGCGTAACTGTAGTATTATGGACGAAGAGATGAACCTGGAGACCTCCTGGTATCACACAGACCCACGGGTCACCAGCAGCTTCTCCAGCTTGTCCAGTGGCTCCTTGAGTGCGGCTCTGGAGGAGAGCAGTGCTGCAGCCAAAGCCCCCTCTCGTCCGGATAAACTCCGTGGACAATGCACAAGCGAGGATCTACCGAGCCTGGACGTTCACCACCCTTTCCTCCTCGAGCCAAAACGCCACCAGGGGCCCCTGCGACCCACCAACCTAAATTACCGGGGCAATGGCAACTGTCTTTGCTTTGCGGAGCTCTCCAAGACTGATTACCTCCCTAGCCCGCCTGAGGCCACCAGTGATGATGACGACGACGATGACGAGGAGGAAGAGCATGGAGGGAAGGGGCTCAGACGCATTTCTAAGATCCCTAGTTCAAGGGATTTAAGAATGATTGACAGCACACCCTTTGACAGATCGCCCATTAAAAGAAAGAAAAAGACCCCTCCCAAAGTCCCAATAAGGACAAGTTCAATTCCTGGGCAAAAAGCCGGACAGGCAGAGAATCGCCTCTCCGTGGACGAAGAGGGCCTATTCCTGACACCTTCACCCAATCCCAAACCAGCTCTTTTGGTCAAAGAGACTGTGTCAGAGTCTGAAGATGAGTTCTTTGATGCACAGGAGAGATTTACTCCCCCAGTTCCTGATCTGTCAGGTATGTATTACAGCATGTTAGATGACTTCGATGTGAATATGTTATCCTTTGTCTATGGTGGCATGTTTTTCTTTTGTTAAGTAACAACATGTGGAGTGAGAAGATTTGTATAAATCCACTGATACCTTACTCTTTCTGTACCCTTCTTTTGATTTATCTCTCTCCGACAGACGCCGAGCTTGCTGACCGGCGAAATGCCAATCGCTTGAGTGGAACTTGGAATGGTCTTCCAGCTGTCCGAGGGAAAGAGCCATCCCCTACGATTGCCAATAAAGCCCAATCCTTTCAAATCAAGAAGGAAGTGGAAACACTTAAAGGTCCCACCAATCAACTTTCCAACCAACAGCCGAGTCCACTAAAGCCATCCGAGAAACCCAAAGCTAAGGTCAAACCACTGCTGCCACCTAAGCCCCAGCTTCCTCCCAAACCTCAGATCATTCCTCCCAAATCCCCGCAGCAAGGGAGATCATATGCCCACTGCAATGGGGATGCCCCTGGACGCCTATCCTCTGACCTCTTGGAAATGGAGCCAGAAACCATGGAATTTAAGTCTGTCTCATCTGGGGCAGGTGGACTGCCTCTGTCATCCCCCTTGATCACAGCGGTGCGGTACAGCAAGCAACCACTTCCCATTACAATGCTACAACCTGAGGAAAAGAGTGGGAGGCAAGGAAATAGCCCAAATCAGAATAAAGGTCTGACACAGGAGAATGGAGCACATGTTATTTCCAATGACAAAGATTACATTCCTGATGAAAAGGAACCCCCTAACGTTGAGGCAAAAATCAATGGGACCGGACTGGCTACAAAAAATCCACCAAACCTACCCACTATCCCTCGCTCTAATTCAGGTACGAAGCTAGCCGTTCCACCTCCGGTGGCCCCCAAACCCACCTCTCCCATGAGGTGCTATCCCTTGTCACTACCTGCTAGCTCTCCTGTCTCCCCAACTGATCCAACAAAAGGGATCTTCAAGGAAAGCGTCAGTCCGCCAAATGGAATCCACCCTTGGAGCAGCCGCAATGGCAGTGTCCAGTCAGGATCCAGGAGGGTTTCTCTGAGTCACGAGAGCCTGTCACCTAAAAACACAGAGGCACCTCTTACCCTCACCACCTCCCTCATCTCAACCAACTCTAAAGGCGTAGGGGGCCTAGAAAGCAGAGAACCTGGAAGATCAGGATCAGGATCTGATATGAGGACCAGCTCTTCTAGTCTGGGAGGCAGGCTACCTGCCTCTGCTCTCAGAGGGAAGATCCAGGCTCTGCCTTGGTACATGACTCGTTCCCAGGAGATTTTGGGAACTCTGGACTATCCCTCTACTAGCTCCATCAATGGAGACACCTCTGGGTTTGGCTCCGGTTTGTCTGTGGCCAGCGGTTTATCTGACTTAAACAAGACCCCCATCAAGGAAAAAGAAAATATGGCCCTAAAATCAGGAGGGAAAGGGAATATTTTAGAGGATGGGGCTGAGGTTGTCATCGCCACTATCAAGGAGGCCCAAGAAGTGTCTTCACAAATGCAAAGGGCCAATGGGATAAATGGCTCCCACTCTAATCTTAGTTTTAAAGAGAATGGTGCACACCGCGGCAGTGTTTCGTCAGAGCAGCCTCAGTCAAGACCCCATTCTGCAGTGGGGTTGGGAGGTGTGTCCAGCATGCAAATTGGAGGTGACTCTCCAACTTCGTCAATCGCAGAAGGTACTCCTACACAGCAGCAGCAGGACGCTTGCGGCTGCCGCACCGTTTATGCCAACTGTTTCAGCGGAGACACCGAGGACGGTGTAAGCTTTGACGAGGAGCTTACCGTTTACGAGTTCTCGCGCCGCACACGCCCTAAACCTTCCCAACCTGTACCTGCTCCTTCTCCAACAACACCTCCAAAACCCAATATTCTGTCACTGCTGAGGGACAACCCCCGACCACTGTCTACTTTCTCCACTGCCTCCTCTGAAATCAGTCCTCTTGTTTCACGTCCGGTGTCCCCCACGACCTCACTTGGATGTCCTCTTCGTTCACTTACCAACAAGAATTACGGTGGGTTGAAGGGAGGTTTTGCCTCCTTACGTCAAGATATAGACCAACTTCTGCTGGTCTTGGAGAGGGGAGAATTTGAGGAAGACTCAAAGCATGGCATAGATGTAGGGCCCGACCTAAATCACAATGGAACTGCAGGTAATACGACCACAGAAACTAGCTCCTATTGTTCTGGGACAAACATGGCCGCCATGACAGAGGCTGAACGGAGTCTCCTCCAGGCAGAGGCTCGACGATTAGCGTCTGGGTGTCAGCGGGCCACACGTGTTGGCTGGGCTCCAGATGAAGCCCTACGGTCTTTATCCAACAGCTTCAGTGCCCTGGTTCAGTTGTCAGCGGCCTGTCTGCAAACAAACCCCTGCCCTGGTTGTGACATCTGCCATAATGAGAGTTTGGTCCACAGGGATGAGGATGAGGACAGCCAAGAACCCATGGACAAGCTAAAGGAGATAGTGGGTCTGTACCGGGAGTTTGTAGGGGCTGTTGAGACAGCCGGAACTGGTGCTGGGGTTGGGGGTAAGAGCGTGGGTCTCCCTGGGTCTGGACAGGGTCAGGGGGAGGGTGATGGGGTGAGGCTACTAGCCAAACGCTGCACTGTGCTAATATCCTCCGTATTCGCACTCACACAGCTCTTCCGGACACGCACACTAGACACCTCGGACACGCCCGGCCACGTACCTCTCAACTTTTGACCTGTGAACTTTTACACACAAATAATAAACACCAGACTCTAGAGATGAGCCAAGAGGAAACAGCACAGTGCGATCTGGTGTGTAACCCCTTTGTTCTTGTACAGTAAGTGCCATGCACACCACAGCACACAAACTGAAACTCATTACACAAACTCACGTGAAAAACACGTACACCAAACAAAACCCCTACACAAAGAGAGAAGTCTTCTTTGTTTGGCCTCTTCGTGAACGCATATGGACTATGCATTTGTACATATGAATTTTATAATTATCTTGTAATTCTCTTATTTTATGATACAATATGTGTATGTATGTAAGGATGGATTACCCATGTATGTATTTATGTATTTATTTTTACAATATTTTGCACCATGGTCTGTGATGTGCAGGTTTCTGGTTAAAAAAATTAATAATAATATGGATGTCACTGGAATTTTTAGCTTTTTCCTTCTCTTTGAGACAGTATTATGTTATCTTTTGCTGCTTTAAAGATTTCTCCACGTCACAAGGTGTAATCTGTAAATTGTCATTTTTTCAAGTTCAGTACAACAGTAAGTTTTACTGACAAAATACAGAAAAATATACTCTATCACATTTGCAAAATACAGTTAACTGTTAACAATTAACTGATTTGTTTTATATGTGCAGGGATAGCACCTTTATAGGGATTTACTTTTTCAACACTACATTCACAATATAAATGGGATACAAAACTATACCATTACAAAGCAGGGAGAGCACTTTTGACTGTTACAGATTGCACCTTTTTATGAGACACATACCCTTGTGTAAAGTGTTTTTTCTACCCCTTCCCCCGGTCCTGACTGACTCTTGAGTGAATGCTTCTTGGAATTACTCCCATTACCCAAATGTATGCAGTATTATAACATTAATCTACTTTTCATCCAAAGGACATTACATACAGTATATATTTTCTGGGAATGTGTGGATGAGGCCCAGAGAGCAAAACAGTGGACCTTATTTATGAAGTTAGAAAAAAAAAATGTTTTTGACTCGGCACAAGTATGACTGTTAAACTATGTCCAGATGTAGCAAAGATCCAAAGTCTTAAACCACTGAGCCACAACTCTTCCCCACTACAGTTTCCTCTTTGGGCACACAACCCTATTAATAACACACTGACTGAAAGATGGACAACTGTATGCTTTGGTCTGAACTGTATACAGTTATATCTTTATGTCCTATTCTGTCTCTACTTTAGTTTATGGCTATGCAAACATAAACTCCCCACCCCCTCCCTACATACTGTATTCTTGGTTTTTCTGTGCTTACATTAAAAACAACAATAGCTGCATTATGTTTGTCTGAATATAATGGGTGCTTTGGAATATTGGCTTTTTGACTTGTTTTGGGAAAAACCTACTGCATTATGGATTGCAACATGTTTGCAAAGTTGCATGGCATTAGCATTTGTCAATATAAAGACTCCTGTCTATACTGATGTCTGTGAATTGTCAGTAAACGGATTACCTTTGCTCGATCAGTTTTGGTGATGTACAGTGTTCACTTATCAGCCTGCCATATCACGTGATGCCAATTAACTCATTTCATGAGCCAGCCATCCGATTTGGAGGATTTACTTGAGCCACCTACAAGAACAAAAGAAGTGTATTACGCTGAGCAGTCAGCAGTTGCTTGTATACACAGGACAAAGAAAAACATTTGCTGAAGTATAGACTGGTAACTTGTTCAGAGACAGATGGTTGAGATATGTAGTATACAGTATATCATTTTCCAAATAGATGACTGACGGAAATGTTGTCATCGTGGCAACGCTTAGAAAAGAGGGCAGGTCTCTTTGTGTGAGATTTCAAAGTCGCCATGGAGGTAACGTCCAGTATCAGTGACCATCGCAGCACTAACATCAAGACATACTGTAGGAGCATCTCTAGTTGTTCATCAAGCAGGGTCCAAACAGGGAAGAAACCCTGCTGCATCACCCATTACTTTTGTTTTTTGTATGATACAATTGAATCGAACTTTCGATAGCATCTCATTTTCATCAAGAGGACATTGTGTTTCTACATGAGCAGTCACTTTTCCCTATCCACGTACAATGAAGTCGATGTACCAAGAAATGTATTGTTTGGGAATAAATTACACATTGACCATCACAATGTTGAGCATCTGGGTGTTTGGGTTTTTCTACGGAACAATTCATGCAAGCTAAAAGGAACACTTCACCCATACGGAACCGGCGTTCTATCATTATAAAATCGCTATTATAACATAATGAATGAGGTTTTTCTCTCTTTAGTCTTCCCTTGGCCCAGCTGTCCTGTTAATCCTAACCCACGTAGGAAAATGTAGGGTTAGACTGCAGGGCCGGCGGTAGCCAGGGGCCAGGGTGGGCCGTGCCCACCAATAAAAAATAAATAAAAACAATTTTTTTTTAGGTGGAAGTCCAGGCCCACTATCGGACGGACCTGTTCATTCGCTGTCCAAGAAAATGTCAAATAAAATTCAGACAATTAATTAATACTAAAGAATATACCATTACCATGCATTGCTTCTAATTGTATTATTGGGTGGGCAGGACAGCCTGCCTCCAAGTTACCCACCCGCTTATAGTGGTCACTGGTCAGCAGAGCCGGCCCGAGGCATGAGCGAAATGAGCGGTTGCTTAGGGTCCCGACTGCCAGGGGGGCCCCCCTATTTTTTTTTTTTTTTTTTTTTGTGTGTTTGATATCAACATCATATTAGGTAAATGTAAATCATCAACAATAAAAGGAATACAATGTTTTGGTAGATAGTTATTAGCTTAATAATTGAATCAGTTCATTTGGGAGGTAATCCGAGGTTAACTGATCACGTCACTTTCAAGTATTGAGTTTATTTAAAAATATTTAAAAATGGGGCTGCCCTCAGTTGCCCATGCACTGTGTATAGTCTATAGCATATTTCAGCCTCCTCTGTGGAAAAAAAGATAACTGGACAACAGAGTTCTTCTGCTTCGTTCCTCTCACTGCATTTAAATGAATTAATTATATTACAGAAAAATAAATGTCCCGTAAAAGAAAAAGAGCACCAAGCCCATCCCAGAGGACCCTGCATAATATTTTATTTCAAATTTATATTTCTATGGATATATATTTCAATAGCTTCTAATTCATCCGACCCAGTGTCTCCAAATTATTTGTTCATACAAAATTCCTCAGATTTAGCCTCCTCCTCTCTAAATGCACCAGATTCATGCATTTCACTTTAAAAAGGTAAAAAAAATCTCCCAGGGGGGCATACCCCCGGACCTCCCTAGCAGGGTCGTGACCTCGGCTGGCTACTATTTTCACCCAGCTGGACATCGGAGCCAATAGTGGAAAGACTATATATCTATACGGGAGAGTGGCCTAAGTTGTGCCACTTTTTACTCAAAGTGACTTTAAAGTGAGGCCTTGACAGTAAAGTCTCCAACTCAAATATATACATATATTTCAGGGTGTTGTGCATCCCTGGCAATAAAAACGTTGGATCTGGAATAAACTGTTGAAGAAATATAGCTTTCGGAAAAAAAGTTGACTTGTGGCACAACTTGCCCCCGGTGTGGTGTAAGTTGTGCCATTGGAGAAAATACCATGGGGTAAATTGTGCCATTGATATATATCTCATAAACTGTAATGCAAGACAAATCCATTAGACAATCACTTATTTAAGGTTTATTTAAAGTAAATTTTACAAAGATTGAAGGTAAATTTTCTTAAACAAGGCCTAGCAGATCTAGGTGGTTTTGCCTGCAAAGCTAACAATGACAAAGTCACCATCATCATCTTTCTGGCCATCTGAACTCTTGTCAGTGGTGTCGTTAAGTGGAATGGAGTTTTCAGTCTTTTTTGAGCTACTGTAGACAATCACTTTCTTTTGGTGACCAGCGTATACAGCCATGCCAATGGCACAAATCTCAGAAATGTACTTTGCACTAGCTGCTCCGCCCTTGTAGAACCAACTGCCACCTGGCATATGCGATTCCCTCTCCATTTCTGCCTTTAAATCATGGCTCAAAACCCATCTGTACACCCTGGTTTTTCCTCCCAATTAACTATCTTACCTCTGCACTACTATCTTTGTTCATATGTGGATGTCTGGGCTTTATGTCTTTTATTTTGGTTATTGTTATTTTACCTTAATTTTTTACCTACTGAATGCACTATGTAAGGCACTTTGGACAGTGCACGCTGTTATAAATGTGCTTTTATAAATACATTTTACTTACTTGCTCTCTTGCCGGCTCCATGGCTGTCTCCGGTCGATGTGAAACCAACCGGTTCATAACTGGGATAAGGCTGTAACCAGTTTTGAACTGACCCCAACACCAGCCTGGAACTGACTCTTGGTTCATTTTGGTGTGAAAGGCCTATTTGAAAGGCAAAAAACATTTTTTTTTATCTTAAATGTGCTTATATCTCATTCCATGTTTCTCCCTTCTTTACAGGATGCGTTTAATGGATGGCTCTTCTTAAATATGTGGTCACATTTCCAATTTCTTCTATGGTTTTCTAGAAACAAGGGGTGGCACAACTTTCCCATCAGCACAACTTAGGCCGGCACTCTCCCCTATAGTGTGTATAGTATATAGCTCTGGACTACCACCATCCAGGTTGCCCAGTCCCAAAGCTTTTTCTTCAATCAGCTCAGGCTAACTACAGTAAATACTGTGATTAAAAAATATATACATTATGTTCTATATAATGTACATTATATGTTATGCATAAACATTTTGGAAAAAAAACATGCAAGAATCAAATCTCACACAGCAATACTCAAAGTTTATTTGCATATTGTGTTCTACACAATTTACAGTAAATGTGCCAAAAAGCAGACACAGAGATCTCTCTGCCCAGTGTGCCCACCTAAAATTTCTACAGGCCCACCCTAATCTAACTGTCTAGAACCGGGCCTGTTAGACTGTGAGACCATAAAACAACCTTTCTGCCTTTTCTCAGGCTAGGATGAACCGATTTCTAAAATGTTTTTACATTTATTATATGGGATCTCAGAGTTCAATACACCTTCATAATATTTCCACTGGTGAAGTATGTATTTTAAGGTAGAGCCAGTGATTCTGTGAATTTCTCCTCACGGTCCACTACGTCAAAATCTAGGCTGTGTTACAACTGCTTTTTTCAGCGCACGCACACACACACACACACACACACACTCCGTCTTTAAATATTTGGTCCACTAATCGGATCAAAAGACATTCAAAATACCATCCTGACCTTAAAATAAAAACCCGGGGGTAAAAAAGAGAATGAAGATTTGAAGACAGACCTTAGCGATCAATGTAACCTTTATTTGTGTTGTTGCAGTTCTACTGATAATGAGGATAACTTTGAAATTTCTTTCTCAGCATTGAGTAGCTCAGCTGTATTGTGACAAAGGCCAGTTGACCTATGCATGTAGCACTGGGGGACTCCTTTCCCTCTTTTCTCACTCTGGTACTGGGGATGTCTCTAAATTATTGACAGAGAGCCAGCTGAGCTAGATGATACTGTTCATTAAAATGCATTCCTAAATATTGAATTTGTATGTGAATATGTGAGATTTCACCCAAAACGAGGGGCCTGAAAGGGTTTGTGAGTGAAAATGAGACACTGATAGAGCTGAGAGGCTTTGTAACTATACAGCAGCTCAACCCCCGCCTGATCCAAAGTCCCCATGTCAGATTGCCCTTAATCTGATCATTATCTGCAGTCTGACTTCTCGACCCAGTAATCTAGAAAGTTGCACTCTGCACTGGGCACGCACGCAAGAAAAACATGGTCCGACAGCACTGCGCTGACAGAGGTGTTGAACTAGCCATTGTACTTGAGTGTTTGCTCCATCCTTCATTTTGATTCAGTGTTAAGTCTGTTCAGTTTGACTACAATACCTCATTGTAAAGGGGGCTGCCAATTGTGTGATTGATTACAAGCAAGGGATTACTGTGTATATTTGGGCAAGGAAGGGTGGGATAAATGAGACATGTTATTGTAAAGCGTTAGTCACAGGGGAAGAAGCTGTTGTGTTTCATAATGTGTGGGTGCCTCTATTACATAAGTGACAAATAAGTCATATTTTTGGGAGTTGAATTAAGCTTTAATCTTTGAGAAAATATGACAGTTGTCCAAATGTGTCCCCATAAAAAAAAACACCCACTTAATAAACTTACACACCGTAAGCCTTTTTAATTTGATTGATTTGAAACATTTCATTCGGTTTGCAATCATTCAATTTGACAGTTCTGTTGTGATTTGGCGTCATGGGCTTCAGGGAAAGTGGTCATTATGAACAGCATTGTTGAATATAAGAAATGGTGTCACACTTTCTAAAACCCAGTTTAATACAAAGTCTCATTTTCTTTTTAAGAGGAAACCCCAGAAAATCCTGGGGAGACTCCATTAAACGGTACACTGTGCTGGACAGAGAAGATTCTGAGGAAATAGGCCAAGTGAAACATTTACATGGCAGCTTGAGCTCTTTGTGCCACTGAACATCACCCTCTGAACCATGTCTTCTCTCAGCACCATTACCGTTCACCCTCTCTCTCTCTCGCTGTGTCCGAGCAGCAGCAGCATGCCTTTCCACTTCGGGCTGTCGTAGCCAGCAAGAGCTGCTGCGTGGTGACTGCGTCTACTCATGCTTGAAATCTGAGCCCATTATGTCAACAGATGTTACAGGCAGAGAGGAGAGCAAGCGTACTATATAAAAGAGGGAGCAGAGGGAGAGAGACACATGTATAAAACAAGAGATATTAAAGTTTATAAAAAAGGAAACTTTGTTGGTCCGTAACTGAACAACAACCAACAATTGAACAAAGCAGCAATGGTGCCCAGCCAAATAAATAAAAAAGGGTACGTTTCTGAAGCTGCAAAGCATTTGTTTAAAAATAGGAGAGCTTAAACAAAAGGCAAACTGTTTCTGTGCAAATCGTGTTGCAACAGCAGTCTAGATTCCATATAATGTCCCCCCTTGCCAACAAATTATAAAAACAGACGAGCTCTGGGTGTAACTGTATATGTTTTACTGGCAAATACATCAATGGGCACTTGTCAACACTCAAATAACAAACACCCCGCCAAAAGCACTTCCTTAAATAAACAAAGACAAATACCGTTTGACAAAACATTTTTGATTCAAATTGGCAAAGATGAATCATGTGTGGAAGGAGAAACTGGTTAAAACCACTTGCCTGTGTCTGCTACACAGTATTTCCAAGAACTTGCTTATCCCTGATACTCATTTGATCTTTGAACATACAGTATAAGCCCATAAGGGTGGCGATGGAGCAAAAATGGGTAATAAAGCTGCGACAACACTCGACTTGACAATAAATCTCGCAGCATTTCAATGGTCAAAAGTACAAAAGTGTTTTCAGTCAAGTGGCAGAATACAGCCTCACAGAGAAAGAGATCTTGGTCAAATAGACAGAAGGATATTGTTTACAAAACACCACAGCAAACAGCTCATACTAATACACCATTTCTTCCACAAAACAAAGTGAATCCAGTCATGTAACCTTTGCTTCAAACTGTGGAGAGAAAAAAAAGCGCTAGTTTGCTCACAAAAAATATTTGTACACAGAGCAAATAAGGGCAATTCATTTGGACCCTGGCACAAGTGTTGTATAGGCTAAAGCGTGCTTCTTGTTCTTAATACTTTGACAACAGTAAATGGTAATGGCATGTGGCAGGTGGTATATCTAAATGTGACTGTTGGCCCCTGTCAGAAGTGCAACTCTGCTGCTTGTCTTTCAGTCATGGAAACTCAAGTGTTTCAAAAAACCAGTCCCAGACAGCAAGTGCATCTGCTTGACTTTACGAATTTCTTTCATCTTAAAAATGGCTCTACCACTCCATACGGGTTCTTCCCTTTAAATACTCTCTCTTCTTCTCTAGATCTTCATTCTGTCATCTTTATCCTCCCCCTCTTATACAAGCTTCAGCAGTAGCTCGTAGGTGGCATTGATGATCCCCCAGGACAGGAGTGAACGGTGGTAGTTAAGGTGGGCCCCTCTAAAGAGCATGGCCAAACTGCCACCCCTCTCTCTCCACACTGTTAGCAGCACCTGGCCGCAAGGCTGGAAGGCTCCGCCCACCTGAGACTGAGCTCGAGACTTCACCACATTTAATGGGTAGAACATGATTCCGAGGGCTGCCCCCAGCAAACCCCCGCACACAAAATCATTAACTATGTGACCTGCCTTGCTCTGGGCTTGGGGGAGCTGTTCCTTAATGGGTCCACGGAGCCCGAAGAAGAGCACATTGCTGGGGCCGTTACGGAGCAGTATGGGCACAAGGCCACGGTAACACTCCCTGAAACCATGCTCAGTCAGAAGAGTTCGGAAGGTGTGTGCTGTGTTGTTAAACCGTGCGTGGTGCCGGTGGTCTTGTAGGAGAGTCTGCACACGCTCAAACGGTGTCAGGACGGCCTCTGCGGCGCCAGCCAACGCTGCGGCGAAGCTTCTCGTCACCAGCTCTGGCACGCCGCTGCCACTGGCCTGGTCCAGTAAGACTCTGGAGAAGTCCTCATACAGGCCAAACATGATGGCCACTGTAGTGCTCTTCTGGAGCAGAGGGGGCAGCAGGCCTCTGTAAAGGTTCCTCAGCCCATCCCTCTGGAGCTGACGCACGGCCTCGGTGGCCACCACACCGTGCAGCTGCTGGCGGAACAGAACTTTCTGGATGGGGAAGGTTACCATGATGTTGGTGAAGGCCGCGATGGAGCCGCAGACATAGTGCTTCCCTTCAGTGCCCAGCCTGGAACTCAGAGCAGGCATCATGGAGGGGCCTCCTGTAGTCAGGCCAGCCTGAGGCTGAGGTGTCCGGGCTGACTCAGAGTCCATGGTGTTAACAGCCATGGGAGGCTCAGAGCTCCATAGCTTGGTCCTCCAGTTTCACATCAGCACCGCACTCTTTTGTGAAATGTAGACCCTGTAAAGAGAGAGGAAATATAAGATATAGGTATATTCACTGTTATAATAGCATTTATTACCTTTATGTGATAGTATGCCACGACAATTCCATCCAAAATTAAAAAGGGGACATCAAAAAACAGACATTTACTCCTTTCGAGGTTTAATAAACATTTATAAACATATACTCCCCCCTGACTGATTTTTATAAATATATATTTGGAAATGATCCTTCCAATTTGCTTATGAAAGTGTTTGGACATATTGTATGCACTTACTAAAGAATGCAGCAACAGAAAATATAAAATAACATTTTGAACAGTCGCTGGGCTGGAAAATTACCAGAAATATATTCTATTCTATAATATATATTTAATCAAAATCGCAAACAAATCTAAATACATTAAACTGAATATAGCAAGTAGTTTATTCAATATCAAATATCCATAAACTGCAGCCTATAAACACGAATCTTTCACTTCTCACACAATTTATTATTGAAAATATTCTCGATAATGTTAATCAATGTTGGTTCAAACTGGTTGTACTGTTTGACTTCAGAGACCAGCCTACAGTGTGTGTAACCTACCACACTGATAAGAGTTATTATACAACCTACTGATAAGTGGAAAATGAGAACACAACTATGATGAGCAGAAACCCTGGCTCTGTTAATTTACTATACATCACAAAGCCATGTATTCAACCTTTTTATTAGTTTTTTTATTTAGTATTAAATAAGCTAGAAGCTAATTCAAAAATTGTCAATAATTACTAACTAACTTGAATAAAAGCAAGATCCTAAAACAAAATACTGTAAAATAGGTTTACTACATTAAGCCATTTATATATAACACTTATAGGAATTGTCTAAATATAGGGCAAGCAGTACACAGTGGTTGAGGGGTCATTGGAGGTTATAGTGCATGAAACCAAAATACCACTGCAGAAACCCCTTACACACAGTTAGTTGTCAGTGTGACAACCCCAGGCTGCAACAAGACACCTGTCCCGTTAAAGCCTGTTAGGGTACTTACAATTATAATAAACCACAGTATAATAAAGGAAATAGTATTGTGATGGCAATGGCACAGCTGTTATTCTACAACAGCAACTAGATGGAGCTGTTTAATTATTATACTTTTTACATTTCCAGTGAATGACTCATTTTACTTTGGATGGCTCCACTTTTAGATGGTTCTGTACTTTAAACGTTGGCATGTTTCATTAGAATGATATCACTTTCCAACGTTAGATATTGTTCAAATGTAAATTCAAAACGGCCCCATTAAGAGATTTTTTTTTTTTTTAACTAAATCAATAGATTTCAGCAGAAGCAAACAACCCTATTACATAAGGATCACGCCCTCTGAGCGCTGCTTCCTTCAAACTTGCGAGCTTGTCAAGTCATGCCCGTTGACCTGGCACACACTCAGCGCGCTGACATACACACATGACATGAGTTAATGTTTCCATTACAGCCAGAACACGGAGTCATATTATGTTACTGAATGAACGGCCCGCTGAAGATGAACAAACATCGACGGGCTAGCATACTTCGCTCAACAGCTAAAACACCCAGACGCTCAAGCTGGTTAGCCACCATAGCTAGCTTAACAGTGCTAGTCACTTGGCCCTCCTCGCTTCAGTTAGTAACAGTCAACTAATTGAATGTGTGTTTACGGTAAAACGAGTACAGGGTCTGATACAATGGCTACAAAAAATAAAAAAGTGTCTGTCTGTCACTCTGTCTGCCTAGCATGCTCAATGGCTAGCATGATAAGAGTCAAAACGGACAAGCGATAATTGATGATTAGAAGATAAGAGGCGAAAGAGCAACTCGGGCTCATCATTTGGTCTTTACCTGCCGTGTGCACCTGTCACTGTCCCGTCGCATGGACAGGTAGAAAACAGTTTTTTCCCCCGCAGGTTAACTGGGACACAAGTACTGTAGGTCGTGTCTGTCTGTCTGCAGCAGCAGGTGACATCAGAAACGTATCTAGAGCGCATGCGCACTGTAACATCTTATAGTATGTGGGAGAACTAACCTCAGAGACTCTCTGAGAGAGCTTCTTTTTACATTTACACGTTCATTTACACGTACATGGATATTTAAGATGTGTGAATCAAACCGGTTTTTGAATAAAAAAAACATTACAACGGTTGTTTTTCGCATTATTTTGGTGTGACTAGCTAATCCGACAGTGCTTGAATGTGTGTCGTAAAGCAGGATGCAGCGTCAGTTTTACGACTACGGTGGTAACGTCAGTGGATGCGTCGGTAAATAAAGCGTTTAGCATTAAACACTCTCTCTTATTAGCCGATCTAAATGGGCTATTAGTTGCTCTTCTTTTTCATAATACGTATGGCCGTTGTCAATATATGAGATATTCGAGTAATATAAGTTAGTTAACGCTTTCTTGCTATATTCTTACATTTTGCACAGAATAGGTCACATTAGCTTAACGCTAACGTATCCACCGAGACAACCGTATGTGTTGATCTCTGGTCAATGAGTTGCCCCTTGCACTAAACACCTCCATTCATGTAAAAATGTCAGCGCAAAAAGACTGCGAGTTTTTGGTGAAAAGAGCCCGGGACCTGGTCTCTGATGATCCCTGTGCAGCCAAAGCATGGCTCATCACAGCCAGGACTCTTTACCCTGCAGACTTCAACATACAGGTAACGTCAGCTGTTGGCAGTTTATGAATTTCCCCAAATCCACCAGTCAGGCATTATTACCCATCTGTTATGAGGCCTTTGTTAAAATGGAGTTATCTTTTTCCCCAGTACGAAATGTACATAATTGAACGCAACGCAGAGAGGACCACTTCTGCAGGGAGACTGCTGTATGACATGTGAGTTACAGTGTATTATCTCTATCGTTCTGGTGTTAATGTCCCGTGGGCTTTTGCATTGAGTCTGAGCTACAGTAACAAACTGCCAATTATTTTCTCCATCCTTTTAGGTTTATAAACTTTCCAGATCAGCCCATTGTTTGGCGGGAGATCAGTGTGATCACAGCTGCACTGCGCAGTGACTCTCAGGACAAACATGCACTGTTTCTACGAGGTGAGAGAAGACTTGCCTAATGCATACATTATTGTTACAGTATTACAATTACAGTATTGTACATATTGTTAAGGAGCAGTTAAATGCAAATCAGATATTGGAACATACACTCACCGGCCACTTTATTATGTACACCTGTTCAATTGCTTAAACAAAAAGCTAATCTTCCAATCACGTGGCCGCAACACAATGCATTTAGGCATGTAGACGTGGTCAAGCCAACGTGCTGAAGTAAACCAAGCATCAGAATGGGGAAGAAAGGGGATTTAAGTGACTTTTAACGTGGCATGGTTGATGGTGCATGACAGGATGGAGCCATGCTTTCATGTTGTTTACGCCAAATTCTGAAACTGCCATCTGAATGGCGCAACTGAAATCGAGACTCATCAGACCAGGCATGATTTTTCAATCTTCTATTGTCCAATATTGGTGAGCCTGTGCGAATAGTAGCCTAATTTTCCTGTTTTTAACCGACAGGAGTGGCACCCGGTGGGGTCTTCTGTTGCTGTAGCCCATCTGCTTCAAAGTTGGTTGTATTTTGCGTTCAGAGATGGTATTCTGCATACACTGGTTGTAACGTGTAAACTGGTTTAGTGTGGCTCAGTTGGTAGAGCGGGTCGGCCGATGATCAAAAGGTTGGAGGTTTGATCCCCGCCCTGCCACCTGTGTCATAGTTGTTGTGTCCTTGGGCAAGACACTTCACCCACCTTGCCTCGTGTGAATGTCGATAGTTAGCCTGCTATCGGAGTATGAATGTGTGTGTGTGTGAATGGTAACGTGGGAAAGGAAAACAGGTCTCCCTTGCAAAAGAGTCTTCGGACTCTATGGGATATACCTGTATAAATAGAGGTTAAAAAAAATATGTGGTTATTTGAGTTACTGTTGCCTTTCTATCACCTCGAACCAGTATGCCCATCCTCCACTGACCTCTGACTTCAACAAGGCATTTTACGTCCAAACAAATGCCGCTCACTGGATATTTTTTCTTTTTCGGACCATTCTCTGAAAACCCTGGAGATGGTTTAGAGTGAAAATCCCAGTAGATCAGCAGTTTCTGAAAAACTCAGACCAGCCCTCCTTGCACCCTCAACATTGCCATGTTTAACGTCACTTAAAACCCCTTTCTTCCCCATTCTCTTGCTCAGTTTCAACCTCAAGAAGTTGTCCTGTCCAGGGATACATGCCTAAATGCATTGAATTGCTAACATGTGATTGGCTGCTTAGTTATTTGTTCACAAGAAAATGAACCGCTGTACCTAATAAAGTGGCCGGTGAGTGTATATTCATATGTTTCAGAACTGTACAAAGATACAAACCTTTTGGGAACATATGATAGATGAGATTGTTGCTTTGATTGGATGTGACAAGGAGCTGTCACCCCTTAAAGGAATACTTCACCTACAAGGAACCCGCTTTCTATCATTATAAAATCACTATTTACACAGCTCACCTCTGGTGTAAATATAGAACAGCAAAACTGAAAAAGTTACAGGTAGCGTATAACGATGCGTTTAGGATCCTCCTTAAGCTTCCAAGGTGGACTAGTGCTAGCTCTTTGTTTGTGACTAGTAATGTCCCCACCTTTCATGCTGTGTTGAGGAATTTAATGTATACATTTATGTGTCGACTTCTAGAGTCAGAAAACAAAGAAATAACTGCACTCACTGACACTAAACAGAGTGATACAAGGTTCTCCTCTGGACTGTGGAAACATTGGAATCGATGCTTGTATGTATTTTAATTTGTGTTGTCATGTATTTGTATTGTCTTTTTATATGGAACGTTGAGTCCGGAATAAAGTGTTCATTCATTCATTCACTATTATAATATGATGAATGAGGTTTTTCTTCCCTCAGTCTTTCCTCAGTCTTTCCTTGGCCCAGCTCTCCTGTTAATCCTAACCCTACATTTTTACTCATGTGATGTCACACTAGTAAAATGTAGGGTTAGACCAGTGGTTCTCAATTATTTTCTGTCATGCCCCCCTTAGGGGACAGAATTTTTTTCGCGCCCCCCCCTAAATTGAAATAGTGTTGAGAACCTGCTAATAATTATTTTTTTATCAGTACAAAACCACTGTATGAGTTTCTGGCATGAGCATTCTGCATACAATCACCTTATTATCAAATTAGATGTTAGATTATAAAATTAACTGAGATAACTTCTGCAGCAACTTAAAAAAAATCGAAGTTCAGTTTATTAGCTCAATTTGTAACATTTAAACAAGACTACTCAGTCTGTGTGAGTCTCAGGACAGAGAAACAAGAGCAAATGATTCACTGAGGTTTGCATTTCATTCAAAACATTTTTAAACTGTGAACATAGTTATTAAGGTGGTGTTTTTTTATTATTATATGCCAATATGCCTTCTGTGATGCGATAACCTATAATTCATTAATGTTATTATTAGTCTACTTGCTTGATTTCTTTTTAAATAGCATACAGAGACACATGTGGACGTTTATTTACTGCAAATCGCGGCCTTTCGCGCGGTTATGACCATACACAAGCACACATCGCGCTTGAAAATCAAGGCCCCCCCCTGACAACTCACGGCGCCCCCCCACGGGGCGCGCGCCCCTCCATTTGAGAAGCACTGGGTTAGACAGTGATACCATAAAACACTCTTTCTGCCTTTTCTCAGACTAGCCTGGCTCCGCCCGCCCGCCTACTTCCGGCCAAATTTTTTTTTCCCTTCAGTAGTCAGTCTGGGTGTACAGCCCATTTCCCAGTTTTGCTGGAGATTCGACAGCCGGTCCAATCAGCGAACAGAGCGAGTGGCTGAGAACGATGACGTCGAAGTCGCGCTCCAGTTTCAGTTGCCAGAAGCCGGCTCATGACACACGTGACGACCAAACGTTATGCGATTGGTTGGCTAATTCAGAGTGGCACTGGGCAGATCCAATAGTTTTAAACTTTAACAGACACCCGCCTCCATGAGTGAACGTTTGCCAATTAAAGCACTGCCAGACCTTCTGTACAAATGAAATGAAGTACGATGGTCTGGTAGCACCAGGCTATTCTCAGACTAGGATGAATCGATTTCTAAAATGTTTGCACATTTATACTACATAGGATCTCAGAGTTCAATACACCTTCATATTCCCACCGGTGAAGTAGGTATTTAAGTATATTTTGGCAGTACAAGGATGAAGGTTATAATGGTTGGACCACTACTATACATAGCAAGAAATATATAGTTTTATCAAAAGGTTTTGTTATTGTAGTTTTGATCTTTAATTTCATTCCAATTGGCATTTAAAAAAGCCTTGAATCCATCTTGCCTTAAGCCGCAGAAACCATGATACTAACAGTAGTGTGGCCATGAGAGGAGTAGTGTGTGTTTTGGAAGAGTGTCTTTTTTTCTATTGTGTGTGTGTGTTTGTCTCCTCCAGGGCTATTTGAAACGCTGCCTGGCCGTGTGCAGTGTGAGATGCTACTCAAAGCCACAGAGCAGTGTTTCAACACTTTAGAGAAGGCGGAGATGCTACTCCTCCTTCTCAAGCGCTTCCCAGAGTCTGTCGTCCAACACGGGGTACGTAATTGTAACTCAACACTTGTGTGGGTGACATATAGTAAAGCGCTGAGACAGTCACTTGTAACATTTTGCTGGATTTTTAGGTCAGTCTAGGAGAAACCTTGTTAGAGGCGGAGGCATCGGAGAACATGGAGACTCCCGTCAACTGCTTCAGAAAGCTTTTTGGTGTGTGAAGCACTTTACTATTTGCATTAAAACTTGCTTTTCATTCAGTTGCAAAACCTGCCTGAATAATGCAATGACGTTGACACTAATTGTTTCCCCTGTATTACAGTGTGTGATGTCCTTCCTTTGATCATAAACAACATGGACATGCGTTTGAAGGCCAGCCTGATGCAGAAATACATGCTGAAAGCAGCTGAATTCTACATCGGCTATGTTACACGTGGACGCTCAGCTGATGTACAGATACAGGGTAAACCGCTGCACCTGTGTCGATGTTGTTCTTTCCTTTTCTTTCAGCCATTACCCAGTGTGATCACTAAGTTAAACCCCCAATATTTCCTGTCCTGCAGTAGGGTCTTTCTCCTTATTTATTTCTGTTTCTTCACTGCATTACTGATTCCTTTTTTTCTGTTCTTATTTGTTCTTCCTTATAGCATCTCAAGAAGGCGGGTCCCTGAAGTCCCCCACTATGTCGCGTGGCTCCCAGCGTTACGTGATTGACGGCCTGTCTGAAAAGTCTTCGGTGGTAGCAGAGCCCTGGGAGAGGCTGCTGGACATCCTCTCTGTGGTCGGAGCACGCTGCGAGTGGCAGGGAGACAAAGGACAGAGGTAGTCCATGTGTTTTGTATCAATGGGATTCTTGTGATATGAGGGTTCAAAGTCAATTCTACCGTATGTACAGGACATAGAGAAGAGTGAGTGTCTCTCAGTACCTGGTGCATGTACAAATATGGAAACAATGAATACAGAAAAATACACCAGAAAGTACTAAGAAGTACATCTTTTATAAGTAAAGGTATGGGTCAGGGGGACATTAACAAGGCACAGATCAAGAATGAAAACTTAACGCATACGCATTGCAAATAGAAAAGATGCAAGTAATTTCTTGTCCACAGCATGAGTCATTACCAACAGTTTTGTAGGTATACATGTACGTGTGAGCATATTTATTAATAAAAAGGTTATTTTTTGCAGTCTAATACAACAACTGTGATACATCCAACATTCTTAAAACATTCATAATGTCTGTTAAAGTGAGAAGCATAGGAGAAAGAGTTTGCTTCAATCACTTATATTCCTTGCAGTGCCTACAGATTATACATACACTTACTACCTGTTTGTGTAGCATTGTCCACTCTAAGGTAGTAAAAAAATATGTTGTTTGCGTGTGTGCCTTTTTATCCTGTAGGAGTTATATAGACATGCTGCATAGAGTGAAGGAGCTGTGTCGCTACCTGCCCAGTCTGGAAGGAGACACAAGGTCCCGCTGCTGCAGTCAGGTGGTCATCTGTGCTGCGCTGGTCCTCTTCCGCAGTGCCTTCCTCTACGTTTCATCAGTACAGCCCGCACTGTTCCAGGGTCAGCCACTATCTCTGCAAACATTACTTTTTCCCCCCCCACATTTCTTTGGGGTATCCATTATCTTTTTTTTTCAAAGGTTTTTTTATTAAATCACAAAGTACTATCATGCAGCTGCAATACAATGGATTATTAATTTTTTTCCCCCTTTTTTCCCTCCCGCACATACCCCACCCATATCCCACCCAATCACAAACAGTCCTGCATCAGAAACACAAACACACACAAGAAACAAAAACAAACAACCAATATGAAAAAAAAAAAAAATATATATATATATATATATATATATTATTAAAAAAAAAAAAAAAAAAATATCAAATAAAAAAGGGGAGGGGGTAGCTACTCCTCAACCATTGTGGTCGGCTTCTCATAGTAGTCCAGGAAGGGGCGCCACATTCTATAAAATTTAGTCTCAGATTCCATTATCTTTTTTAATGGAAGGTGAAATGTTTGTGTGATGTGTTTATATTTCCGCAGGTGTGAACGCGTTGAGTTCGGGGCCGTGGATCCTTGTTGAGGATTTGAGCTCGGTGTATAATGACCTGGAGGTGGAAAGAGGAGCAGGGAAACATGGACATAAGAAACGCAAACTGGCAGATGGGAGGGAGAAGACAATGGTTAGGATCGGTCAGAAATCATTTGTATTATTTCTTTCTATTTTCTCTGCTTTTTTATAATTATGTTTGTGTGTGTGTGTGTGTGTGTGTGTGTGTGTGTGTGTGTTGTGTGTGTTGTCCTTGTAGAGCTCAGATGACGAGGAAGGCTTGGGGAAAGGTCGCGGTCGACACATTTTGGTGAACAGGACAGAGATGCCCGGCTGGTCGGAGACTCTGGACAGCTTCCGCACAGCCAGGGAAAGCTGGGACCTTCTTCACTCCCACGACGGACTTGAAGCTGGTAAACCACTCTACTGTTCTGATTAGTTTGGGTTTAACTCACTCAGGGTCCAGCCATTTGCGCACAATATTATGAATTGGCAACCAAAACAACTGCAGATGTGTTTGTATGCCTCTATACAACTTTCTTTCATTCTATTTATGGCGGGTTAAGGGGAAACAAAGTCTTTATCATTGAATGTTTTAACATTTCATCTTAACAGAGTTCAAGAAGATCTGTGGCTCTTGGAAGACGGACAGCTGGCTGTGGTTCAGAATTTTCCACTCCGACATGATCATATACCAGGCAGGAGACAAGTTTTCTATTTTTGACACATTTTGTCATTTTACACTGGATTAAACTTCCCTTCATTGATCCCTGTTGGGAAATGTTGAAGAAGCAGCAATGAAAATAATATAGCAATTCATTTATCTTGATTAATTTAGTATCTAAATATGGGGCCAATATAAATGCTACTGGCAGCAAGTGGATGCAACGAAGGGGAAGTTAGAAGTTATTTAATGTATTCTGTATTTAATTCATGAATGTGTCTGTGTGTGTCTCCAGGGACAGTACCGTAAGGCCATCTCCAGCCTGCACCAGATGGCTGCCGTTCAGCAGCCTCAGCCTGGCCAGCAGAGCCCTCCAGGTCAGGGCAGCCTGGAGCAACACAGGGCCATCATACAGCAGGCCTCCTGCCACTATGCACTGGGAGAGTACAGGGTAAACACACAAACAAACCCCACCACACTCTTATCTGTAAGGAGACATGAATACAAACACAGGTTGCATGTCTCTCCTTCTACCTCTTATATACTGTATGTTGAATGCACACCTCAAAATATGCTGTGTTCATACTATTGCATTGAGCTCTCCCTTTGGTATTACATGTCATGATCCAACTACTTCTGTAGATATGTTGTTCAAATCCTGCCTATACATATTGTTCTTGTTTTTCTTTCAACATATTCTAGCATCTGCTGAAGTTAGAGCTATTGTAGAAGAATGTAATACTGTGTATTAGACTAAATAACGCCACCTGCAGGCCACTTTGCCTTAAGATTAATTGAATTAATCATAAGGCAAAGTGGCCTGCAGGTGGCGTTATTTAGTCTAATTTAAATCCACACAACTGCAGACATTTACTACAATACAATACTGACCTCACTGAATATACAGTATATATTTTCTCATTAACTACTCGCATTCAATTTGTAATTATTTCACAAAATGTAATCTAAAAAATAGAAATATATATGACACATGCACACAACAAAACATCAGGATAGTATATATGTTTTGCGGAGATTTGTGTAATAGCCCTTCCCTGTTAACACAGATGATGTTATGCATTGTACTGTATCTATGATTCAGATGGCCTGTGAGAAGCTGCTTGATGTCGTCACTGGGCTGTTGCCCCCGAGCCTAGAACCATCAAAGAACCCAGAGGATCAGGGTCGAGGCAAGACCAAAGCAAGGAAAGGTAAACACTTCCTGCTTTTGTAAAGCGATGTCCAGTCACTGATTCAGAGCCATACACTTTAAGCTTTAGCGCTCTCTGAAGCTGACTTTTGTATTGAGCACCAAATGGTGTTATATTTTGACTAAAAAGGGAAATTGTGGGTGACTAGTTATAACTGCAAGTTCCATATGCTGTTCCATATGCTCCAATTTACCTAGTAATGAGGAACAACTGATTGCTGTCATATCTAGGTAACGACCTGAGATTGCTTCCCTGCACGAGCAAAGCTGTGTTACCTTTCTGTCTCCAGCTGATGCTGGCCTGCTTCAAGGTACTTGAACAAGTTTGTGTAAACGCAATTTAACAATTTTCATGATTAGTTTGTGATAAGAGGAGCACTGTTTGTGCTGATGCATATCTTCGTGCCTATTTAGATATAAAACCTTGTTTAACCCACTTTCTCTTTTTCTCATTTTGTCCAAACAGCTGCGTGTCTTCACAGACAGTCGTGACGACCTTTCCCTCGGTCACGTGGTGGTGCTCCTGCAGCACGACTGGCCGCAGGGCGAGATGCTGTTTTTAAGGGCAGTGGATAAGATCTGTCAGCAAGGCGGTTTACAGTATGAGAACTTCTTCAACTATGTCACCAGTATCCTTTCTGTTGTTGTTGCAACAACTCACACAAATGATTGGCAAAGCCAAATACATAATAAACCAGATACTTTGTGGTTTACTTTTTTAGAATTTTCTTGTCTTGGACATTACTTTCCATAAGCTCATGATTTTTTGTCAGACATAGACATGCTGGAGGAGTTTGCATACCTGCGTACTCCAGAAGGCGGTAGGATTCAGCTGGAGCTCCTGCCCAATCAGGGAATGCTGATCAAGTAAGCGCCTTGATTCGACATTTTATAGATTGCATCGTGACTCTACACAGTGCACACTCCCGTTATGTTCAGAACAGTGTTACTGATTGATGATCTACGTAGACATGGCCCTGTGGGGAAACAAATGTTCTTGGTGGGAACGGCGCGGACTGTAGAAAGTAGAATGGATTTTAATGCTGAAAATAATAAAGCTTCTGTCAACTCCTTCAACAATTGCCGTCGAAGAAAAAAAAGACAAGAATGCACCCTCAGTGACTGATAGTTGTTAAATGTTACTGTCCCTCAGGAACCCTAGTCCCGCCCTGGGGGTGGAGTTAAATACCCTTCTGCTACAAGGGGTGCAGACCATGGACAGGTACCCCAGGCCCCTCCTCCCACAGTCCCATACTCCCCCCCCCCTCCCGCACACCATCACCCTTTCCTTCATTCCCAACTTCAAGGCTTGTCATCCCCTCTCCCCCCAGTTTTGATTTGGGCTGTCATTTTACATCCAGAGTTAGTCTTTCTTTGATTTTCCTGTCGTCGGCGTTTGTTTCTTGTTTGAGCCATCGCTCGTCTTTCTGTGGTCATCACCGCTGTCGTATTGTTCTTGTTCTTGTTCCTGTTGTTATTCCAGGATGACGTCATTGACGTTGGTCTTCTTGTGTAGTCAATTTAGTTTTTTATTTGCCTTTTCATAACACTCGATCTCATTTCATTTGTTCTATGTGGGTTTTGTTTCACGATGTTTGTAATCTTGACTGATTTATGTGAGAAAAAGTAACATGCTGTTCCCATGGTTTTGTCTTTTCTGCATACTGTGTCTGTGACAAATCATCTCATAACAATACATTCTGACCATAATGTATGTTTGTGTTCATATTTTTTTTTTTCATCTTTGTAATTTTTCCAGACACCACACAGTGACTCGTGGAATCACCAAAGGAGTGAAGGAAGATTTCCGTCTGGCCATGGAGAGGCAGGTGTCGCGTTGTGGAGAGAACCTGTACAGTGTGCTTCACCGCTTCTGCATCAACGAGAAAATCATGATCATCCAGTCTCTCCCTTGACCGCTGGTCTGTGACTGTTGAACCTTTTCATAGTTACCCAGGAGGATACATTTCTAACTCTCTCGTCTTTATCATCCATTTACTGAACTCTTAAGAAAAGAATACTTCTCCTTGCCTTAAAAGTGAATCTCTCTTTTCAATGAGTTGGAGAGAATTCTGGTTTTCTGAGTATACAGCCCTCGTGCAGCTTTCATTGTATGCGTGCTGTTCTCTTCTTTACTGGTTGTTACCATGCCACCATGTGCTCAACCACATTTTAAGTGGTTTAATCTTATTGTCACATTTGTGTGGGAGTCAATATCGACAAAAATAATTAAGTTCATTTTTGATATTCTAGGGTGAAGTTTATTGTTTTTTGTTACAAACATGATGCAGTTGTTAGTTTATATAAATGTTTCCATTAAATGTCCTCTAAATGATCTAAAGAAGCTGAAACGTTTGTTATGATTCATTGCAAGCTCACAAGAACAATCGGTTGATTTTTTCAGCACACTGTACAACCTTTCATGCATGGTGTACACAAAGGTAATTTGGCTAACTTCATGGTTATCATGGTTATAATCGCCAACCCACTGTAAGTGTGTCAGTAGATTGATAGCAATTGTAACAGTACTTTCTTTCTTGTATTCCAAATATTCAGTGCTTGATGACATCATCAATCCAAGATTTCTAAGTGATAGCCATGTGCTAAAGGCCTCAGTCATGACTCTTAAACAAATATGTTAAGATAAAAATAACCATACAAAATTACATATTAGGCTATTAAATGACCAATTTACACATACATACATAGACAAATTTGCATCTCCCCTCCAAACGGGCAGTGTAGGTCAATGCCTCTGTACAAAGTAGTTCAGAATATCCCAGAGGGCATATAATGAGTTGGTAAATTATCAGCAGCAAATTTTTGGTTCTAATTTATGCATGGAAGGGTTAAACATTAAATGAGTCACTATAGCTCAAGAAAGTATGCCAATGTGATAAAGAAAACAATTTTTTTTAAAACTCTTTTTTACCCCTAACTTCCGCGGTTACTGGTCCGATTCTGTGACTGGTACATTTGGCAGGTTCACCTGTAGGGCAGCCCTGAGGTTAGCCCAGAACAGCCTGTGCTTGGCTCTGTCTTGGGGCCACTCTAAGTATGTGTGTTGTCTCATCATGGACTTGAGCTGGTAATACTTGGATGGGATCAGGTATTGGGGCAGGGGCTCGAGCAACACAAGCAAAACGCTGTCTGAGCCCTGGGCCAGGCGTTGGTGGCTGGCGAAGTACAGTTCGTAATGGCACCACTCGCTCTTGACGAAGTGAGCGGAGAGCACAAACAAAGAGCGTCTGCTTTTCTCCACACACTCGATGATGTTCTCGATGATTGTTTTTCCGGGCACAAAGTCCTTCTCGTGATGGCAGATTCTGAGCCCTCCCGCAGGGCCTTCGAGGTTGGAGAGGAGGGAATTGTGCACCCAATCTGCGTCCTGCTGGCTGTACGACACGAAAGCGTGAAACTCGACGCCCACCAGATCTTCGGGTCGAACTTGTCGCGTCCTGGCGCGATGTTTGGCTCTGGTCCACTGCCAGATCATGCCCATGTACCAGGGAATATCAAAACGATGGCACAAGGTCATAAATGCGATGATCGCCAACACCGCTGGGCACAAGATGGTGGCGGCTAGGAGACCAACGTTACAGGAGATCTCTGGGATGGAGATATCTTTCAAGGTGGACTCTGGGTAGGTGCAGAAATAGTCCAATGGCCAGTTCAACAATGTTATCCCCGTTTGACTATTCTTTTCAGACTTGATGCCAAGACTTATGAAATTCCTCAGAGCACAGGTGCAGGTAAAGGGGTTGTTACTGACATCGAGAGTTTTTAGTTTGGGGCAGCTTTCCAGCTTGTTCACGGACGGGGCATGAAGGGAATTTGACCGAAGCAGAAGTTTGTTGAGTAAAGGGAAACCGTTGCATACTGGCAGGTCCCGCAGCCTATTAGCATTTAAATTCAGATATAAAAGGTTTGCCAGTTTCAAGATGGACAATGGTACTACAGAAACCTGGTTGTTCTGGAGGTCCAGTGTCTCCGTTCCTTTTGGCAGACATTTAAATACAGAGTCTGTCAGACCATTGGAAGACAGAGTCATGTTGGTGATGTTTGGAGGCCACGCACATTCTAGCAGACCGTCATAAACCAAAGAGTTGAGGCTGAGATCCAGATGTTGCAGGGACGTCATGTATTGCATACGTTCGCTCAGAACCTGAAAGCTCTTGAGATTGTTGCCTACCAAAGTCAATTTCCTCACGTTAACCAGATTCTCGCAATCAAGAATTCTTGTGGAATTCACTCTGGAGAAGATGGTGTCTGAGATAGCGCAAAATGAGAAGTCCAGCTCGACGATGGGACTCTGCGACATTGGGCACGTCATGTGTATAATCGGAGTCTCAACGACTGCTAAACTCTCTGCTTGAATGTTGATAAGAAAGTTGTACACGGCCTCTTGTGAAAAGAAGAAAGACCTGATCGTTACCCTTCTGATTGTGAAAGACTTCACTTTGGATGACTCGGCCACATTGGTTTCTTGTCGAGGCAAACTGGATAATGTCACATCAGAGGCCTCCATATGGGTTATAGATGTACGTAGAACTACATTTACACACTCCGTTAAGTCGTCCCATTTCATTGAGACGTTGGTTAAAAAAAGATTAGATGTGTGGATTTCTGCTCTCTTTCTCAACTGCTCACAGGGGGCTTGGTAGCCATCTCTCAAGTTCATCAACTCCACTTCGGTAAAGAGCGACAGAGCGTCAGCAAACAGATCATGGTCGATTATTTCAACGCCAGTGAGGGCCAACTGAAGCCTTTGGGCATGAACATCCATCAAGCTGCCTGCTTCATATCCCAGTTCTACCTCAAGGGAAAGGGTCAGGGTAAGTAGTTTCACTTCAGCAATATTCTTGAAATCACCCATACTGATGTTTTTCGCCCCAAGTGCTAATCGATCCAGTTTTCCCAGGGAACTGAACTCACTCCCAAGTGTCATTGAGAGGAAGTTGTTGCAGGCCAAATTGAGCACCACGAGGTTCTGTGTGTAGAGCAGGTAGCGCTGACCCGACAGCTTCTTCAGCCTATTGTGTGACAGGTCCAGATCTTCAAGGATTGGCGTGTCCCGGAACGTCTCTGGATCGATCTCTTCCAAACCGTTCCAGGAAATGTTGAAGATCCTCAGGAGCGGGGCATTTTTGAAGTCTCCTCGGTGAAGCTGCTTTATGTGGTTCTGTGAAAGGTCCAAGGACTCCACCGTCCTCGGCAGGTCTGTCGGGACTGAAGAGAGGTTTTTGGATGAGCGGTCCACGATTTGGTCAGGGGATGAAGAACTCAGTTGGAGCCCCAGCAACATGGCTACTGATGCCCACAGGGCACCGGTCACAGGCCACATTGTATGCCTGGATAAAAGTATAATGAATATCCATGTTATTTTGATGGATACACTCAATTTCCACTGTATTAGAAACAAATAGGTACAACTAATACAGTCTATTGCAACGGTACTGTAAAAAATCCTACCTCCATGAGGGTATATTTTTATGAAACTATTTTAGGGAAGTGTTGATTTATATTCATGGTTATTTTGAAGGATGTACTGTAGTCTTTGATGCGGTTGAACTGTATTGCATTAAATCGAGTTGTTTCTGTTAGAGCTCATAGAGTATATTAATTGGGTTGACAAAATACTAGAAACAAAAAGTTATGCACAACATAGTCAGTCGATAGCTATGCAAAAGTGTAAACAAAAACCAAACATAATAAGATAATAATAAACTTGTTTTCATATATCACTTACATCTAACCTTCATGAAGGTTATATGTATTGCAGGACTGCTGTATTGGGCAGTTTGAGGAGCAGAGTTTGCATAAGGTATAGCATATAGTTAGATTGTTATTCTTTTTCCATATTTTACCTGTAGTGATATCTGTTTGGTCGTTTAATTGACAATACATTTTCTTTATTTAGTCATAAGGTCAGGGTTAGTAGTGCATCCACATAACCCACACCAAGTTTAAGATGGATAAATCTATTTAGTTAATTGCGTAGTCACATTTTAAATACTGAATTGAGCAAATGCATAATAAGGGAATGCATAGTTTCAACCATTAAAAATTGGATAGTGCTTTTCTACATTACTTCTGTCTGCTTGGGTTAACTTGTGTTATCTAAATGTTCTGCTATTTTAGAGACAGTGACATTTGGATTTGAATAGAGCTTTTCTTTGCAAATTGAAAGTTTAAATATATTGAATGGAACCCCAAATAAATAACTCCGGCTAACTCTAAATACAACCACCAGGGGTGTAAAAGTAGCGAATTACATTTACTCGCGTTCCTGTAATTGAGTAGCTTTTTCGTGTACTTGTAATTTTTTAAGTGATTTTTAAAACCTATACTTTTACTTTTACTTTGAGTATGTTTATTTTGAAGTATTGTACTTTGCTACATTTTATATCACCTGCGTTACTGAGTAAAAAAATAGATAGGGAAGGGAGAGAAAAGAAAAGAAATATCGCGGGGGGCTTTTATTTTTACGGCACAATACCGGAAAGTAACACAGAGAATGATCGACAGGATCATTGCGACTACATGATAACAACAAACATTGCTTCCCTCTATCATTAAAACAAAATAATCCTAGTTAAACTAGGATTAAGTCAGCCTTTGCTCGAGAAGAAAGGTAAAAGTAATAGACTAAAACAATGTGCAAGATATGTTATGCGCGGACAGATGACATGCGCGACCGTGAGAGAGAGAGAGAAAAAGTCATATGCGACCCAGCTGCACCTCAAAACATCACGACCAATTAGTTTACTCACTTTAAGTCGAATCCAAGTGGTCTATGACCAAGCAATAAAGGAATAAAAAACACAGGACTTTAAAGCTCCTTGACTCTTGCCACCACAACAGTCATCAATTAAGAACACTGTAGCCTATAATGCAACTTGCTTATCCTGCCAGCTCCATGAGATATAAATAAAATATGCCCTCACATTCTTGCTAGCAAAAGACGTGCCCTATCAACAACATTTGCAACGGTTTATTTTGATTTTGACACTTATTTTATTTAATTATAAAAAATATGTTTTACTTAGGCTATTTGCATTTTCCTTGTTTTCAGTTCAATTAGGATATGTTTAATGTCAAAAGTCATGGTTTCAAATGTTAAATAAGTGCATGTTGCAGTTCTTAAATCAATGAATAATTGTCTAATAATCTTGATTATACAATGTATAATCAAGATTATGATTTTTGTCAAAATCGAGCAGCCTAACCTTGCAATTTCCATGGTTTAGATCAATTGTACACAATTGCATTATTAGAACTGCAGCTGCAGTCTGTTTAGGTCTGTAGACCGGTTACATTCCCATTCCCCCATTAACAGACAATTTGCTCCATATTTGCTTATCTAAAGTATAATGACACAGTATACATCCATACATGTGTGGTGACATGATTTGTTTAATTTGTGCACTTTAATTTGTAAAACTAGTTTGAGATTTATATCCCCTTGTCTATATATAGAATGCCCTATACAGAAGAGACCCCCGCCCCCTCCCGCTGTTAGAAAGTAACTAGTAACTTGTACTTTAAGTACATTTTAAATCAGCTACTTTTTCACTTTTACTTCAGTAGATTTTTAGACTAGTACTTTTACTTTTACTTAAGTAAAATTTCATCCAAGTAATCATACTTTTACTTAAGTAGAATATTGTTGTACTCTTTCCACCTCTGACAACCACTATCGAATGCTTAGACAGACAAAAGAGTGCACCTACCTGTACCGCGATCAGATTGATTTTTCTGCAGAAACACTTCACTGAATTTGCTGTGCTCAGTCTTTAGGTCGCAGAGCTTCAAAAGTACCTTAGTTGTTAAACTAAAACTTGCAAAAAAGTGCACCAACAAAACAAAAACAGCCTGGCTCAATAGACAATCAGCTTGGTTGACAGTTAGGGATGGGTTATGCCTGTTCCTCTCATTTGTTTTTCTGATATACAGCCCCTCCTGATACAGTAAGTACTATATTTCTGAGAGGATACGGACATGGAAATGAAAGCAACCTGAGGACCCTATCCAAATTGTATCTTGCCTACATCCTCTTTTCACTTCTCCAATTATTCTGCAGAGCTCATCATGCAAGGGCGCTCTTCCATTTCTTCATATTCACGATTGGATCCTTTTAGGATACAATTGGGTAGTGAGAGCAAAAGAGTTGACTCAGCTCTCCTGAAATAAATCTACTGTATTAAGAAGTGGATAACTTTCTGATCTTATCGTGCTTTGTTTGAAAGGGATTCCTCTTTTTAACGCCATGAAGAACCATTGGACAGGAACACATTCATGACAGTGCTCCGTCACAAATATACCATACCATATAACATGATATACCATACCAAACTATCAACATGATGTATGTCGGTAATATGTAAGGTTGTTGTGAGTTGTTGGTTCAAGTCAAATCAATTAAATTTATAATGCCCAGTACCACAATTAGCAATTTACCTCATGGGCCTTTACATGTATGCAACCCTTTTTCTTTAGACCATTGATTTAGATTTAAAAAACTCCCTAAAAACCCTTTTATTGTGGAAAAAATGGAAGCAACCTACAGAGAAGTCATCCCTCTTTCAGCACGGACAAAACTGCAATATATGTGTGTGTGTGTGTGTGTGTGTGTGTGTGTGTGTGTGTGTGTGTGCGTGCGTGCGTGCGTGCGTGTGTGTGTGCGCAGTATAGACTGTTGCAGTAATGACACATTTGAAGCTTGGTGTTAATAAGGTTTTTTTCTTGTTGTATCTTGGCAACCACACTGAGGTCATTCTGGGTAGTAGATGAACATTTCCCAACTCAATTAATCTATCCAACTAATGCCTTGAAGCAAAGTGTATCCTGGGCAACTACATGACACCCACACACACACACTAACGAACACTTCCCGGCAATGTTGTTTAGTCTAGCTGCACTGCTGTTTGCTCGGATCAGTGGTCGTTGCTCATACGGCAAGTGGAACTAAAATGGATTAAGGTCATATGAGATTTGTGTGTCACTGTTCTCACCTGGCGTGGTTTGATCAAATTGTGGAGGATCACTGTGGTCGTGCAGCTTCTGGCTATCAGACAACAGATAACAGCCAATTTCAGGATGCACTGCATTGTATTGTCCTTACAATCTTTTTCAATAAACCTCCTCCATAAGGTGTTGAACGTGTGATTTGTGAAACGTTAAGCTTGAAAACTCAACTTAATATGACTACAAATGTGTAGATTGTAGGAAAACAGATAGGCAGCTGTGTGTTCTTCCTCTAAATCATGCAGCTGAGATCAGAGTACAAGCTAATTATTGACACAAGAACCTATTTTACAGCAATCAACAGCATGGTTAGAGCTGTGTGTGTGTGTGTGCACGAGCATGTGTGTATAGCACCGTAATAACTTCTTTATGCTTTTCAAATGTTTTTCGTTTCTTTTTGATGCTACAATCTTAGGATGATGATGTATTTTTGGGGAATTACAGGTGAAAACAATTCCCTGGAAACTTGTCAAATCAAATGTATAGCAATACAAGTGTGTGTGTGGATACAGTATGTGTGTGGACTCAACCTTTGTATGTGTGTGTGTGAACATTATGTGTGATAGGGAGGGGCTGAGCGGGAGCACAAGACAGGGAAGTCTGACCAGGTTGTCAGATGGATAATACAACACCTCGAAGCTTGATATTGTTCCTCGTTCCCAGCTGCGTACATTCCCGTCCGTCCTCCACCATCATGGATCTTTTGTTTACCACAGGAGGACATATGTCATTGAGCAAAGCAATTGCTCTGACAGCAACAAACTACCCCAATGAAGTGGATTTCTGAAACAACATAGACTACTTCAGTATGCCGAGCCATCCTTCACCTCCCACATGTCAGTGCCTCTTACTACCCCTCCTGTTGCTGGTGTGCGGAGGGAACAAGGCAGCCGCTTCTCTTGGGCAAGGCAGGGAGCTTTGGCGGCAGCCCAAACTGGACCCCATCACAGAAGGCCAGTCTTTCCTTAATGACAACTTCCCTTCAGGATTCCTTTGGGGTTCGGGGACGTGTGCCTTCCAGACAGAGGGTGCCTGGGATCGAGATGGGAAAGGCCCATCCGTCTGGGACCATTACACCCACTCTGCTGTCAGCGGTAACTTGACAACCGAGACTGTCGATGTGGCCAGTGACAGCTACGATCGCTGGGAAGAAGATGTGGATGCACTGGAGTACCTAGGTGTAAGATCCTACTCTTTCTCTCTCTCTTGGCCCAGACTCTTTCCTGATGGCAATGGCAGAGGTCAGCCCAACGCAGCTGTCGTGGAGCATTACAGCCGTCTCATAGAGAGGCTCCTGGAGAAGAAAATTGAGCCCATAGTCACACTCCATCACTGGGACCTGCCACAAGTCCTACAGGAGCGCTATGGAGGCTGGAGAAATGACACGCTGGTGGGACTGTTTGAGGAGTACGCTGCGTTTTGCTTCCACACATTCGGGAGCCGTGTGAAGTACTGGCTCACAATGCATAATCCATACCTGGTGGCTGTACAGGGCTATGGGACAGGAGTGCACGCTCCTGGAGAGACAGGGGGTCTGGGAGCTTCTCTCATGGTGACCCACAACTTGATCAAGGTAAATTAAGCAATGTTATTTGATTAACACTGCCTAGTCTGGAAATGACGGCATGTGAAGGTTTTTCGTCAATGGTACAGACTGTCTGTAAACTTTGAACTTCTGCAACTTTATCACTTCACGATGGTCAATGAATGTTCTCCGGTTGATTTTTAAGGTCACAAGACAGTCAAGCACACACTTCACCTGACTGCTCTGAAATGATAATAAAGACAATGAAATGAAATGAATTGCATTGTCACATACAGTTTAACTTGTGCAAAGCCCTTTTGCTCACTTTTTATTTTATCGCCTCGGTGTCAAGTTGATCTTATTTTATCTTTTTGCAGGTTTGCGATCAGTAAACAGGACACTTAAAGAACCATTGAGGTCAAAGTCTACCACATCAGCACTTTTGTGCTGGAGAGAAACACTGTGTGACAGGAAGTCATGGAGATACGCCTCATTAATATTCACTTAGGTTCATGCCTTCTAGAACAGATGGTAGGTGGAGGCCTACAGCAAACACTGCGCATATTGCAAACAGCAAATAGTAATTCTCTGGTGTATAATAGATGGTTTTCAAGATTACCGTATCCCCTCCGCTAAGGAAAGAACGTCATTCTTACTATTTGTTTGTTGATTCATTATATATATTGTGGCAGAGCATATTAAGATATGATACAACTTAATTAAGTTTTTTGGGGAAAAAAGCCCAAATCGGGGCAGAAGAACAAATTATTTTTTCGTCAACTACTGCATTTACTGCAGACAACCAAATACAATCTATTACTTACACTCTCCCATTTAATAGGCTACACATCTGGATCCTAACAAGTTTAGGGCATTGTGCAGCTGTGCCGGAGCTCTGTGAACACTTTCAAGTTTGCAGTGTTTTAATTGCCAGACTTTAGAGCAGACATTTTGACTTGCTATAGTAGCGAAAACACAGCTGTTACTAATAATATTAATGCTTGCTTTGTTCTGTTCAAGTAAGAGTTGACATGATCAACAACGCAAACTTGAAACAAAAGCAAAGTGGAATTCAGCCATGATCAACTTCAAGTTGGTTTTTCCTACTGAGGCACATCAAAATGTCTGAGCTGTGTATTATGATTCATAATAATGTGTCTGCTTCAATTTCCAGGCTCACGCCAAAGCATGGCACACCTACAACACCCATTTCCGTCCAGCTCAGAAGGGCAAAGTATCCATTGTTTTGGGATCCCACTGGGTTGAGCCTCAAAGAGGCCAAGCAACAGCTGCTAACATTGAATTCTGCCAGCAATCAATGGAGGCTGTCCTCGGCTGGTTTGCCAACCCTATTTTTGGTGAAGGGGATTACCCTGTCTCTTTAAAAATCAAGCACGGGGCTCTCTTACCCACATTCTCCCCTGAGGAGAAGCTCTGGGTAAAGGGAACGGCTGACTTTTTTGCTCTGTCCTTTGGGCCTAACAACTTCCGCCTGGGCAGAGACCTGGTAAAGTACGGGCAGACTGTGGCCCCTGACCTGAGGCGCACACTGGGCTGGATAAAGATGGAGTATGGGGACCCCAGGGTGCTGGTTGCAGAGGGAAGCTGGTTTTCTGAGGCCAGTGTGGGAAAGGAGGACACAGTGGCTATTTACCTGATGAAGAGGTTCATAAACCAGGTACTGCAAGGTAAAAGACGCAGAGGAAAGAGCAAACAAATCATGATTAGACAATATAATGACGTCAGCAAAACACAAATCTATCCCTTTTTATTGCTGTGTTTACTTTCACAGCTATCAAGTTTGATGGTGTGCAGGTGTTCAGCTACTCTGCCTGGTCATTGGTGGATGGATTTGAGTGGAATTACGGCTTTACTGTCAGGCGAGGCCTTTTCTACATCGACTTCAGCCAACCAAACCGGACCAGGACCCCAAAGACCACGGCTCAGTACTACAGGCGAGTTGTGGCTGACAACGGTTTTCCCAGTGAGAAAACCTCAAGAGAGATCGAAGGCCAGTTCCCCTGTGATTTTCACTGGGGTATTGCTGACTCCACTTTACAGGTAAAAAGGAAGAGATCAAACTCTGATGACAAACGTGGGATTTCTACTGATGTGCAATGAGAATAACCCTGATATTCTTAATGTCTTTCTATTATTGTAGGTCCACTTTTACCCTTTCTCGCCACAGTTCACTGACCCCCATGTGTACAGCTGGAATCTGACAGGAGATGGATCATTGCGTCCGGTCCCAGGGGTTAAAATGCGCACTAGAAAAGCGCAGTGCACTGACTACTTGGCCATCCGTGGTCATCTTGGCTTGTTTGCGTCCACTGGGGCATCTCACTACCGCTTTGCCCTAAACTGGTCACTGATTCTACCCCATGGGGACCTTTCCAATGTGAACACAGAAGCTCTGAGGTAGAAATACACAAAAACGGACGGTCACTTACTAATTCAGTCTTTGCAAATGCAATGAACTTCAATTAGAAAACCTGATTCACAGCAAAGATGTAAGCCAGATGCAAAAACCTCACTTCACTTCACTTCACTTCACTTCACTTCACTTCAAGAGGGCTTTATTGGCATGGAAAACCATGTTAACATTGCCAAAGCAATTTAGCAATACAAAAAACAAAAAATTATTAAATTAATATTCAAAAACACATTTTTATAGACAGAGGAAAATATTACATTTGCTATTATAAATATGTAAAGATATTTAAAATTACAATTGTAAATTTACAAGACACAGCATGGGTTTGTTTTGGCACGCAATAAAAACAAAAATTAAAATATATATATAAATCTTTTACTTTTTCATTCAACATTCAACTGTCTTCTATAACCCTGTTTGTTTCACATTGTTATTACATCTAAAAGGTACTACCGGTGCGTCCTGACCGAGCTCAAGAAGCTGGACCTGGAGGCTGTCGTCATCCTCTACTACCCCACCCACAGAGCTCAAAATCTGGGCATGCCTGGGCCTCTGCACGCCTCTGGTGGTTGGCTCAATCACAACACTGTGGAGGCCTTTCAGGATTATGCGGCACTGTGTTACCAGCATCTGGGCTCCTGGGTTCCATACTGGATCACCATCAACGAACCAAACAGACTGGTAGATGTTTATTCCGGTTGGAAAGAGAAGCACCAGGCGGCTCACAACCTTCTCCTGGCTCACGCTAAAGCCTGGAGGCTGTATGAGAGGGAACACTTTAGTCAACAGAGAGGACTGGTGTCGCTCGCATTACACGCAGACTGGGCCCAACCTGCAAACCCTTTTCTTGACTCTCACACAGCAGCGGCACAGAGATTCCTTTTGTTTGAACTTGGTCGCTTCTTAGACCCCTTGCTAGGGACTAGATACAAAGAGAGGCATGGCAAGGGGGACTACCCACAAGAAATGAAGGCCTATCTGGAGGAGAGGGCTAGGCTTATGGGCCTCCCTGGATCCCCTCTACCTAGCTTCACTGACACTGAGCATGAGGAGCTGAGAGGAACATTGGGTTTTATCGCGCTGAACCATTTTACCACCCGTTTAGTCACTCCGTATCCCCGCACACAGGCCAATTCTCAACAGAGGCAATCTCCCGATCATGACTGTCAGACCCTCTTTGATCCCACCTGGCCCAGCTCTGGTCTTGGGCAGGCTCTGGTGCCCTGGGGTCTAAGGAAGACACTGAACTGGGTCAGCCAGAGATATGGAGGGGCTCTGCCCATCATTGTCACAGCTAGTGGGGTCGACGATCAGGCGCCTGTGGAGGACAAACTAAGGCAACACTATCTCAGGAGTTATCTGCAGGAAGCCTTGAAAGGTAATCTATTATGCAAATTACACTTTTTAATGTTTTTTCAACATTAATTATGACCTCATGAGAGGAGAAGCCACTTCCCCGCCCCACCTAATTTAGCACTACCCCCAGATACCCCCGAATCTCACTGCCAGCTAGATTCAAACCGGCAGTGAGATTCAGGGCCAACCAGAGCAGACAGGGCTTTTTGGAAGTTAGGCTGGAGACAGGAGATATCTCTAAAACGCAGCGTTTCAGACAGAGGGTGAAAAGAGGAGATTTAGCTATAGCACTGTGAGGAATATAAAGTATATAGTTTTGGACACTGCACCATGAAACCAGTTTCTAGTAGAAAACCAAAAATTCAAGTTTTGAACCTAAAAATTAGCATGTTACCTTAAAAGGTATGAGACATGCATTTGAGATCCTTCTTTCTTGCTTTATCAATCCGCGTATATGTAAATTCCCCCTATATACGATCCAGAATGTTTTTTGTAGGCCTTATAGAAGAACTAAAATGGACTTCTGCATTTTATACAGAGGCACAGCTCCACAGGCTTTATGACCACATTACTACTATAAAAGCCAGACTTGATGAGAAACGAGGATCATAAAAAGAGAGAGTAGGGAAGAGCAAACCAGCAGAACGACGGTGTTGCGTTCACACTTTGCCCTTTATTGCCCCTATAAGCATACCTTTATTTGCACATGCACACGTGTTGTTTTCTGACATGGGTTAATTGTGAGGCATACATTCTTAACACGTGGTTGTTTTTTTGGTGGAAAAATACTATATAGGGGAGAACGGGGGAATCTGAGGCATCGGGTAATGTGAGCCACCCCCTGTATCTAGGCAACGGAAAACATTTGTGGTCATGTGAGATATATGTTTTCAAGCCCCTCTCATTTCCCCATGGCCCTGTGGTAAGCATGTTTTTTTCACCAAAATAGGTATTTTGCAAGTAAAAGTAAATTTTCTTGCTGTCAACTTAATCAACTGTTGTGCCAAAGCAAATGTATTCACATAGAAAAACTTCTATCATACATGTTGAACTACCAACATATGAAACCATGTGATGCTGATAATTAGCCTGAAATTAGTTTTTTCTCAAATTGTGGTGGTGGGGGAAAGTGAGCCAAATGCTGTGGGGAAAGTGAGCCACTGTCTCACTTTCCCCCACCATGAGGCACAAGTAAAATTTAGTCTTAAACATATTTTAATGTAATATTACATAACATATGTTTTATTTTAATGTCATACACATTGTAGAAAAGCCATCTTGCCAAGGAAATACACCAGGAAGATGACCTGGGGCAACCACACAGAATAAGCACCTTCTCATCTTTCCCTGTAACCTTCAGGGCTGGAATGTAGAGTAGGCCTAGTTGTAGAGTATGACAGGCTGATTTTATAATCCAGTTGGGTCTTCTCCTGTGTTCTGATTCCCAGTCTGTTCTCGCTGGTTCTGATTTTCCTATGCTTTGACCCCCAGACACTAGCTGGCTCTAAGTGTCCTGTGTTCTGACCCCCAGACTGTGTTCTAATCTAACTGGTTCTATCTTTCATTTGAATCTTATTACTGTAAAACCTTTTGAATTACAATATGTTGTATTTGATTTTGTTCAGAGTTACTTTTAAGTGTTTAGAAAATTTGCTTTGCTTAATTGACCAAACCCCATTATTCTTTTACTAGTCCAACATTAGTTCTGGAATGTGTGGCTAGCTTTCAGGATTCTTACTATTTACAATATGTGTTGTTAGTTTCAGAGTGGAAAAAGTAAGTGGATCAGTTTACCCCACAGCTGGGGTAAAGTGAGCCACATGACAACTTTTTTTTTAAACAATCATATTTTCACTGCCCTTTGTCTTGACAAAATTCTGCTAATGCCCATTTCTAGGAATTTTAGCTCCCTTAGAGGGGAGCAAATGTAAAAAGTGGCTCAGATTACCCCGTTCTCCCAATCTCTTTTATTCATATTTCTGGAAGAATGATTGTTAATTATTCTGTTTATCTACAGCTCGCCAATTAGATGGCGTCAACCTGCAGGGCTTCTACGTGTGGAAACTGCAGGATCGACACGCCCCTCAGTTTGGCCTGTTCACTTCCACCCAGCACCAGTCCAGAGCCAAAGCCTCCGTAGACGTCTACAGAGAAATCATCACTCGTGGCGGTTTCCCTGACGACAACACCACACAGGCCTGCAGCAGGTTGAGTGAGCTGCACCGCCGGCCCTGCTCCATGTGTGTGTGGATGTTCCAAAACAAAGCCATGCTGGTCTTTGGAGGCTGCCTCCTGATAACAGCTGCTATGTTGGCAGCAATTATCGTCTTCGTCATCGCCACCAAGAGAGACCAAACAAGAGGCGACAGGGGGAGGGGGGCGAGCAGCATGAGGAGGAGGAGGAGAAGGGAAGAGGTCCCTGTGTGCTCGTGTCCACCTGTTAAATGCAAACTGCAGAGGCATTAATGTGTCAAGAGGCAAACTGTGTGTGGCTCATTAACAGAAGAAGAGGAGACAATGATCTATCATTGTGTCTGGTCCAACTATGCTTGCATCTATGCATGTGTCAGATGTGTGATCAGTTTACCAATGAATGCTGTTGAGTGAAAGTCTCTCCAACCATTTCACTGTAATGACGGGCTATAAAGATGTGTTAGAAGAATTATAAGAAGCTATTTTGTTAGCATGTTTCCACTGTTTATGCCGATGAGAAGAAGCAGCTTATGTCTGGCTCTCATGTTCTTTTGCAAACGTGTATAATTGTTTATTTGTGAGCTTTGCCGTTTAGCCTACTTTAAAGGAGAAGAAATTATTTACATAACTCAGATATGATCTCTGTTATGGAGAAAACATATCAATGGCATCACTCTAGTAATGTAATGGTCAGTTGGTAGTGGTTATATTGTGTAGATAAGCAAAAAAAATTAATGTAACTTTAATATATTTTATGTGACATACAGTAAGTTTAGCTCAGATTGAAATGTGGATTGTGCCAATTTTTGTATGTACAGTTTATTTTATTTTATTATCTTCAAGTGGTATACACTTTTAAGTGTGAGGCATGTTTACTGTTTGTGAATTCCAATAAGACAATTATGCCCCCTAGTGTCACAGTTTGCAGCAGCGACGGAACAAAATCAAACATGAACATCTTTTGTCAAGAAATTGGAAGAATACCAAAAGGTATGCCACAGCTTATGCTCAAGTGTTAGTGTCCAGAAATTCAAAAGAAGCAACTCACTTGGTTTAAAATCAAGTGTTTTCACTGGAATAAGCATTTGCAAAAATCTAAATAATGAAAAATACTTATACAGCCCAGTAAAAAATTAAGAGACTACTTCAAATGTTAATTGTCTCTTGTTTTACTCTTTAGAGGTTTATGTTTGAGTAAAATGAACATTTAGATTTTATAATATAAACTACTGACAACATTTCTACCAAATTCACAATAAAAATATTGTCATTTAGAGCATTTTCAATAAGTAATTTAGAGATAAAGATTTAAGAAAAATACAGACTGGTCTCTTCATTTTTGCCGGGGCTGTATATATTCCTGTCAGGTGTAATGTGAGAAAAGTTAACAAAAGGGTCAGTGGAGGAAATGTAGTTTCCGTAAACGGGGTCTGCTGAAGATCAGCTTCTTGCAACACTGGTTTAACTGGGATCATGAGTTGATAAAGACTTGCTTGCTGTTTTCCTGCAGCAGTGGAAAGGAACAGACTCTTTGTGTTCACAGGGCTGCATGGGATATGCAGTCCTACTTTAGATTGCCTCACAGAACAGTCTTGCTTGGCTTCATCTTGGAGCATTTTTGACAAAAAAAGGTGATCATGTAATCTGCTCATCATTGTGTGAAAATCCTGTTTACTGCTAAAGTGGAAACATTGTGAAATAACAGATTTGTAGGCAGTGATTTGTATAACTATGAGAAATTATGTACATGTACATATTGGAGAAAATGTGGACTCTACTGTAAAGAAAAATGAATCCTTTACCTAACTGCACAGCTATGATGTCCGTTATGGAGAAAATGTGTCAATGTCTTGATTGCATGTAGCCTAATAAAGTCAGCCGGTGTTGGTAACATTGTGTAGATAAGAGTAAAATTTGACACGAGTGTTAAAATCATAGCCTGTACCATATTGTAAATAAAAGGTTGAAATGCTAATAGGCTTCTTGATGGAAAATCTACACCTGCGTTATGTTTCTACAATGCGACATGGTAACATACATCAGCTTTTAATTTGCATTAAACCTTATGACTTCGATTACCCCACCGCATATCTTATAAAAACAACAACAACAACCAAAATGATTACGATCAAACATTATTCATCGTGAACGGATCAGCCAATTGGAGACGGCGCTCGGGATGGCAATAGAGATCACATGACCATCCTCTCCTTCCAGACTGCATGCAGTTTGGTATTAAAATGTTTTCAGCAGCAGCAACCATTGTGTCGTTACACATTTGAGATGAAAGATACACGTTGAGCTATTTCAGCGAATTAGAATCTCGACTGGACTAACCGGGGACTTGACGTTACTCACGAACATCGTTGCATCTGTTGTTTTTCCAGGTTGTATCCCCCCCAAAAAAGTATTGCATAGCTGCAGTCAGAGCAGCAGAGCTAACGTTAGTCAGGTCGGACGGACGGCGGCGAGGCCCCAACCGAACGGGAACACGGGGGAACCATGGCCAACATCGCAGTTCAGAGGATAAAACGGGAATTCAAGGAGGTGCTCAAGAGCGAAGAGGTTGGTTGGTCGTGTTGGCTGCTAACTGTTTTTTCCCCCATTTATTTAATGACGAGGCTGGGGCTCAGCTGTCAGCTTCCTAATCACCGACTCGAGCTGTTAGCTTCGGCTAACACGTCAGAGCATCCGGCTTCGCAAACTGTTCACCCTCACCGTGCTACCGTGAGGGGAAGTTTAACCCAAGGTCGTTAGTGTTGTAAGCAAACAATTTGTCATGGTTAAGGAGTACAGAACACAATGAGTTTGAAGCTCATATCGCTGGTATGCTATCGTTTACCTTGCCTGCTCTGGTAACCAACCAAGCTAGCTAGCTGACAGACAGAGAAAGGTGTTTACCGCGTGCAGTACTAAAGGTGTGCGTAGCAAACATGTCCCCCTGGATCTAAATACATTCGTCTCGTCTGATCAAATATAAGAGGGGCTTTTCTATGTCGATCCGTAACGTGTGTGCAACAAGTTAAGGTTTACTTTGGCTAACGCTGCTGACTATGGGGGGGATGTAGGGGTGTCAACTTATGCTGCATAGGCAGGTTTGAGTTTGACAGTTTGCAGTGTGCCCGTCTGCTGAACGTTAAAAATGCCCTATTTGCCTTTTCACCCTTTCAGACGAGCAAAAACCAGATAAAGGTGGATCTGGTGGATGAGAACTTCACAGAACTTAAGGGGGAGATAGCAGGGCCACCTGACACACCATATGAAGGTGAGTGGCTCATTAAGACTACTGTGGCGTGCTCACCTGAATGCATGGTTGCACAATGTGAAATTTCAAGACACTGACAACAGCTTTGTTATGTAGAATAGCCTCACTTGCCAATCTCAAGAGGCTTTTCATACTTGGTCATGTAAATGAAAACCAATCACCAAGTTAACATTCCTCCTATTATTGCATGCTTAAAACAGGCCCTGTCATGATTCCTGAATAATTGTTATCTTTCTTCCAGGGGGTAGATATCAACTAGAAATTAAAATTCCAGAGACGTATCCATTCAATCCACCCAAGGTAGGAAGGAATTCATTTGTTTGTCTGATGACACCCATTCCTTGTCTTTGTGGGCATTGCTTACAGACAATGTTCCATCGCTGTGCTTATCTTGCGTTTTAATTTAAACCCTCAGGTGCGGTTTATCTCAAAGATCTGGCATCCCAACATCAGCTCAGTCACAGGTGCAATATGTCTGGACATTCTCAAAGACCAGTGGTGAGTGAGTGTGTGCCTGCATTCCTGACATTCTCCATCTGTCATACAGTTGCAAAATACTTTTCTTGCCGTGTAAGACTATAAAAAGCCAGAGCCATATTTAAAGTAGCTCTTCTTATGGTCGTCAACAATTCCATCTTTAAAATCCTAAACTAGACACCAATATGCATTGATCCAACCTCCCTACTTATAACAATGCATTGATGATACAATATAAAAGCACAACAGAGTTAAAAAGATGAGAGCGCCTGGTGGACAGTGAAGTACAGCTGATGAAATTAGTTGTTATAATTTTTACATACAAGGATGTTAGTGTTCTGCCAAATGTAACTAAAATGAATTTAAATGAGATTGTCCAGTATCAAGTGGAGTAGGGCTGCAACTAACGATTATTTTGAAAATTGATTAATCTGTCGATTATTTTCTCGATTAATCAATTAGTGTTTTGGTCTGTAAAATGTCAGAACATGGTGAAAAATGCATGATACATGATGATACATTTTCCAAAGCCCATGTTGACGTCCTCAAATGTATTGTTATGTGCAAAACACACAGATTTCATAATAGGATTAAAGAAACCAGAAAATATTCACATTTGAGAAGCTGAAATCAGAGAGTTTGGAAATGTTTTATTAAAAAATTACTCGAAACGATTAATCGATTATCAAAATAGTTGGCGATTATTTTAATAATCAATTCGTTGATTAATCGTTGCAGCTCTAAAGTGGAGCACTGAAAATATTCCCTCATCGTTAGAAATGTTGGAGAAACACATCTGTAGGAGTCCATGTTGAAGGCTTACCTAATTGTGGTGCGGCACTAAACAGTGACCTCCTTGTGTTCTTTCAGGGCAGCAGCTATGACACTGAGGACGGTCCTCTTGTCACTACAAGCCTTACTGGCAGCCGCAGAACCAGATGATCCACAGGACGCAGTGGTAGCCAATCAGGTGGGTGTGTGCATGTGTGTTTACTGTTTGGCAGATTTAACATGGATTTAGTATTTGTATTTAGTGTTTTTTTCAGTTTTCAAGCCGAGCAAGAAATGTATATTGTTGGACTCATTGCAATCCAAAACTAGATATCTAGTGTGAGTTTGGTTATTGTAATATATAGCTCAAATATTTTCTGGTTGTGAAAAGGCTTCAATTACAGTTGGCTGCCTAGACAGATTTCTACACTGATTACGCCAAGAGCTTTCAACTTGTTATGAGACAGCGTATCAGGTACAATAACTCTCATAACCTTAGCACTTACAGAGCTATCCTGCAAAATCCTGCTATGGTTGGAGACCTCTGTAGTAGACTGTTCAAGAAGAATTTCTCCACCACCCTGAAAATATCCACTCTTCAAATTTATGAACCTGTAAATACTCGAAGAATTTGTCAAAAAAATGATACACTCCTTGTTTGTGTCAGCATCATTTAATCTAACTGGATCAGCTACCAAGTCGGACAACTTTTTATTTATTTATATGATTATAGGGCCGTGCCTGTTTACGGACTTATCTGGCAAAATTCAGGAAATGATGGTCACATGTAATCAAATGTGTGTTGCTTCTGCTTTTCTGGCCTGATATTACAGTAAATTAAATCACATTGGGACATAATTGTTGGTCGGACAAAATAGGACATTTTATAATGTCACGTAAGGCTCAAGGACATGGTGATAAGGTATTTTTCAACCTTTTTCATTTTCTTGTGAAGTGACATCATAAAGAAAATATTTGCATAAGGGATCGCTCTAATCATGGACTTAATACTATAATGATATGCGTCTCAGACAGGATTCAGTGTGTATCAAAATATTTTTTATGGGTTTCATTAAAATTAGATTGATATTAAAGAATAATCCTGAGGAATAATTCATTTTCATGGTGTATTGGATTTTGAATTTTCTAAATAAGGAAGACAATTGCATTTTTTTTGTCAAAATGAATAGATCTTGGTCTTGAAAGCAACTCTGAGCTTTATACAAGTTCATGTCAGGCTGACCCGTGCATGACCCCAGCTTGTTACCTTAAATGTCTTCATATAGGTGGTGGATGCGTTATGCGTTTTCTCTGTGCTGTACACCAGGTAGATGTTGCACATTATCACTATACAGTCCGTGCAGGGTTAGTAAAGGGCAGCTATTGTGGAATATCATGTGAGCTGTTTGCTTCACTTCACTCTACTAAATGACGCCTACATAGTATGACAAGTCCCAAGCGAAGTAAGTCATCACACGTTTACCAAATTGCATGAAGGAATGATGCAACACTATTTTGTTCACTACATACTGGTCCTTTTTTTCAATGAGGTATGAAGCTGCTTTTTTCTTTTTTTTTTTTTTTACATAAATACTAATACTTTATTATGATGGAAAATCTACACCTGCATTAAATGTCTACAATGGAGCATGGAAACAGAAAGCCAGGCAGAAATGACATTCTGGCAGCTCTACTTCTTCCTCTGGCTAGTAATTTCTTAGCAGCATCAACATCTTGCAGATCATTTCATTGTATGATGAAATCTGTTGTGTAGCTACATACACAAATTTGTATGAATGAGTGAATCTACTATTCTTCTGCTCGTAGGCAGATATTCGGAGGGTGATCTAAACTAAGTAGGAATGCACAGTGTTTCAGTTGTTGACACTGGTATAATGAACCCTTTTCAGACAAACTTGTTTTTCTTTTTTTTTTTTTTTACATTTGTTCATCACACAGTATAAGCAGAACCCAGAGATGTTCAAACAGACGGCGAGGCTCTGGTCTCATGTCTATGCCGGCGCGCCAGTCTCCAGTCCGGAGTACACGCGCAAAATAGACAAACTCTGTTCCATGGGCTTTGAAAAAGTAAGCAATTCTTAACTTTTTTTTTCCCTCACCTACTCTACATTGCATGGCTGAATTCAAGGGGTATCGTTCAAAATGTTTTGATATCAAATACAGATACTGGTACCTTGACCTCAATATGGGTTCCTGTCTGAATAATACTTTTTTCGATAGTAATGAATTATGAAATCAGTTCTAACAAGATTACATTGCACATTACATTAAGTTTTATTTTTCGGTTATTTAGCATTTTTACATAATGTTATTTAATAAAACTTAAAATAAGCCGAAATTGAACTGCCTTCAGACTGCTACAATTGAACTGCCTTCAGACTGCTACAAATGCCCTATCTCCTGAGCCACTGCAGCAAGAAAGAACCAAATGTAAACAATACAATGAATTAGTTCAAGTTAGTTTTCAGTGCAAAATGAAAAGTTCAATCAGTATGTAAGGCTCACTGCTTAACCCGTGTTGCAACCTAATGTATTGTGATGCCTACACACAGCCAATAACCAGTACTTTTACATCTTGGCACATCAAGCCTGCTGCATGTGTATTGGCTCAATGACTTCAATGAGATAAACCCCTTAGATTTTGAGATTTGTTATTGACCGACGAGACATTTTTCAATAGTTTCAATAGGTATGGTGGCATTTTGGACGGTGCCAAAAAGGAGTATCAAACTTTAATACCCAGCCCTAGTGAATTCTGCTGCAGAATATATTTAAAAAAAAACGGTTTCTCAACTGTATTTTTTCTTTCTTCTCAGAATGCAGTAATAGTGGCGTTGTCGTCGAAATCCTGGGACGTGGAGACGGCGACAGAGCTCCTGCTCAGTAACTGAATCATGACACCCTCATCATCCTCATCTTCCTCTTGATTCCCCCTCTACCCTCTACATGCATCCTCTCTTTCACAGTGGACTTTTCACCTCCGCACTCCTCCTCTCCCTCTCCACCCATCCCCTCTCTGTGTGGCATCTCAACTCTCAGCTCATCACCACTGCTGTACCACACTCCCAGTCAGTTGCTTTGTGAGCTCTTTTTATCTGGTTTCTTTTAAGTCCATTTGACATTATGCTCGGCGCTACAAGCAGAAGTTTCAACAACATCTCCCCCCCCCTTAAAGCAAATGTCAGATTTTCGACCCCGCCCAACACCCACGCCCGCCAGTCTCCCAGCTCTCCTTGCAGTGTCCAAGAAGCGGCTGTCGGTGGCTGATCCTTGCCTATGCAGTGCATTTACTTTCATTTGTGAAAAATGTTTTGTAGGAGACAGTCAAGCCATTCTGTGACGGCTCATTTAGACCTGATCACGTTTTATACACACTTTTGGGGCGTTTTTTCTAAACAGGGATTAAGCCAAATCCTAGGCTGAAACACATTTTTAAATTGGTACACATTTTTCATGCCTTATTCAAAATCACTTATGTCACGTATTCATTCATACTTGCATAATAAACACTCTTTTGGGGAGAACTGCAATAGTATAGGGTTCCCTGAAATGAATGATCTTGTTCAATCACTGAGAGTTCTTACTGGAAAGTACATATCTAGTGCGCCAGGCAGCGAAAAGAGTTATTCAGACGCAGAATAGGACAAGGCTTATTCCATGTTCTGGAAAAATCTACCCATTAAGTGTCACTGAGGTGTTCACACAGTAGCTCATTCTCATTGTCATGCCACATTCCCCCCTATTCAACTCTGATAAAATCCAAAGCTCCTGCAGCAAAAAAAAAAGAAAACGGAGCCCATCACCACACCTCTTCTCGACATGACTTATTTCAAATGTTCCCTTTCTTTCCCCACATTTTTAAAGAAACAGTTTTATTTGGCTTTGGCCTACCTGCAGGAATACATCTGGATTCTTGTTTTTAAAACTGAGAGAGAAACAAAAAAAACATGTTCAACTGAAAACACAACATGTCACAACCCGGATGGAAATAGTTCAAACCGAGTTTGAAAAAAAAAAAATATTGCATCATCTTAAACGACGCCAACAGATAGATATGTCAAAATGATTAATCTGTAAATAAAGATATTAAAGTCTGTGTAAATTAAATCCGTGCTCTGTCCTTTTCTGTGATGTGTGTTTTCACTGGGTCATATTTCTCAACTGGAATCATTTTCACCCTCCCTAAGAAATTCAAGAGGCTACTTGACAACAATGTAAAGTTCAATCAATTTATCACAGTCGGTTTCTAATATAAATGTAATCTCAGTCACAATATTGATAAATAGAGAAACTGTTTATGCTGGTTGGTTTTTATAAGCTCGCTTGTGCCGTGGATACATTTGAATAAAAACTAGGATGAGGCAGTACATTTACAAGAGCAACAGAACATTTAACCTACAGGGAATTATATCTCCAGTGAGACTGGAGCCGGCCAAGCCAATTTAGATGAAGAATGTGTGTTCGCAGAAGAAGAAGTGGGGCTGCGAATGGATTATGCCTATGCTGTGAGTTAGCCTTTCTGTACACTACTAGTACTTTGGACTTGTACTCTGGTATTACACTGCTGTTGCTCAAGGTTCCCCGGCGGTTGAGCAATCGCATTCAGAGTCTCGAAAAAAGGAAGCAATACAGGCACTTTTCATAATGTTCACATCACCTTGTTGTTTACAGTGGGGGCACGCTGAGAATGAACACAACACAACAGATGGTCTGCTCGCTCGCATGTTGTGCTATGCTGAATCTCTCCAAGAAACCCTGGCAATAATCAGAATACTGCATTTCAGCCTGTGTACTTGCACCAAACTCTCCACCAGTTAATAACTGTGTGTGTGGGGATCCATTGAAGGACATTGGTTAAGATTTTACACTGGATTTAACTGTATAATGTGCTGCCCCTGCTGCACACTAAACCAGCCTGGGGTTTCTTAGCTGTGCCAAGAAACAAAAGGCTAATTTTGTATCCTTCTGCCGTATGTTACATCTCTCCAGTAATATCCAACACCCGGAAGCCCTCCAAGCATCCCACAGCAGAGGACTGTGTACGCCACACACGGGCTGAATACATGAGACTGAAAAAAAGAATATAACAGGCTTCTTGGCTCAGCTGATGGGAATGACATTATTGCTCTCTGTGCTATTAAAACAAGCACATAAAATGAATGAACTACTTCTGCATTATTAAAGTGTTGAAGGATCCATAGGAGAGACCTTAATAGCATACCCTCCTTGGATACACAGTGTTCCAGTCCTGCTGCAAGAGATTCATGATGATGTTTGGACACATTGGGAAAATAAGAATGACCACCACAGCATCACTGTTTGGAATTAAGTGTATGTGATGCAACAGTGAGGTTGATAACCAGTATTATGTAGGCTACAGTATATGACTTCAATCATAAAATGTAGAAAAAAAAACAACAATAATTTGCCATCACAAGTTATCAGATCCAAAATGTTTTAAAATACAATAGCTGTTTTTCTCCATGATCACGAAACTGTCAAACCCCCAACGTAGACCTATATGTTAACTAATGTTAATAATTATTTTGCAGAAAATTAATTGTTCTTTTTAATGCATTTCTAATATTTCAGTGATTTGTCTGACTAATAGCTTTACTTCCTGTGGTGCAACAAAATTATCAACCTAAACAATGGTTCAAATTCTGCTGAGCAAATGCAATATGTAATACAAAATATGGAAGACAACTTGCAGTAAGTACATTTATTCTAAAGATGAAAAGTGCTGTAATGTTGTGACATTAGGGTTAGGGCTACCCTGATCCTGACCCCTGTTCCCACTATTCTTTTATTTCCACATGTTAAGAATTAGTCATATTATTTTTTTTTTGTAATTAGTATTTTATTGAGTTTTTATACATCACAGTAACAATGTAATCAGAATTGTAGTCAACACAACAATTGACGTCTTACAATTTATCCCTTAGTGATGTTACATTTTTGAAAAAGAAAATAAAGATTTATGCCAAAAGGGGTAATGATAATCAGGTAGAAATAGTTAAATAAAAAGGGAAAAAATAAAAAATAAAAAATAAATAAAGAACAAAAAACGGTGTATATATAATAGAAAAACACACATGGATCAGTTGTACAGATATATAATAAGCAGCACTCTCTCAACTGGTAGCAATATATTGCACGTACTTTCCCCATTTCGCCACATATTTTTCAGTCCTGTCATTGATGTTGAACGAGATTTTTTCGTAGGATGCCACTTTTGCCAACTCCGTGCTCCACTCAAGGAAAGAAGGCTCACCTGGGTTCTTCCAGTTTCTCATTATGATTTGTTTTCCAACCATTATACTGGTCTGAATAAAGTCTGCTGCTCCACAGTTGGATGTTATTTGGGATCATTTAAAACATAAAGCCTCGGGCAGAACTCCAAGGTAGTCCGAGTAATGTTTTCAATGCGATCATGAATCTTTAGCCAGTAGTTCTGAATCATGGGACATTCCCAGAGCAGATGCAGAAGAGCCCCTCTGAGCTGCAGCACTTCCAGCAGTCTGCATTATCCCCAGCTTCAGTCTGAACAGTCGGCTTGGAGTCCAATAAAAGCGGTTAAGAATCTTAAACTGGATTAATCTAATTTTAATGTCTCTTGACACCCTCTTGATGTTTTCACAAATACGATCCCACTCTTTATATGTAACATTAATATTCAAATCTGCCGACCAAGTTAACATTGTTGCATAGGATATGGTAACCGTCTGTTGGAATAACATTGCATAGAATATGGAAGCCTCATGCCCCAAACCCTTATTTTCATAGTCTGAGAAAGAAGGTTTGACTGTTGAGCTCTATTCCTCTCCCTATTACAGTAAGTAACAAGTGACGCATTTGCAAGTACTTCCAGAAATTATTTCTTGGCAGATTGTATTCACCAGCCAACATTTCAAATGACTTTATAGTATCCCTCTCATATAGGTTTGCTAGTGTAATAATTCCTTTTTCTACCCAACTTTCCATAAAAGAGAATGTTTATTAATATGCAACCTTGGGTTATTCCAAATGCAAGATTCAGAATTAAGATAGACATTGATATTAAAAGCTTTAGAAACATTTTTCCACACATTAAAGAGGTTGGATATGATAGGGTGAGATTTTAATTTGGAGGGTATAGTGCTAGACAGAGCATTTATAGGGGCAAGTGGGGAAAACAATCTCTGTTCAATCTCAAACCAGGGAGGGGCCTCTCAGGTGGCAGTGTCCACTGAGCAATATGTCTGAGACAGAAGGCATAATGATACAGGGCTAGCTTGGGGAGGCCCATACCACCCTTATTGATTGGAACCTGGAGCCTTTCTAACTTTATCCTTGCACGTTTACCATTCCATAAAAACTTTTTGCAAATTTGGTCAAACCTTTTAAAGTATTTCTGGGGTATTGCTATAGGAAGACATTGCAGCAAATAATTCAACCTCGGGATACAGTTCATCTTCAGGACGTTGATCTTTCCCCATAATGATAAGAAAAGTGGTGACCATCTATCTGTATCTAATGACATTTTATTAAAAAGTGGGTCCAAATTCTTTTCGATTATTTTATCAATTTGATGAGGGAAGAGAATACCAAGATATTTTATGCCTTCAGTGGGCCACTGAAAAAGCCCCGCCTGAAATAAGGTTTTTGGGCAGTATGAGGTCAATGGAAGGGCCTCTGACTTAGACCAGTTGACTTTATACCCTGATATTTTGGAGAATGACTTAATAACGTCCAATAATGCTGGGACAGATCTGGCTGGGTCCGAGGTAGCCACAAAATGTCGTCCGCGTAAAGCAGAAGCTTATGTGTAGACCTATTTATTTTAACTCCCTGAATATTCTGATTCTTCCGAATAGCTGCCGCAAGAGGCTCAAGAGCTAAACAAAAAGCCCAGGCGATAATGCGGAGCCTTGCCGGTGCCCCTACCAAGTGTGAAATAAGAGGAAATCAGACCATTTGTTCTCACTGCGGCCTGTGGGTCTTTGTAAAGAATATCTATCCACCTGAGAAATGTTTGACCAAATCCAAAAGCTTTAAGCGTATGAAACATATACCTCCACTCCAGCCTATCAAACGCTTTCTCAGCGTCAAGTGAGATGGCTGCTGTTGGATCGTTGGAGTCTCGCACCGACCACATAATATTTATAAGACGTCTCACATTATCAGAGGAATTTCTTTGTCTAATAAAGCCCACTTGGTCCGATGGATAAGTGACCTAAGTGTTTTATCCAATCTATTTGCAAGTATTTTAGATAAAAGTCTACAATCAACAGATATTAAACTTATTGGACGATAGCTTTTACAGTCAGTCGGGTCCTTTCTTTTTTAAGTATAAGTGTAATAATTGCCTGGTTTAAGGAGGGAGGTAATTTGCCAAATTCAAATGCTTCTGCAAGCATGTTTTCAAATAATGGTAATAGGTCTTCTGCATAACATTTAAAAAATTCTGCCGTAAACCCGTCTTGACCTGGGGATTTACCTGCTGGTAGGGCCTTAATTGCATTAAGTATTTCCTGGGAACTAATAGGTGAATCCAAGTCTTCCTGTTGCGAGCTACTCAGTTTAGGAAGATTTAATTTGTCAAGAAATGACATTATCTCTTTGTCCGTGGCAGTACTTTCAGATGTATAAAGATTTATATAAAATCTCTTGAATGCGAATTAGTCATATTATTAATCAAGCACCACTTGACTGATTTGTTTGTATGATTGAGTGACTGATGTTCCTGCCTTTTTTCACTCTGCATATCTTCCTGATGTTATTCTAATATGTTGTGGGAGCAGGCCAGCAGCAGCCCACCTGCCTGCAGCCGTTTGATTGACAGGTGAATGGCCTGATGTGTGGTGATGCGATGATTCGGGGGCATCCTGTTTCTCTCGATCGGCTGCTGCCATGTGATAGCCGGAGTTTTATTCCGCGTCTCGGTCAGCAGACCACACGCCGCATCCCCTGCCAAGCACTAAGAGCGCGAGCACCAGATGAAGCGGTTGCCTCGCTATCTGCAACTGAGTTCAATTGGGGTTGAATGGGAATCAGGTTGGCCTGTTAGGGGATGAAACTAAAGAACCGTTAGATTGCCGCTCGCAGTTACCTTCTATTTCTTCTCGGAGGTTTTAATTTATGCTCGAGATGATCCCGTTAATCTATTTGGCGATGCTGCTTCCCGAAGGTAAGTCAAACGCGCCTGCTGTAGAAAAACGAAACGTCTCTGTGCTCGTGTTAATTAGTTAAAGAGTGTGTGCTGTTTTAAACTTGTTGTACGGACATGCTTTCCTGTGGTTAGAAGTAAAACGCCCGATGTTTATAAATGTTAAATTAGGTTCTGTGTGCGTAATTACGCACAAGCAGCTTCAAAGCAAGTGGCTTTCAACCTATTTAACCGAACAATTTAACGAAAGTGAAGACGTTTGTTTGCTAATCTCATCTTGACCATTTGCGAACTGGCCTAAGAAAAACGAAATACAGTAGTTATTGATACTATAACCTTTCTTAATCTATATTATTAAATTATTTCAGGCATCATAAAGGATGAATGGCTTTATCGTGAATGGAATTCAGAAAATAACTATAATACACAACAAAATACAATACATTTTTTTAAAATAAATTGAAAGGCACAAATACTGTTTGAACCAATTGTGTTTTTCATCGTCTCCATAGTGGTGACAAGTTAACATACTATTTTGAATCACTGATACACGAAACTACACTTCAAGAAAGCACTGGGTTTGTTTTGTCAAAAAAATGTAAAATGACTGATATGACCACACCATTTTCCCTCCAGTGGCTCAGTCGGCCCAGGGTCACTTTGCCCAGAAGCTTCTAAATGATTTGATGGAGAATTATTCCAACGCTCTGAGGCCCGTGGAGGACACAGACAGAGCCCTGAACGTTACCTTACAGATCACACTCTCTCAGATCAAAGACATGGTGAGTTCTCACAGGTCTGCAACATCCCTCCATATCAAAATGTAAAGTGCTCATTGCATATATATTTTTTCAAACCTGGCAACAGGACTGTCCACAACTTAAACATTTATCTTTGCTTTTTTTGTTTAGCTGTAAATCAGTTAAATTATCTGTTCAATAATATAGGCCTAGTGCATCTGAATATGAATCAATCACGCACACAAAGTTCCTATTAAAGACCAAAATATGTTTTTCAATATAAATTTGATGTTTTATAGGCCTATGTATTCTCCGTAATTACCAAGAGGTCATTCATAATAACAGCACAAATAAAATGAATAGTCAAAATCATCATTGCAAAGACAGTGGTCCCCAAAGGCTGAGTTTTTAGGTGCTGATATATGTGAATGAAGGACAGACCTCCTGCTGTACAGGCTGGTGCCTACTGTTACTCAGCTGGCTCAGGTTCCTGTTCAGGTTCAGTGCTGTGTCAGCCCCCGGGGAAATAGCACTG